>CANNZV010000222.1:581540-922735 GCA_947561585.1 Caprella mutica | reverse complement strand
ATATATATATATAATATATATATATATATATATATATATATATATATATATATATATATATATATATATATATATATATATATATATATATATATATATATATATATATATATATATATATATATATATATATATATATATATATATATATATTTGTAATTTGAACTAATTGGTTCTAATTCTATTACATACGAATCACTCTCTTGGACTTTATTGTGTTATTCCAACTTCTCTATAACTTTTGAACTCTTCGATTTGTATCTATCAGTGTCATCATCAAAATAAATACCCTCTCTTCAACAAGATGACTGCTATAATATGAAGTTTTACTGAAAAATATCTGAAAAAAATTGTTTAATATCAGTATTTTTCAATTTAAAATGAGAAGAAAATATCCTCTCAGTAGAGAGTAAGACGAATTATTCTAGAAGTAAAAAGGAACACTTCTTATAATAATTAATGATATTTTCAGACGATTTTAGGTGAGCAGCAACTAATGAATCTCTATGTTAATATTAATAACTATTATAACTATTGAAAATGATGTTTTTTGTTGAAGAGCTAATCATTTTTTTCTGTTTGCATTGCGCTTAATTTTAATATTTTTTGTAAATATAGTGACTTCATATAATGAATATGGGTTGATAGAAATATAAATTCTACTTTACGATTCATATTTTAGGAAATTTTATCGATGATTCTTTAATTTAATAATAATAAACTTTATTCAGAAAAAAAAAATTCATGGACACACACTTTAATGTCAAATTACAAAGATAAAAGTATCAGAGTAAATAAATTTCTGTAGCACGTCCTGGTTACCTCAATTAAAAAGGTATTATTTGCCAATTAAAAGTTTACATTGTTCTATTGGGTAAAACTTCCTTGATTGAAATTCCAGATACATGAAAATAGTCCACTGTAAACACGAATAAAAAACCTCAAATAAGGATATAACCATAAAATGAATGTGGATATTCTTCTCGACGTTTCGATCTTGTTTTATAATATACAGGGTGTCCCAAAAAAAACGATACCCAAATTTCAAAGGCTGTAATTCAAAAACTAGTAGACTTACAAAAAATTGGAAAATCACATTTTGTTTCTCAACATTTTTTCTATCTCTACAAAATATTACAAGAATCGAATCAACGGTTTTCTTTTAGTTATATTTTTAGTGACCGATACCAAAAACCTGCTTGCGTACTTTCAGTAACACACTTATTTCACTGTTCGAATTGTTCAAGAAGCACTTACAGAAATTTTCAAATCACTGCAAAAAAAGTGGATTACATCTTACTGAATATATTTATATTCAACAGATTTGTAACCTTAAATTTGAAGTGACATCCTTACAAGATTTACGAGCGAAACAAACACCTAAATACCATTCTTCCTCGGCGTTAAATTTTGCGCATTGGTTTTAGCAAAGAAATGTCCGGTTTGTGGACGATAATGTGGTTGGTGATGAAACCACTTTTCATTCGAATGGCAAAATAAATTATCATAACGTTCGCACATCTTCACCGAAGAACCAACCTCCTACTTTCAACTTTGACGTAAGAATTTCGTGAGAGAAAGTCTGTGTGTGGATTGGACTAGGTAACAATGGCTGACTTCGCCGTATCGTCTGTCCTTATTTTTACAAAAATAATTTAAATGGAGATAGATACTTTGATCTAAAAAATGATAGAATCATTTCAAGACTTAAAGAAATACATGGAAACAGAATTAATCGAACCTGGTTGGTTCATGACGGGTTCAGAACTGTTGCTGTAAGGAAAAATTAAATGAGCTATTCGGCAATACGCATTATCGCGCTGAATCATCGTAACGATTGGCCCATCAGATCGACTGAAACGATTAATAGGAGGAACAGTTTGAATGTATTTTTTTCGGTTGCATATTAATAATCGCCTTTTACTGTTATAAAAACGGTTTTTAATAAACAAATTTAATAAACTGTTGAAAGTTATTTAAAAAATGGTTTTAATATACTAAAATTCGAAGTTCAAAAATAGGCAAACAGGTTTTTGATATCGTTCACTAAAAATACTGCATAATGAAAACGGTTGAATATATCCATCTAAAATCTAAAACAAAATGTGATTTTAAAAAATCTTTTAAGTTTAGTAGTTTTTGAATTACAGCCATTGAAATTTGGGTATCGGTTTTTTTGGGACACCCTGTAGTTCATTCTTTTTGTACATTTTGTCTATGAAAAAATTTAACTGAAGAGTTTTCGTAATCAATTTTTATTCCAAGATATGCCAGACTGTTATAGTTCTGTCTATCCATCTCCTTCTCTCAATACACAAATCCAATAAATAATATCTTGCAAAACTATTGGACCCATTGCCATGACTGACTATCTTACTTTGCCAACATCAATAACGCTAATCGTTGAAGTTCAAACATTGAAAGCTGTGATCAAGGAGTCCTGTATTCTCTGAGGTGATCTTAAAGCAACATAAATGATTGGTGAGTTACTGAGAGCAGAAGATCGCCAATCAAACAAAAACATTCACACTGTTTCTGTTATATTATGTAGTGATAATAAAAGAACTGTTAATGAGAGCTAAACTATAAACTAATATTGCATTTTATATATACACCGATTGTTTGAGAGTATGACAAAAGAAATGTATGATATCGATTTAATTAAATCTTTTGATTCGAAAGTTAAAAACCAATCTTTAAAGAATTAGACTATAATATGAAATAAATGGAATTTCAGAATTACATCGATTGAGATTACGTATTTTTTTAAGAAATAATATATTGATAGCTCTATAATAACCAAATTAATACGTATTAAAATTGTAATAGAGTTTAAATTAAATAGTTTCTACTGATATCTAGTGTATTGGCTATATTCGTAAATCATAGTGTAAATCATAACGTCTCGGATAATCATAATTACCAGATTAATACCAACAAATATTCGACAGTATTGAGCAGTAGTACAAAAAAAGATGCGGTGAAACATTAGAATGGTAAATGTGATAATTCCGGTTCGTCTTTTATGACTTAAAATTATGATTTTGCCTTAGTTATTTAAAATATTTCCTGTTTACTACTGAAATATAAAATTAATTAACGTCAATACTTAAATTTTGTCAGTTACAAATTGATTAGTCATCTTGATTATCAAATAATGTACAGGTATCTGATTGATTGAGTTGAACTATCTAAGGATAGTTAAGTGTGATTGAAATATTATCGTCTAAATTTTTCTTATCATAGATTAAAATGTCAATCGAAAATCAACGATCGAGGAATTCAATATACTGATTGTGTCTTATACATAACTAGACCGATTCTAATATTGTGCAACCACTCGCAGTGCTGTAATTAATTAGTGCTCTCATCCTTTGGAGCACAGGTGTGATTTGATCAAATAACATGAAAATAATAATTGGTAGTTTGGGTTTGGACATTTTAAATTAATGAAGCTTATCGATAAGGAACCTTATTATCAATTTCATAAACTAAGTATAATTCATTCTCAAGTTTAGAAATTTCCCATCACTATTCATTGAAGTTTAACGATGACATTAAATAAATTCATAGAATCATAATTATTACAAAATATAGAATTCAACACATAATTTCTTTATTTATTTTCGAAAATGATCCCAAGCAATTACATCAAGATTTGAGTATATTGGATAGGAATTTCAAATTCAAATAAATTTGAAATTTTTATCATTCGTAATGTGTATGTCCACAAATGTATAAATATTGTTTGAAGCTATGTTATCAGTTAAGTAAAGAAATTACGTTTATCAAAGGTAGGCACTACATATATAAACTTCCTCATCAAAAACAAAAGTCAATATCACTAACAGCAGATTGGAAGAAATAGGATATCTTCCACTATTTGAAAACAATGGTTATAAAGAGAAAGACATTTCTTCATGTCATTTATAGAGAGATTGTCCTTTCTACTCGAGAGAAAAGGAAGTGCCTAGTGAAAATATTTTGGTGAGTTAATCGAATAAATGATATTCAAAGGAAAAAAAAACATTTGGTCTTTCATTCAAAAACCTTGTATATCATATTTTATATATAAAAATCTTTGAATCAGATTTTTTTTTATTCCTAATTAATTGCGTTCAATGTTAGATTTGCTCTTTTTCTTCAAGATAGTTTGTTTAATGATTCTATAATTTATATCATTTTAATTATATTTTCTTCCGTTAGTTGTACCCCCTTAAGAATAAAACGATTTGATGAGGAGGTAGAATATCATGTCGAGATCATTTATCATAACTATTGCGGATAGAAATAATTTGAATTAATCCATTAACACAGAAAATGTGTAACTTTTTTTGCATTTTTAGCAAAAGATTATTAAATATAGTATTTAAAATTTCGAGTCATTTAGGTACCACAAAGAACATGAAAAATATGCCTCATAAAAAGATCATCAAAGATAATGTACGGTTTTTATAATCTAACTTCAAAGAGTTTGAGACTCTTAAAGGACGCTAATCTTCCCTTTATGCCTCCATAGACAGCTTTCGAATAGACCCACATTACTTCGTGATAACATAGGCTTCTTAACTTACCGTTTCATTTAATATAATAATATAAAAAATTGTTGTCAATTAACATGTAGTATGACGCTCATATATCGGAAATTGTGATTTTTTTAGAAAATTGGATTATAGCAAAATCATACATAATTTTTGAAAAGTCAAAAATTATGAGCTCCAAAGAAATTCATTAGTCATCTCATTGTCATTTTTCACTGTGGAGAGTGCTCTGATATACTCCTTATATATTTGAATAAATGCTCATAATATGACGATCTGGCCATTTATCACCTTCACTTTGTCTAATAAATCGTATGAGATTATGTAAAAAAGAATAAGTGATGAAAAGACTGCTTCCAAATCGGTTCATAATTAAAATGATTACTATTTCTTCTTGGCGATTGATGCTCCTGCACCAGCAGCTAGGTTACGAGGGTTAACGCACATTATCCAAATATTGGGAGTGTCTGAGCTCAACGTCTGTACCTTAGGCCGATTGTAATAATTATATCTAGGTAGTACCTATTTACATAAAGGGCTTAATAAATATTGTTAAGTTATAGAAATTTGGTAGGTAATTAATGCAATTTCTGTGCCTATCTTATTAACATATGTACACCTAGTTATATCACCAGGGGATATCGCGGGAAGGTTTTTTGGGCTCGATCTTAGTTTACTTGTTATTGAATTATATAATACAAACCTCTTGCAATATCTCATGAGTATTTTCAAATATTACAACAATGTACTTGTATGATTATACATACGGTATAATTTCCGGCTGATTTTTTTTTTGAGTTGTTACTTGTTAATTACTTAGGAAATAAAATAGTTGTGTTTCTACTCCTGAAAACTGACAGTTAATCACATTAAGATTCAGTGAAACATAATGATTTTTGACCAGCTCATGTTAGTCATGTTATTAATCACATTTTTTAGTATCTATTTACTATTTTACTAAAGAATTAATTTATAAATATCTTCCATCTCAATTAACTCATTTATAATTTAAGTTGAAATTCGATCTTAAATATGTATTTGTTTCTACATTGAACTATGAACAAGTGTTGACAAAATGACAAATTTTATTATACAGCTGGAATGATAATAATATATTCAATCAACAGTTCAAAATTCAAATGAATTAAAATCATAATTAGAGTCAATACTAAACTGTTGGAAGTTTAATTATTTATTAGAATTGTATCAAATATTCAAGGGAAATTATTTTTTTATCCTGGAATAGAGTGAATATAAACTATTAATTATCTAGTATGAGTTGAACATCTATGAAATTCATTAATTGCTAAAATGTTATAATAATAATTAATAATCGAACTTACAAGATATAATCTATAATTATTGTCAAATTAGGTTAAAGTGAATTTCATTACTATCTGCTTACTCTAAAAAAATGTGAAAAAACACTATTATATGAATATGAAAATCTAAATATGAACGCAAACTGCATAATCATTTTTCTATTGATCGTTTCTATTATTGTTGTTTGATTAGTTCTAAAATTGTTTAGTCTTAATGAAAATGAGTAAATCATTTTTACTTTACCCTTTTATTCAAAATAATATTCAATCACTTTATCTTAGTTTGTGGAAGACCAATAATTTTATTCGAATATGGAAAACAGTTCATTTGAAAAAATCATATTAATATATATTCATTTCATAATTCTACTAATTTGAATTTCATTTCTCCTGCAATAAATTGATTCTGAAAACATCTTTTGAACTGAAAAAAAACGGCTGGAAATTGAAAGGCGGGAGCTGTCAGATGTAGGTGTTTGATTGTAAATTTTGTCGATGTCAGAGGACCTATTTAATTTGGAACATATAAACTCATCATCCTGACATATTTCAACACGTTCACTCCAATTGCTCAAAACACATTCTAGCCTAACTGACTTTTCCAAAAATACAATTTTACATTGTTGCTTCTGTATAACATGTCTTTCAATAACTACAGGATCTGAGTATACTGTATCTGTGTGTATCTATTAATATTGTCTGAATGATAAAACAAGTATTATAAATGTGGCATACATTGTCACAATTTAATCTGGGTATAAAATATTGACAGTATACCACTAAGTCTATCCGTAATACACATTGTGGTACATATGTGTTCCAATATGTATCAACGTGTTAATTGGAACTGAGTGATATACTGTGACACTATACTGTAACCAGTCTCTATCAAGAAGTCATGGTTATTAAACAAGTGATTCAATTTTCAAAAAAATGAAAAACGAAATCATCCGGAAGCACAATTATTATTTCGTTTAGTAATTGCTAAGCACAATTATTAGCAATTAATAAATGCAAGTGCTTAAATGACATCTATTTTCATATAATTCGAGATGAAATTTATAATTCTGTGAGATTATAAATATATATCATTTCATTGCATCTATAATGAATTGGTACAATAATCATATTTTGGTCATAATCATTATTCCTATTCCTTAAATATATTTCATTCCTTTTATATTCACGATACATACATTATGTTTCATTACATCTATAATGAATTGGTACAATAATCATATTTTAGTGATAATAATCAATGTATAACCCTCAAATATATAACATTCCTTTTGATTTTTTTAAATTTTATATTAAGTTTAAACTATCCTTTTCATTTATTTAACAAATGGTATTATAAATTTCTAAGATGTACGCAATAAATCTAACGATGAAGAGTACAGAAATTTGAATATAAAATATAGAAACTGAGTATAGTTGAGCGGCTCTAATTTATCATAGAAAAAACATATTTAATTAAAGCAGACTGTATATTTTTTGAGACCCACCGAAAATTTGCAATCTAAGATCAACTTTTTGAAGTTACATGCATATAATAATAACCTAACCAAAAAATATCAGACTATTTCCCAATTTTGTCTCATGCTTGCAGACAGTAATTTCTGACACTGACAAATGAGGTTAATCATCTTCCTAAATTCATTTCTTATCTCCAGTGACACTTTGCTTCAAACATCCAAGGAGTAATTTGTCAAATTATTATCACTCTATGCTATTGACAGTCAAAATATTGACTCTGGTTCGTATAAATTTGAAATTATAGACTTATAGTTTATTGTTAAAAAAGTGCGTTGAAGATTCACCAACAGTAATTTGGAGAAGTTTATTGTTGTATTTTAGATTTAACATATCAGTGTTTAAAGTACAATTAATGCTATATTTATTCTCTAAACTTTCTTTTAAATGGTAAACTATAATAATTTTAATTCCATGTGTGATCAAGGTACTTCATTCAAATTACAGTGAAAATGAATCCATATCTCACATTTTTCAATTAAAATAAACAGTGTCTGGGAAACTGACAGGCAGCAAACTGCCGAAGCGGAAAACTGCAAGGCAGAATATTGCTTGTCACTGACTGGCAATTTATGTATGTTTTCTTTTTTGTGAAATATTATTTAGTTAGGTAAATGAAGCCTGTGCCTTTTTCTCAATCCATCAGTATTACCACCGACGGTGGTAGATGACATTGTACAACTTCCTTTTCAATATCTTCATTTCTAAATGACACATGGCTTTGCATTTAAGTAACAAACATACAGTTTCTGGGGCCAGGAATCCAATGAAACAGATTTCAATAGGCTACACCTGACCAAAAAAGCCGAATGGCAGTCCTTATCCTAAAATGGCTGCATATTCCTGATATTTTGAAATATTTCCTCTTCTTACTGACTTATGGCTTTGATATAAAGTTCTAAAATTGTATTTTCTGTTGCCAGGAATCAATTGAGATGAATACTCTCCATCCAACTTAGAAGGTGGATGAAGCGTGTACTGGGATAAAACACAAAAATGGGATTTTCTTCCACCACTCCATCCAGCTCAGAGCGTTGATGAAGCGTGTAATGGGATAAAACACAAACAAATAGGGTTCTCTTCCTCCACTCTACCCAACTCAGAGCGTGGATGGATCGTTTACTGAGAGGAAACACAAACCAAAGTGGTTCTCTTCCACTACTCCATCCATGTCAGAGCGTGGATGAAGCGTATGCTGGGCTTGGCTTGAGTTCGTACATGCCGACCCTCTACAGTGGCCACATGCAGCTGAGCAGTCTATGTCGTGCTTCTTGCAAGTGCACTTCAGACTGCTGCGGTCTGTCTGGAAGATGTAGCGTATACTTTGAGTAGTTCTTGTGGTGTTGGTGGCAATTTTGTCTGTACGGGCACGGGTCCTCCACTGATTTCCCGCCAACCCCAGTCGACTGGCCATAGATCATTAGCTGTAATATCCTTCCACTTCTTGACTTGGTAGTAGAAACGAAGGCTGTGGTGTTTTGCTACTTCTGATGAGGGTGGTAGGCTTTGGGGTTGCACATGAGAAGACCTGGAGGCGAGAACTTCTGGCAGAAACGTCTATATCGCAACACGTTTAGTGACTCTTCAGGTTTCCCATTGTAAGGGCATGACATGGATTTATCTCTTGCATCTACAACATCATCACTAGACACTGCCTGTCTGTCGAAAACATCCGTTTGTTCACGGAAGTGTGCACTGGTTTTATTTTTTTTGAGGGAAGTTCTCTTGCCAATGCCATGCCCTGGAGTTGTAGTATCTCCCCCCATAAGAAGTTATATGAAGAAATTGTGGTGTGATACATAAGGGCCTAACTGCAGCTTTACATACTTAATGTTCAGGCATGTGTTTTTTCACCTTCTTTTTTGGCTCTGGTTGGAAGAATAGGTTACATGAGTTGAGGTTGGAGTGGTAGATGAGAAGGATGAGCAGATCTGTGTCATCTCCGATCAGCACAGTGTCAGATGTGGCTGCCTATTGTACTATGCAGAATGATGTGTCTCTCAGTTCTGTGACCGTAGTTTGGTGTTGAACATGTTTATGAAGAGCTGGTTGTTTCCCAGGAATCTTTCCTTTGTCATTGTCATCAACATATCTTCACCAAACAACACTGTTGCTCTAGCATTCCCTCTCGTACGTCTCTGGTGTGTTGTATTCTTTGTTGATGTACCATCATAGCCATCAAACACGACTGTTGTCTTTCCATACTTCCTTGCCACATACTCTGTGTATTGCGTGCATATACTTTTGTTTGTTGAGCCACGTGTCCATGGAATGCACTATACAAGTGCCCCACCATCCAACACGTAGTGGATTTGGCTTGTGATTCCAGATGCGTCGTGTGTCAAGAGAGTCCAAATAGCCTCGGCTAGCACTGGCATACGTGGCTGTCGGACCAGAAGTGTGGAACCAAATAGAGCTGGTGGGTAACTGCATAGTTCATATTTAAACACAGACTGCAGGTCCTCTGTATCTTTTGCATCGATGGTCAATTGCTGGAAAAGCAGCTGGGGATCCACCTGTACTGCCTCATCATCAATCAATACTGCCAATTTGGAAGCCAACGTGATGGTTTGGTTCTTTTTCTAGAATGTGTAGTTGGCAGCAATTTGTCCATCCATGTTAGTCAAGATAGCAGTTCCAACAGTTTTGGATGAATCCACATTAACTTGGCTGGTTGCATGCACCCCTGTCGAGATACTTATCAAGCTCGGATCTGAGCAGAAGTGTGTTCTCTCTTGCAGATAGCTGATAAATGAATGAGTGTATTTATATTGCATTATTTTTTTATAAAAGCTCAACGAATAGACTTTTCAGTACTTTTAATCCTTAATAACTTTCATATAATATTTACAAATTCATTGGCAAACACTAAGGAAGAATTTTCCATTTGAAAAAAAGTAACAAACAAAGATAAGAAACAAATATTTCTTAGGTATTACTGTTAGCTACTCAATAAGGAGCATGGTGTGAGCAAATAATATGGCACAACTCGCTAAGCCGCTAATACATTCATGTTCTTTTTATACATCTCATGACTGGAGAGAGCTCTGATATGCTCCTAATATATTTGAATAAATGCTCATAATATGAGTATCTTACCATTTATCACCTTCATTTTTATCTTATCGTATGTAATTATATGAAAAAGTAAGTCATTTTTTAAAGACGGCTTCCAAATCGATTCAGAATTAAAGTTATTGTTATTTTATTTAAAATGTTCGGCATTTCGGATTTTTTTGTCAGGATTAGCTTATTAAAATGTATTTCATTGGATTTCTGGTGCTAGAAAATGTATGATCAACATTTAAAAATCAAAGTACTAAGTTATTTCGAAGTGGAGATATAGGATTATATCAGTTTTACGGCTGCCATTTTGTAATGCTTTTATGGAGTTTTCCACCACCGGGATTCCTTAAGAGTTTCGATATGTTATAGAGGGCATTTTTCTGAATATATAACAGTTTACCAACTTTCTGTTGCAATTTTTCCGAGGTTGACCCTTTTTTTTGCACGAAATACCTGTACTATTAGCCATATTTCAAAGTGTGGACAAAGTCGCCAGAATAGTCTATATTGATACGTTTCTAAAAGCTGAGCGGCGTACCAGATCACGGCGCATCACTGTACGTTCTATTAGATAGGTAGGTAGATTGAATGTTGATTTATGATACCTATATGGAGTGAATATGATATTTGTTGTTTCAAATTTATGTTTGATGATTCATGGTACCTGAATCAACAACTAGTCAGTATTTTGTGTACAAAATTCCAATGACTTTTTGAAAAAGCTGAAAAAAAT
Source organism: Caprella mutica (assembly GCA_947561585.1). Lineage (NCBI taxonomy): Eukaryota > Metazoa > Arthropoda > Malacostraca > Amphipoda > Caprellidae > Caprella > Caprella mutica. The sequence continues at coordinate 911,540 of CANNZV010000222.1, read as the reverse complement.
TCACCAACATATATGAATGAGTTATGAGCCACCAATATTTTCCTCATTTAGCCACCGAAAATTAATAGTAAAATAGGAATAAATAGCTAAAATCCAAAGACTTTAAAATATTATTATTTTCGAAGGGGAAAAACTCCACTGACGAGTCGGTGGAATTAACCATGAAATACAGTCTGGGTATTAAGGGAGATAGATATTCGCTCGACTAGGTAAAATGAATTTTTTCGAATAGTATTGAATTCATTCCTACCTATATAAGCTATATTTACCAAAATTTTACTTTGATCATAAAAAGAGATTTCTATATACAAAGTATGCCGATTAAAGCCAATTAATTTACCCTCAGCTTTACATTTGTAAAGGTCAAAAATCAGATATGTCTAATTAATATTTTAATTTAATACCTATGTTTTTATGTTAATATGGTTTGGTATGAAATTTTAAGAAATGAGCCAAAATTGACGTGGCTCAGAAACTTTGTGAAATTTTGGCTCAAAATTGGCTTAAAATATGCCAGCCTCTTGAACATGGCATGATGATGATTATTCAGATTATATAATCCTGCATCTTGACAGTTTCAATATATACAGGTACCTATTCTCATGTAAATTTTGGCATTAGCTAATTTTAGAAAGAGACAGTCATAGTTTTAAAATTTAAATAAATGGAGCAGTAAAATTAGGTTACTTTTTCTAGAAACCTTCTTTTGCTGGAGGACACTTTTTTGCCGGAGGACACTTTTTTGTCCGAGGACTGTATTTCATGGTCGAAGGTGAAAGTGTCGCCAGTATATTGGCGACTTTTGAGTGGTTAAATAAGTTGAAAAATATGTAAATAACAGGTGAATCACTCCCAAAATAATCTCAAGGGATGTACATGAATCAGGCAAGAAGCATAATGATGTTTCCAAATGTAAAATATTCATTAGAAAGTCAAATTTCTCCTTTAAAGTATCTTAAATGTGGCAACCTGGATCCATTTTCTCAGTAAAATGGCGACTTTCCTACAACACTTTGAAACATGGGGGAAATGTTTGTGGATCAGCAAAATTATTGGAAATTTTAGGTGGATTTTCAGCTTTTTGGAAAAGTCAGTGGAACTTTGTGCACCATATACAGACTAGACTGACTGGTTTAAAATGAGATACATAATTGGCTAAATTGTCTTATAATTTTTAATTAATTCCTATGTTCCTATGATAAATCTGGTTTGGAATCTTACAGAAGTTACAGTGAACAAAGACTGAATAAGATCTCTTTACATATTTCTCTCCAAAATAATCAAATCATCATAAATTCGCTCCAAAATGACTTTGTAGCATAGGAGAAAAATAGATATTTCTCGCCAGTCGCCATTTAGGTACAATTGAAGGGCTCAAAATAACTCTCAAACTCGCCATTAAAATCTGCTAATTGCTGCTTAGAAATGCTGAGACTGCCGTAAACTACAGTAACACGTCCGCTATACTGCGCCAAATTTTAACTGGTTGGTTTGCTACTAAGTGACAGACAGTTTTCCGCCTGGCAGTTTTCCGCTATAGACTTCTCCATATGACCTTATGTCAGGTTGGAAATTCTCCATTCCCAAGTCAGGTTAAAATCATCTGACAAGTTCTAAACATTGAGTCTGACAATTTCCAATACCAACATACAAAAATAAAAAATAGTTATATCTTTGAAACTATTAATTACAAAATGTTAAAGAGATCGTTAAGTGGAGTGAATTTAATTTCAGAATAAGTACCGATTTCAGTGATGGATAGGGAATAACTGTTGGAAACTGTCAGGCACTATAATCAGAAACAGTCAGGCAATAAACTACTACTTAGTAAACTATCAGGATATATTATTATAAACTGTCAGATGAAATAATTAGGGGAAACTGTCAAGCACTAAGTATCAGAAACAGTCAGGCAGTAAACTACTACTTTGTAAACCATCAGGAAATTTATTGTAAACTATCAGATGATGAATTAGGGGAAACTGTCAAGCACTATTATCGGAAACTGTCAGACATTAAACTACTACTTCGTAAACTATCAGGATATATAGTTGTAAACTGTCAAGGATCAGAATATGAAAGTAGTGGTAACAATTTATCATGTATTTAAATATAGTTAAATTTTTAAAACTAAATTATTCCAAATAATGTTTATAAATATATCCCTTGTCAAATAACCTTGAGATATCATGGGGGTTTGACTTTCTGTACTTCCGTTCCTGCAGAAGTCGAAGCCCTATACACTCTGCCTTTCTGGTTATTCTCATTTGTGGAAGAAATTTCTCCATACTGTATCATATAGTCCAAATTGACTTCCAAATAGTCTCTCAGATTGAAGTCCTCTTTCAAATTTGGGAATGCAGGTGGGGATATGAATGGAATTTCAGGAGGAAATGGTAGCGCTACATCATTCCTCATATCGCAAAATTCACCCAAGCCCAGTCTTACAATCTTCCATCTATCTTCAGAGAGAGCATTTAGATTCGGTACATCATTAGCGAATACTACGACTGGAGATGGTTTGAACCTGTCAAAAAATAACTTCAAATAATTTCTGCAATACCAAAAGAATACAAGTCAATTATCTACGAAGGACTTCAGAAAATAAAAACATAAGAATGTAGCATGAAGAGAAAAATATTTATGAAAGCAGCAACACATACTAAATGTACACAACTATTTTAAAACAATCCGATTAAAATATTTCAAACTAAATCCTATCAGTCATGGACAAATCTAAGTTCATTAATAATTCTCAGGTAATATTTGTATAAAATATATCTACGTTACACTTACTACAACTAATCATATGTACCTTTTGAATACAACTGCATACTTTCCAGAAGCCATGTACCCATTCTTGATGCATTCAACGAAACTGTAGTCGAAAGACTGTAGCTTTGCTCTCGGTATATCTAAAACGAATCCATTGACATCTGCTAGCATCGGTCCAATGTCATGGACTGACATGGTTTCGTTTAGAAGAATAAACCCATAGAGAATGTTAAGGACATTTGCTTGTGTGGAGCTCATGTTTTTTAATGGATAGTTTAGAAGTTAATTCAACAGTACATATCACATGATGGTAGGATTTCTATAATTTATCATGAACATCCATCAAAATCTTAATAGATCGCCTGTACTGGGTAGCAAGCTTTGTAGAACACAATAAACTAGCATTTAGTATGAAATTAAATGCATTTTTACGTCATGTAGATAAGAGTTATCTTTTCCTCTAATTAAGATTATATAGTTTGCTTAATTGGAATATGCAAACTATATAAATTGTTCTAAATTTTCTTTGATATTAGAACTAAAATTTAAATCAAATCTAATTATTCCATTTAATATTCACATAAGATATAAATACACGTTAAAATAAAAGCTTGTATAAATAATAGCTTATCATATCACAAGGAATTTACTTCCCAATAATACCTATGATTGCTTTTATTAGTATGTGAAATTAATAATTGAACAGCTAAAATAGTTTAGATTTTAGTGTAAGTTATAAGTTATTGGACAGTTTCACAATTTCGATTCAACAAGAAAAAAACTATATGAATTATTTAACGTTCAAATAATTGTGTGGTTGGTATCTATGATATCAAAAGAAGATATCGTGGATACCAGTAACAATTACTAGTTAAAATTATAGATAAAATAATTCTATTATTTTCGAAAATATTGAACTAATAATATTTACCATTGAAAATAAGTTAAAAGTGAAAATATTTTCTGACAATTCTTAACAATTGGCAGGCAATGACGCGTGAAGTTGATCGCTGACGATTTCCGAAATTGACAGCTAATAGTCAAGGTGTTTTCTAGTGATTTGTAAAATGTGAGGCTGAGTCACGTTTTTTGGGGCGGGTTATTGTAATACGTAATATTGTAGAAAAAAGTAAACAAACCGTTTTTCACAAACCACAAATAATTGAGATGATTTTGGTTTAGAGAGAGGCATTAGTTTTAGTTTTTTCATCATTCTAAATCGATCTAGCAACGTTTCAACTCAATCGGAGCAGTATTTAAAAAGATATTTGTAAAAATCAGTTGGCGGTGGGGCTAGAAACTGGATATCCAAATTTTTATTAGGTCAGGTAGTATAATTCTGGTGCTATCTGGCAATGAGATCTGAAAAGTTGAAGTTTGTCAGTATTAAGAGTGCTATGGTTCATTTGATTTGTTAACTTCAGTGTGACTGGTGACTAGTGAATACTACTCTGACAACTGCAATAGAAAAATGTCTTCTTCTGAAGAGATGTGTATTGATACTTCATTAACTGGTAAGTCTGATAGTAAATTATTATTAATTACTGATGCTTTTAGACTATATCGCGTTGAGTGATTTTGATAATTTAAATGAAAATATTTTATCTCGTATACTACCTAGGGTAAGATCTAAATTATCAGTCAATTTCACATTTCCGGTCATATAAAAAGAAATGTTACTTATATTTAATTTTGATTGGTATCCATGATAGGAACCTGCATAAAAAATAAAAATTGAATAATTAGGCTAGTTCTATATATTTTTTTCTAATAGGACCGAAGATGTGAAATTGACCGATGATTTGTAATTTAGCCTACCTATATATTTTAATATCTAGAGAAAGTTATGGTGGGCCAATTGAAGATTTAAGGCGTAAGTCCACGATAATGAAACTATTTGTATTTATAGGTACCCAAGTGAAGTGTTGAAGTTAAATATTTTATAGGGTGAATATTTAATTTCAGTTTGATAAAAAAAAACTACCTGAAAGTGAGCGATGACCTGCGTAATGATAGGGTCACACAAGTGTATTGCGGCACTTTAATTTCCAATTGCGGCCATCGCATGAATTTCTCTAAAACCTGCTGAACCTAATTCATACTGAAATGCTGCATATAAAAAGAAGCTAAATGCTTTCTATATATTTTTTTTGTGTGTATTAACTTTGTAGCTACTATTTTTGTTAGTTTTTTGTGGTTAAAGGCCGCAGTTAACTACAGGGCCGCAATTTACCTGCTTCACCCTAGTTTTAAGTTAATATTTTCAGCATTCAAATAAGATTACTCTAATATTTCGGTAACCGTGAACATATTGGTAATTGAGTAGTAACCCTATTGCATGAAATGTTGAAAGTCTCTATAGCGAAAAAATGCAGCAATGAAATAATAAGTTAAAAGTTAATATTATGTCAGTACCCTAGGACTGTCAGATATATCTTAGTTACCGCAATGCAATTTCTTTATTCGATTTTATTAAGGAGGTAAATAATAATCATTTATTTATTAATTAACTTTTTATTTATTTATAAGGATATCAGGCATTATTTATTAGCAAGCATTGTATCAGTTTTCGGATTTTTACCATTTGACGACCCCCACCAAATTTAATTTAAATTATTTTATACGTGTAATTTTGTCCGTAGAATCCAAAAATCATAACAGTTTTTTTTAGAAAATAATACTTTTTGAGATATGAGGGTATAAAGTTATTTATTTCCTATGTATTACTGAAGGATTGAGAACTTTAAAAGTACTCGTGTTTCCATTTAAATTACTCAAAACATTAGATTTTTTACATGAAACTGTAATGTGGTTTATTGTATCCGCTAGTTTGTTGTACTGCACACATCATGACTGATTAATGACCTGGCAGTAGGGAGGGGGGCTTGGATAAATATCGAATATTTCCAGTTTCCTTGATATCTTCCATTTATTACTTCAATACTGATAATTGATATACGTGTAATGGGGGGCGTGCCGCCCCCCATACCCCCCTGCCAGGTCATTAAACGATCATGAAGTGTGTAGTACAACAAACTACATAACGGCTATCTTGCGGCTACAGACTTGTGGTATGTGACTTTGCACTTTTATTTAGGACTGCTTTTTCGACTCCCTTGTACTCATTTTTTCACGTCAACAATTTGAGCTTTAATTTCTAAGTATACGTTAAATTTTATATTTAATCAAATAATCTTTCCTTTAGATTCATCTGATTCTGATGACGGTTCTAGTTCCTATTGCTCTTCCACTGATGATAATGGATCCGGCAATTTTGTTTCCACAAAAAGTGTAAGATTAATTTAATTTTGAGAGAAATATATATTTACCTGCTTGAATAGATAGTGTGATTTGATATTAAATGATTATCAATGTATTTTTTTACAGATCAAAGACTTAGACGATCAGCTGGAGGATAAGGATATCTCTGAATTTATGCTGGAAGAAGGAAAGAAAAGATACAATGAGGGTATCCCATTCGATCTACTCTACAGGCGGTCACAAGGTGAACTCTTAAAAGAAACTGTAGCTGCTGTGCAAGATGCAAAGGCTGCGTTTCAAACTAAATTAAGGGAAGCAGCCAGTTTCTATTTCTCAAATATCAATGATGTAATGTTGATGGATAAAGTATGTAATGATGTCCCTGAAAATGTTGAGAGTGGGAAAAGTTTGAATCCGGTTATACAGAGATTATCGGACGGGACATTAAAACTGAATTGCCCCATTAAAGACTGCTCAACCAGTTCACTTAGGCTGAAGCGCCACTTGTTAAACCAGCATGAAAACATTAATGCAGATGGAGTTAAAACTATAGTAGAAATGGCACGGAAGATGGAGAAAAATAAATTAGCAAGTGAAAAATGCTACATCGATGAGAAAGCGTCTGAAACTATAAAATACAAGAAACATAGGCCTCTTCATCATGTTGATAGGAAAACAAATTTCGTAAAATGTTTTCTATGTAATTCTATTGTATCAAACATTTCTCAGCATCTTCATAAAAAGCACAAGCTTACTAAGAGTACAAAGGAGCAGTCTGATGCATTAGAACAGTGTGCAGTTATACCTAAAGTCTACACCCGAACTGAAGGGAAAAAGGTAGTGGAGCTTCGTGGGTCAGAGTATAATGACGCTAGAAGCACTTACGGAAAAGAGATAGACGAAGAACATTCAGTAATGGTAAATCTGAAAAAGTACCGGAACCAAATGAATGAACTTGTATCCAATATTCAGAAATCTAACGATGAGGGCGAGAAGGAATCATTACAAGAGGAGCTTAGAGTCTCAAGTGAAAAGTACAAGGAATTCCGATATAGAGATACTAGAAAATATTCAGACCGAACTAAAGTTTGGAAGGAATCTTATGAATCGTACTTAAATCTGAGGGACAATTACAATCCAAAAAGATGTGCCAGCATGGCAATCGATGTCATTATTAGGTATGAGGAGAAGGCTGGTCCCATTTCTTTTCAAGACTTGCAGAACATGAAGTACCTTCGAAGAATTGTGCAGAACTTCAAAGACGCTTCGGGCATGCAAGCAAACAGCAAAATCAAGTATTTGAAGATGTTTTGCAACTTGCTTAGTTACCTCTTCACCGATTGCGATAGCCCTGAAAAGTCTAATGAAGAAGATGATCTGTCGAAAAAGATGCTGAATAGCATTTTATTAAAAGAAGCACAAAATGAGGTCGATAATGTGATCGTTTCTCTCTTGAAAGAGACCGGTAAAGAGAGGCTCAAATCAAGAGACAAGAGCATCAAAAACCTATTGACCAAAGAAGATCTCAAAATAATGTCCGATGCAATCAGGTCAGATATTTTGAAAATACTATCGGATGATCAGAATGATAGGTCTCTCTATTCAGTGTCAAAAGTGCTACAAATAAGAAATGACCTGATGGCAATAGGATTCCTAAACCTCGGAAGGCGAACGATGGAAATGACCACCATGACACTTGAAGAGTTGAAGGATGCCGAAAGGACTGAACTTCAAAATGGAGAAATCTATCACGTTGTTCAGGTATGTTAGGTATTTTTCTTATTAAATTGCACTATCAATTTCCTCCTTGAATCTCATTTAATATTTATTAAACATTTCGCAGGTCTTGGAACAAAAAAGCCTTAGAAACGGAAAGAAAGCTGCCGTTACTTTCAAGAATGATGAATATAAAGTCCTCAATATATTTGTCAATGAATTGAGAGGCAAAATATGCCATAACAATAGTTTACAGTGTGTGTTTCCCTCTTCTGATGAAGGAGGAAGACAACTGACCCTAGGAGGAGTATGGAAAATTCTGAACAAGTATAAAGCTCCCTCTGGCATCAAACTGACATCTCAAATTGTTAGGAAGTCTAAGGTCACCAACTCCAGAACCCTTGCTCTCACATCCGGTCAGAAAGATGCTACCGCATTTGCTATGGGGCATGATACTGCAACTGGCGATAGGTATTATGCTATGCACAACTTGATTGACAGCACTAATGCTTGCTTATCACTTGAAAAGTCTACTTCAGATGCATCATTGGCAGGACCATCATCAGCTTCTACTCCATTGGCATCTGGACCAAATCCCGAAGATCTCCTCTTGCCAAGTAGAGTTCAGAAAATTCATTCGGTTAAAAGAGTTGTTCATTTCGAGAAGGGAAGTGAATCGTCAGAATTAGAAGATCTGGACAGCACCGTTATGAATTTGAGGGCGAAAAAACTGAGGTTAGGCGATAAGGAGGCAGAGGTGGAATTAAATAAGAGTATAAAGAAAATAGTTGAAACTGTTCGAGAATCAGGAGATATGGAGCAGCTCTACAGTGAGAAGGGGCTACTGTCTGTAAAGTTCATATCACAGAAATTACAAAGTAACTTGAGAAAAAAGTTCTCTGTGAAGAGAATTAGAGCAGTAGCTAACAAACATTTGTAATTTTTATTTATTAGTCATTCAATTGTTAAAATAGGTAGCAGCATATACCTATGCAAAATAAAATTCACCAAATTCAAGAATATAGAGATCAAAAGGTCTTTAAGGCCTTGTTTTGTTAATTTATATTTTCCAAATGTATGATTATATATATTTTGTATGATATAATAAAAGTTTTGTTTCTTTAATTTATAATTCATTTAATCCTGGTTTTAGAGTTTCTACTTTTTTATACGTTTTTTCACTCCATATGAAAGTTTACATCCTTGAGTTACCAATATTATATTCCAATTTAGAACATAATTGTAAGTAAATGGGAGTCTGAATAATGCTGTTAAACATGAGTGACTATTGTTTCAAGTCAAACCTTTTAACTATGAAAATTTTCAATTTATTTCATATAGGCTACCCTGACAGTTTCCACTGCAATTTGCTCTATTTTTCTTCAAATTTAAATAAATAATTGGCGTTGAATCTGGAAATTGTTATTCTGAAGTCAGGTTAAGCAGATGACACTGCAAAAGATGAAAATTGCAATAAATTTATTTGAATGTTGACTCTCTATGAAAATTTCCGGAAACTGTCAGGCAATCCATTATAGGTACTGCTGCCATTCGCCTGACTTTTTCCAAAGTCATGTTACGTATTTTCCGGACAGTTTCAGAAACTGTCAGGTTATTGTCCAGATTGTGTTTGACATAGCCTGACAATTTCTGAAATTATCGAGTGGAGAAGTCTCGCAAAGCAATTTTCCTCGTGTCAATTTTATGTTTAAACATTTAAACAAACATTGAATTTTGATAATGCAGTAACAATAATTACCATCACGTTTTTATACCTATCACTCACTTTAGATAATTCATTCCCCTCGTTTTATTTTCTATAACTTTCTAAACAGTTCTGTTGTAACACTTACCATACATTATCTGACTTCACAAAAGAGAATAAAAATAATTTAAGCAGTTATATTCTCAGTAGATCCACTGCTTATCGCTTAAAATTTGAAAACTATATTGTTCTTGACCTAAATGCCACGAGTAAAAAATAGAATTAAAAAAATGGTTAGGTCACTATTTCAGGGTTAATTATATTACATTTCAATTAAAATTAAAGAATTTGGAAGAGAGAATTTATATTAATAATGAGTTGCTTTACTTTTACTTAATTATCATGATATTCATTCAAATACTTTGTTAAAATATATCTCAATCGTATATTAAATATTAACCTGAAAAAAATGTCTTTATTGAAAATTTTTTATGGTATAATCAAGTCTGTGAAAATCAAGCATCTCACTTTTCCAAAAAAAAGTAGAAAAGTGAAACACTCCCCTAAATTTGAGATGATTTTCAAAAAAATAATTTTGCATAAAGAGACAACTCATAGTATCTCAAATATTAGGTATGAAAGTTGCCTGCAATGGCCTCAAACAGAGGAGGCGGGAGGAGTTGGAAAAGAGGGGGAAGAGGCTGCGGGAAGCTAGAAAAACAGAAAAGGTGTGTTATGAAGTACTTTTTGTTCGTTTCTAGTATTTTTCATGTAAACAATATGGTACTTACTGCTGTTATAAGAAAAAAAATTCAAATTGAAAAAAAAATCGAAAATGGGCCGTTCTGAACAATTTTCATTTTTCGACTTCTAAAGCCTACTCCATCTTCAATTTTTGACTTGAAGACATTTTTTTTTTTCTCTTTTTATTCAGAATTTAGTTGTCTACATACGATCAGTTTATATGTTATTTCGCAACTTGTAAAAAAGTGTGTAGGGAAATGTAACCAGTATAACCATTTATTTCTTTATGATGGTTTACCGAAACCCATGTCTCTGTTAGAATGATCACATCTATATCACATTGTAATTGTTGAGTTAAAATTGAAAATGAATCATAATTACTCTCAAATGACAAAATATTCTGACAAAATACTTTCAACTTATTATTTGTTTCCAAAGTTCTGAATTGATCAACAGAACAATTTAGGCAGTTCTCATAAATAGAAATATCGATAGCATCAAATTCATCATTATTCACGCCCTAAAAAGCAACATTCGCCAGAAAGGTGAGACATAAATAGGTCTATCAAAATAGTCACAGGACGTAGAAAACAAGATATCATAGATAATGTCAAAGTAGAATAAGTATAAACGAATACATGATCACCAGTCAAATCAGAGAGCACAATGTGTCAGGCAAACAGGTCAGACAGGTGAGTAATTGAAGAACTTCAGGCAAGTAGAGAGTCACATCAGGCAAGTAGAGAGGCACATCAGGCAAGTAGAGAGGCACATCAGGCAAGTAAAGAGGCACATCAGGCAAGTAGAGGGGCACATCAGGCAAGTAAAGAGGCACAACAGGCAAGTAGAGATGCACAACAAGCAAGAAGAGAGGCACACCAGGCAAGTAGAGAGGCACATCAGGCAAATGAAAAGGCACACCAGGCAAGTAGAGAGACACATCAGGTAAGTAGAGAGGCACATCAGGCAAGTAGAGAGGCACATCAGGTAAGTAGAGAGGCACATCAGGCAAGTAGAGAGGCACATCAGGCAAGTAGAGAGGCACGTCAGGCAAGTAGAGAGGCACATCAGGCAAGTAAAGAGGCACACCAGGCAGTAGAGAGGCACACAGGCAAGTAGAGAGGCATATCAGCAAAGTTGAGACAAAGCATCAATTGAATAAACAAAATACTTCAAGATATCCAAAAGAGACACACTAAAATCGGAGAGCTACATCAGGTGGTCAATGAGAGACATCAGGAGAGTAGAGATACTTGACCCATACACAGACCCTACCATCCTCTGAGTTACAACCTGGTATAATATTCGCTTGCTTTTTCTTCATCCTTCTTAGTGCCCAGATAATAGTACTCCGAGTAGGTGTCAAATCTTCATTCACGAAATAGTTAGGTTTGGTTTGCTTACAAGCGTACCTAATATCTCTCTTCAGTTCCCGACTGCACAGCTTCACAATTATCGGTCTCTTGTCAGATCCCTGCTGTTTCTGTTTCTTGTCCAATCTGTGCGTCGTAGATATGTCACTCTTATTGATATCAAGGTGGACCTTCTTCAACAACATGATCACAATTCCAGAGCAGTCTTTTCCCTGATCGCAAAGTGGAAGTGAATCTCCTGAAAATATTAGGCAGTCTCTTCTCTCATAGACATCGCTATCGTCCACTTCTTCTTCAAGCTTTGATACCTTGCTTTGCAGTTTCTCAAAGTTACTTTTAACATCTGCCAGATCCTTCAGTTTACTCTCAATGTCTACCAGGATGTCATGCTTGAATGATGAGTATTGCTCCATGAGATCATCTAGGCGGGTTCCCATCTCACTTACCAATTTATTAGACATTACCAAACAACCGGTAAAGAATTTCTTCATAGTTCCAAACTGCTTCTCCATCTTTTCCAGGATAATCTTTCCATCTTCAAAAAGTTGTTTATTACAAGTCTTAGAAGACACAGCGGTAGCACGAGTTGCGGCCATTTCTAGGAGTGAAAACTGAATCGGGAAAACTTCCTATTTACTTAAGCTATTCACAGGCGAGGAGTGGCACAGACACACCACAACCTCATTGCATACATAATCTAATACGTGGGTACGAGATATGGTCTGTAATAACCAAAACAGAGTCAAAGTTACACGTAGCAGAGATGCAGAAGCAGATATTGTTTCAAAGAGTTACTGGAAGAGATAATATAAGAAAAACTGTAATTTTATAAAAAATGAACGTAACAACACTATAGTGGAGGTAGTAAAGAGATTTAAGCTACGACGGTACGGCGTACAGAATTGTAATTATGAGAAGTATAGAAGAAGGGAACGCTAAGAAAGGCCCAATATGGTGGCCAATAGGAAAAAGACAAGTGGATCGTCATAGGAAGAGATCGAGGGTGAGTGTTGAAACTGTTGATAGGGCAATGGCGAGGAAAAATGAACAACAGAAAAAAGTGGATGATACAATTTGTATGAAGAGGAAAGGAGAGATTGATATATCTACTAGGAGATTCGGTGACAAATGTTAGAAAGGGACAATTTTCAATGTTTATCAGATATGAATTTGTGGTGAGGCTATTAATTACGAAGTGCGGCGAACACACTTAATCATCTATGAACCTACTATATATTTCTCTCTTGGTATACGACATGCATTATACATATAAAGATGATAATAATGGTGGTGAATAAGAAAATTATTTGCCATTTTGTCTCCATATTTGGTTGAAGTTGTTCAAATTTGACTCTTAGTTTTATAATTTTCATCATATAATAGATAACTTCCTACTATTCATTGCTGTTTCTCTTTTTTACCATACGATCGAATGAAGTTTCTCCAACTTTCTAAATAGTTTTGTTAATACTGCTCTACAACTGGTAGGAATACTGCCACCAGAAGCTACTACTAGAAAAAATAACGACAAAAGTTCAGGAGTGGAATTTTTACTTCTGTTCAGGTTTGTTAAAATATCTTCTTAGAACTAAACTTAAATTTAATATAGTAGACTGAATAAATATCTTTAAAAGAATGTATGGATTTTTGCTGTTAATGATGCAATTTTAATTTCCGTTAATGTGTTTCTTTGAAAAAAAATTATTATTCAATTTATCAATTTCAAACAGAGAATAGAGGTTATTCCATTGATCTTGTGTGTCTTCACCAAACATGTTCCTTACCTGTCTCATAGAAAATGGTGATAGAATTACATAACTATTTGCACTGTTATTCATCGGCAGTAATTAGTCACTACGAAGTTTGGATATAAAGAGAATCAGTGGATTAAATGAACTAAAAATATATACCTATATATAGGCTATTTTACCTGATAAAACTATTCCAACAGTTCTAAATTCTTTTATCCTGCAGTTTTTAAATTGTTAAATTATAATTATGGCATACATTTATGTTTCAACATTCGCTTGTTACAAGCACTATGAAGCTATTTTTTTATTCAATCTTTTATTTTTATTTAACTTAATGCTCACAGTTACATTTGAAAAAAAGGAGAGGATTTAAAACTCATTCGTGTGCCAGTTGAAGGATTAACAGCACTGGAGCATATTCACAAAATTTCTAAGTTGGTGAGAATTGAGTGTCAAAACGAGTAGAAACCGTTTGTCACGGTAAAGAATAGAAAAGAAACTGTTTGGACTAATAACATCGTAAGGTATTTTGTTTGGTACAACTTTCATATTAAATAAAACCTCACGATTCTAAGATAAATATAAAAGATTATAATAATATTCAATCTGAATTTAATAGAAATAAATAGTGTAACCTATTTAATTATTAATATTGGTGGGCAAATTTAGGAATGAATTGGTAATAAGTTTAACATTTAATTAATTCAACTTTTGAATTAGAGGGTTGAAGGTTGATAAGGACAAAGCGTATACATTATACAACGCTTTACAGTATACAATATTGAGTATTATCGTAAGTTGATCATACAAGAATTAAGACGATGTGAAGATTTCAGAGGAATGTATTTAGAAAAATTAAAGATGTTTTTAAACAAGAAATTGATCGAAAATATCTTTGAAATTCGAAGCATTTGTAGTCACATATTATTTACATGGTTTTACATGAAATAATGATTTAACATTATAATTTGGTTTCACAGAATAATTATATTAAATCACTAACGATTGATGAAGTTGCTACACTATATTCAATCAGAGTGGAAAATTATTGTCCGGGTGAAGACCTTCCGTTTGCAATTATCCGGGTGGTAATTGTCTTGGTGGTAATTGTCCAGGTGGCAATTATGGCCTAGCACATTCAAAATAACGATAAAATTGATACAATGAGGTTATCATTTCAAAACCACTTAAACAGATAATATACAGTAATTTTAATGTGCATTTAACACTTCATTACTGAAGAGTTTTTATTTTCTATACCCCTTTGTTTGCTTTTCAGTTGCAGAGGAAATATCCACATATGAGAGTTAAACTTGACAGAAATTGATTTACAGTTTCTGAAATATTAGAAACAATGAGAAACTGAGCAGAGGAAGAGGTTTCAATAATCATGCACATGTGCTTTGATTTGATGATGTACATGAAAGTTAGTAAATAATACACGATGTACACAGAGAGAGAAAGTACAACCCATATGGTCATATCTAATGGGTCATCAATTAATACTTTTATTCAATTTATTACGTGAGTTGGTTGGACTATATTCATGTTTATTTCCCTTTGTAAAAACAACTATGACGTAATGTGTAATCAAACATTAGTTAATTCAGTTTATTTAATGAATTAAATCAACTTACTATGAGAGTTAAAACTTGTTTTTTTTTTGAGAATTGTTACGTATGTTAAAACAACTTTGACAGAGTGTATTGTAGAAACTCACAAAGACTGTTAATCCAATGTATCAGGTGTATAAATCACCTTACTATGTGAGTTGGCGCCACTTTTTTTAACGTTTACGAGTGAGTTAAAACGACAGTTTTGTTTTAACCAACGTCAATTTAACAAAAAAAAAATTAATAGTACCTGCAACTAAACTAAATCATTAAATTTATATTAATAATTGTTCTGTTTGTGTTACATGTGTGACGTAATGATGTTATTTGGGGATAGTGTACCACTATATATATAGCCTAATTCTCTTATTTGACGTAATGGAACGCGTGTGGATCTGCCATTATTATTGATTCTTAGGTAAATTTACAATCATATTAACAGTTGTTTGTTTTGTGATTGAAGACGTGGATAGAATTGAATTGGAATGATACAAATAATATTCAGGGTGTCCCAAATCTGCGTCTGGATGACACACCTAATCATTGTGTTACTTTGATACAAATCTTTTCCGAGTGTCATCATGACACAATGATTTGCCTCTATATGTGCTGGTTTTGGGACAAAATGTGTGTCGTTAGAACGCATTTATATGTGCAATATCAGCACATTCTTTTTTTCTCTCCGTGTTATCGCCCATTGAGAATTTTTGCATCGAATAAACTTCATTCATAAGAAAATTTTATTTTACTATTGTTAGTTGATATCCTGTTATATATCTATTCTTTTATTTTATTTTTCATACTCATTTCACGCGTCTATATCATCCCCAAAATATTACTACAATCAAACTGAAGTACTGGTTCTTCAATCTCATCCATATTCCACTCTGCAAAAATTTCGACTAAACGATCCAATTATATTACGTGCACAGCATATAAAACAAATATATTTCGAATAGTGCTTAATTAGTTAAGTCACTGAATAACTAAAGAGAACTATGTATCACATTGACTTTTAGAGATTGGACATCCTGTTAGTTAGTAAAAGTTCGAAATCTGTTTTCAATATACTGAAAAGAACTATTATCTAAACTGAAATATAATGAAGAATTGTTTTGTATATTATGAATATAAATCATAAATTCTAAGTCCTATTTTAAAGAGTGAATCATTCACATTCCTGTATTTCTGTTTCAGTGTAACACTTGCGTACTAAATTTGATATTCCAGCTTCTTCAATCGAATTAAGGGGCAATAATTCGTGAAAGTCAGACTTCAACAATGCTGCAAATGAGAATCTAATGCAAGTCTCGGTGCTGGGAAGTGAGCTATAAACTCACCTAAATGATGGCTGTGATAATAAAGTTGTGGTGATTCTGCAAGAGAATTTTTATAAATATCATTATAATATGTAAAGTGAGAGACACGAAATTAATTGTGGTGAAAAATTATTTTGAGAGTTGACTTCCAAATTAAAGTTATTTAAACTCTTACTAATTTACTTATCATACAAAAATAGTATGCAATGCATGAAGGTAATTATTATTTAATACTCTTTCATTCTGTGTGAATTTGAGTAGTCATAGAAAATACATCAGATTTACAAATAGCTGAACTATATGTAGTTCAAAATTGTTACGTTACTAATGTTGAACCAATCCAAAAAAAAAAAAACACATTAAATCAACTGTACATCATTCATATTAGCGTAACATATCGTACTCGAATATCAGCACAAAAGTAACCTACTATTAAATTAGAAATATATTTGAATTAATTTCGATACTTCTTAGTTCAACATAACAACAGAATAAAATTGTGCAAATTAACCAAAAGCATTAAAGCAACACGATGACTATTTAAAATAAAAGCGGTACTTGGTTTTATGGAGTCCTACATTGAATTAATTATAGCAATGTACAATCAGTAATTGGTAATAGTAGTGACATTTTATATATCTGTACATACCCCCATGTCCAATAATTTGCTCTCTATTTCTTTGTAAACATGAAGCAGTTCTCACCATCTGATTGTTTCACATTTATTGATAATAATCTCCACACACAAACACAGATGAATAGAAAACTGGCATTTTCAAGGCAGACTATACAAAATGTTTTCTTTCTTTTTCAAATAAATTCATAATAAAACATATTTCAATTCTCATTACTCAAAAAATAAGAGTGGTTCACAATACATGCCTCCAATATAGAAGAATTGCACTTGTAGAACTTCTGTTTCATGAAACACAACTAGTTACTTGCGCAGAATGCGGGAAGGTCATATTATAGCCGTCGTTTATTTATTTATCATCTTGTTATTCGCTTAACTGAAAACGTGTTCAACCAAATTGCCTGAAATTTGGTGGAGCAATTAGTCCATGTCCAGTGACCTGCTGGTAGAAATTTGGGAGTGACCAGGTCAAAGGTCAAGGTCATGGTCATTAATAACTCAAAAGGCATTGAACCATATATGGCATGAAACTTTGTGGGACGATTGGTCAATATCCAGGAGCCATTTTGTTAGATTTTGGGAGTCATCGTGTCAAAGGTCAAAGATCAAGAACATGGTTATTTGTAACTCAATAACCAAAAAAGTTTTCAACTAAATTGTTTGAAATTTGATGGTACAATTGGTCAATGTCCAGGAACCATCTGTTAGAATTTTGGGAGCGATCCGGTCAAAGGTCGAGGTCAAGGTTATTTATAACTCAAAAAGTATTGAACCATATTGCATGAAACTTGGTGAGACGATTGGTTATTGTCTAGTTAACAGTTTATTAAAATTTGGGAGAGATCGGGTTAAAGCGGCGGTAAAGGTATGCGCTCTACCGAGTGCACATAATCTAGTTTATAATATAAAAATGCATAGAAAAATCAAGGGAATTTCTGGCACACTAAGCTAAATATGTTCACTTATATATGGGTTGATTCCTAGTACAGGGTTCTACTTTACACAATGGTTCATTTGACATGAATTCATTATAGAGGAATTTTTATGCATTAAAATCAAGTTTTAGGCATTTCGTTTTACATTTTACCAAACAATATAGGACTGATGTGCCAACTACTGAAGTTGATGCCTCAGTGACCAGTTTTAAGTGCATATGAACTTTAACCAATTTGAAATGTTTTAAATTACATCTTCAGTTGAAAGGTACTTGGTAAGTGGAGTCTCTGACAGCTCACATAACTTCCAATCATTCAATTTATAATAACATTAAGCCTAACCGAAGAAATGATTTTAGGAACTTTGAAGGATTTTAATTTTTCAGCTTTAAGCTCGAGTCTTAAGAATCCTTTTCCATCACAGTTATCAAATTAGGTAATAATTTTTGACATTTAGCATACTCATATATAATTATTAGATATTAATAAACATATATATTTTTGAAGTAGTATGGCATCTGGATTATATTTATGACTAATGCAACTTCCTATCCCATTTTTTTTATGTGTAAAAAGGCAAAATATGTGATGTTTGTGTAATATTTCAAATTTTCAAAATAAAGGAGCTCACCATAAACATTTTTTTTTCATATTTTGCACACATCCTTTCGCCACTTTTCCACACTATTACGATTTGAAAAAATAAGTTAGAAATTACTTCACCCTAATAATTAGTGTGCACGGTGCTTATTCTTTTGTATCATTTTATATACTCTTTTAGAAGTATAGAGAATTAAATACATACATAACCAAGATCTTAAATTTCCAAACCACTTCAAGCTCAATTCAAATACCTAGTCATTGCTCCAATTATTCCAGAACAAAGGCAGTTAAACCCCTTCCACATTTAGTAATATCATCTCAGTAGAGTTCTACTCACAGAGTGTCTTCATGGTTAATTTACCATTCCATCACCAGCTGATTAGGGTGTTAGAAAGTGGATCTACAGAGTCATTCAGATGTCTCAATCCATTACTCTCAGTGTAATCACTTCATTAATAGGCAATAGTCAAACCTCTCATAATATGGCATTATAATCAGCTTAATGTTATCGTAGTTAATAAGTCTAACAGAATCTGTTGTATTAAATGTTTGAGAATATCTATATAAATATAATTATAACATTGCAACTCTAACCATCGATAATGATAAATTTAATGGTAAAATGAGATAAAGTGTATTGATAAAAATTCAGAATCTAAGTGCTATTCAAACATGAAGATTACATGAAAATTAGTCGGAAGGTATTCTAAAATTTGAAGTTGTATTGGTGAATTTATTTACGAAGAGTTTTTCTGGTGAAAATGAAATAAGAAATATTTGAAATTGACCTGGAATTTATTATAAATGTATAATTTTATCTATGAGTATTATGATTATGATACCACAGACAATTCTTGTTGGAAACTCGTTATCAAATTATAATAACAACATTTTATCAACCATTCAATTTTCTGCACCAAATCATCAATGCTTCCAAATAGTCTCTGAAATGCTAGATCTCAACAGATTATTTATTCCCACAATCTTTTCTGTTACGTAAGGAAACACTTTATTATATTGCAGGAGAAATTGGTGAGCTATTCAGAAAATGTGGCAGTGGAGTGATGTACTTCTTATTTATTGCAGGCAGCTATTAAATATAATCTCAGTATTTATGTATTCCTGATATATTAAGGGAATATCACAGAATACCTTGCCAATAAATCCACGTTAAATTGTTTATAACAATTGTGTACGTGTCAGGACAAGTCGTTGCGTGGAGTATTCGTTGCAGACAATTTATATTTTTCTATTTCATTTAATAAATTTCATATGGCACCCTCTCTCAATAGATCACGGGCCCGGGCCTCCCATGATCGAACGAAAGTATACTATAAATAATTATTCTAATAGATATAAATTTCAATTTTTTTTTACGGAAAGCCCCTTTACCCTGCAAACATTTCTATATGGTATACATATGGATGCTATGTGGTTGGATGGTTTTAATATGGCAATACGTTTTTAAGATGTATTATCCACATTGAAACAACCTAAACACTAAAATTACATATGTTAACCATGTGTAAAATACCACATCGAAACCACATGTCAATGACCATTTCAATAACAGATGTTAACCATGTGTAATTTAACATATTAAAACCACATGTCAATGACCATTTCAATAACAGATGTTAACCATGTGTAATTTAACACATTAAAACCACATGTCAATGACCATTTCAATAACAGATGTTAACCATGTGTAATTTACCACATTACAACCACATGTCAATTACCATTTCAGTAACAGATGTTAACCATGTGTAATTTACCACATTAAAACCACATGTCAATTACCATTTAAATAACAGATGTTAACCATGTGTAATTTACCACATTACAACTACATGCCAATTACCATGTTTTATGTTTATAATCAAAGATCTATAACATATGGTTTCAGTATGGTTTTAAACATGTGGTTATGATATTGCGTAACCACATGGTTAACATCTGTTATTAAAATGGTAATTGACATGTGGTTTCAATGTGGTATATTACACATGGTTAACATCTGTTATTGAAATGGTAATTGACATGTGGTTTCAATGTGGTATATTACACATGGTTAACATCTGTTATTGAAATGGTCATTGACATGTAGTTTCAATGTTGTAAATTACACATGGTTAACATCTGTTATTGAAATGGTAATTGACATGTGGTTTTAATGTTGTAAATTACACATGGCTAACATCTGTTATTGAAATAGTAATTGACATGTGGTTGTAATGTGGTAAATTACGCATGGCTAACATCTGTTATTGAAATGGTAATTGACATGTGGTTTTAATGTTGTAAATTACACATGGCTAACATCTGTTATTGAAATAGTAATTGACATGTGGTTGTAATGTAGTAAATTACACATGGTTAACATCTGTCATTGAAATGGTCATTGACATGTGGTTTTAATGTTGTAAATTACACATGGTTAACATCTGTCATTGAAATGGTCATTGACATGTGGTTTCAATGTGGTAAATTACACATGGTTAACATCTGTTATTGAAATGGTAATTGACATGTGGTTTCAATGTGGTAAATTACACATGGTTAACATCTGTTATTGAAATGGTCATTGACATGTGGTTTTAATGTGTTAAATTACACATGGTTAACATCTGTTATTGAAATGGTCATTGACATGTGGTTTTAATATGTTAAATTACACATGGTTAACATCTGTTATTGAAATGGTCATTGACATGTGGTTTTAATGTTGTAAATTACACATGGTTAACATCTGTTATTGAAATGGTAATTGACAAGTGGTTTCAATGTGGTAAATTACACATGGTTAACATCTGTTATTGAAATGGTCATTGGCATGTGGTTTTAATGTGTTAAATTACACTTGGTTAACATCTGTTATTGAAATGGTCATTGGCATGTGGTTTCGATGTGGTTTTTTACACATGGTTAACATCTGTTATTTTAGTGTTTAGGTTGTTTCAATGTGGATGATACATCTTAAAAACGTATTGCCGTATTAAAACCATCCAACCACATGGCATCCATGTGTATGCCATGTGGAAATGTTTGCAGGGTAAGGGGAGTGTCTCACTTTTTTACTTATTTGTTTTTTTGAAGAGTGAGACGCTTTATTTTCTCAGATTTGATTTTACTATAGAAATAGACATTTTTTTACTTAAGACACTTGTTTCAAATCCCCCTCATTCCCCCTCTCCCCCGAAAAACCGTAAAATTTAGAAAAATTAAAAATCCCTACTCCTCTCTCATTTTTCGGCTTAGAGACATGAGGTTTGTTCAATTTTGTTCAGAATCTTGCAATCTACATTAGAACGATCCGTTCCATCAAATTCACCTCCTCAAAAATAAAAAGATAATAATAAAAATTCAAAATATTTCGATTATTTTTTAAATTTGGTTACCATTCATTTAGGTCTGATAGAAGAGGAGGTGGTTACTCGGTATACGTTATAATAGGACTACTTTCATCCTCGTTACCTAATTTTACCGTTAATAATACTGATATTGAAAGTGTAGGGGTCCTAGTAAAAGGAGTTGGATTTGAACTTAAAGTTTTAGGGATATATGGGCCTCTCCAAAGTTCTCTATTAGAATTTAATACTATTCTAAACGTATTTGTAAGTGATTTGTATCAATCAAAAAATGTAATAGTTGGCGTAATAGTGTAATGTAATAGTAGATTTGATTGCTCCTGCTGCGCAGGGACTAGAAACTGTGAACTTATTTAGTAATTTTAGTTATTTACCTTATATAGTGAAACCTACCAGAGTTACAAATACCTCCGTTACATGTATCGATCATTTTTGGTAAAACAAGTATAATGTTTATAAGTCAGGTATTTTACATGGAAATGGTATTTCCGATCATTCTACTTTTTTCGTTATCTTGGAGTTTGAACCTAAAGAAGCCCCAATAACTAAGAAATTTAAAAATCATAATATGTAAGAATAATTTATCTAAACTCTTCAATGTATTGCCTCCTTTGTTAGTGGATGATGAATTTAATTTGTTTGATTTCAATGAAATGTGTAACCTGTTTTTAGATAGATTTTATAGAACTTATGATAGTTCTTGTCCTATTCGTTGTAAGCAAATCTCTGTTGAATCTTTAAAGAATCCATGGATTACTCCTGAATTATCAAACGAGATAAAATATAAATTCCAATTATTCAAAAATTACCAATCAGGGCTTGTTTATTTCATCAGGGCTTGTTTATTTTATCAGTATAAGAATAATTTACAAACTAAGTTGAAGAATAAAAAAATATATATTTTAAGGTGAAATTTAATGAAGCTTTTGGTGATGTCAGACTAACTTGGAAATATTTAAATACCTATCTTTTGAATGGAAAAACGAGAAGTTCTATCATGATTCAGGGTGATAACGGTAGTTTGTTAGGATATGATAAAGAGACTGCTAATGTTTTCTCTTCTTACTTTTCTTCTGTTGCTCATGAGTTAGATGATAGTATTCCACTTACCAATGAAAGTCCTCTAAAATTTATGAATGATCCTCTTCTTATATCATTTTTTGGAGCCCCTGCAACATCACACGAGGTCACTAGAATATTATCAGGAATGAAAAATAATAATTGTAATCTATAGCTATGAAATTCCTGTATACATTTATAAATTGATGTCTGAAATTGTCTCTCCCTATGTTGTTAAAATATTTAAAACTTCGGTGGTTATGAAACTGTTCTTTCATCAATTTTCGTATATCTTTAAACACAAGACTCAAGATGCTCTTCGAGTATAAAGCTCACTTCATGTCTATTTGTATCACCAACTCTATACATCTATCAATTTTTTATAGATTCGATGAATTTTTCTATCGTCTTTTTGCTCAATCGTGTTTTATAAAGAGCAAATTATATTGGCAGTTTTCTCATTTTCATTGCATCCACCTTTCCTTTTCAAGGTGTCTACATTAATTGCTCCTATAGTTTATTCTGTTTTCAGACTTTTGAGTTCTGTTTCGAGTTGAGGGCGTAATCAATTATAACTGTCCAAGCCCAGAGATTCTTTGCACCTCCTGGCTATTTGACGACTACCGGAAACTGGGGGCCATTTCTTCGTGAATCCTCATTTATTTCTTGAGTATGATTTCCTTTACACCAGTAGATTGTTATCCCTATCCTGGCAAACTTTCCATTTATCCGGACTTGGGACCGGCATGAAATTGAACAAACATGTTTATTCTAAGGCTGGAGAGGATAATATCGTAATTAAACCACAGATTTTAACTACTTTCCGTTTTCAAACTTTGAATATGAATTACATTAATACAAGCATTTAAAGGGGTTATGGTTATAGTCTATTTATTTATTACACATAAAGAAAATGTTTAAATTAAAACATGAATGGCGAAGCTTCTATTCTTTATCTGGGGATTATATTACCTGGTAGATTATATTGTATGTTTTCTACCCTACTTATATGTATTAGGAACAGTTCAATCAGAGCTTATAAGTCGTTTGACGTTGAAATTGGTGTTTTCATTTCAAAGACATAATAGAAGATTTTTATTACAAAACTATTTAGATTTATGATTACTACCTTATGAGTAATCGAAATTTGTCGAGACTATATTTAATTCAACTTGCTTAAACTGTCCATACGCGATTTCAGAGATAAGTCTGGTGTACCACATCTGTGTGTTTTGGTGTCATACCTTAATTGAATTAACCCTAGTAACCTACCCTTTAAAAGTTCGGTCAGTAACCTAGGGACTGGTCCGTGCGAGCCAGTTCTCACTAAAACTGTTATAAAATCTTAACCAATTGACTTACCGATATTTTCTCTTCATAAAATCCTTCATTTGATATTTACACATCCATTGGTAATTGCCAAAGAATAATTATCAATTTAAAATAAAATTAACAAGAAAAGATTAAAAATAAATATTTCTTCGGTTTTCTGACTATTTGCGCAAAATCCATTTTCACCATCCATCAATAAAATCTTTATAACATTTGCAAAAGACAATAAAACTTTATGGAAATTTAACTGTGGATGGAGAAGGGCTTAACAATGAAAAATATATCAGAAAAGTACATGTACGTTTAATAGTTTTTGAAATATACTAACTCAAATTTGTGTTCCGGTTTTTTCGAGACACCCTGTATATTTGGATATATGCTCATAATATATGAGTATCTTGTCATTTATCAACTTCTCTTTTGTATAATCGTATGTATTTCTGTTGAAAGATGAAAGTCATGAAAAGACAGCTCCCAAACCGGTTTGAAAATAAAATTATTAATATTTTTTCATGAGGACTGGTGCGCATGGACCAGTCCCTGGGTTACTAGGGTTAAAAACTGCAATCCTGCTACTAAAGTATGCAGTATAAACAAAAAATATTTAATCAATTTATAATAAGATTATTTTCCAAAACATCCATTATTATTGAGTATTACGTACATAATTAAGATTTCATGTTAAGATATTAACTGTTTTCAACTAGAGACTTCAAACATGCATTCTTGTACTCCATGAAATTAATCATTGAAGTATAAAGGAACATATGTATTTTTTAACGTATATTTATCGTAAAAAGTTAACGAATAAATACCCAATAACCATGAAAGCTGATGGTACATCGTAAAAATAAATGATTCTGAAGTATAAATGAACTGGAAAACATTTTTCGAGCACCACATCGGCACATATTTCCAAATGGGAATTGAATAACAGATAAAGTGGAATCAAAGGAGCTTATAATTGAAATGAAATATGGGGAGATAGGGACGAATATTCGACTGGTGCTGAGATAAATGTTCGATTGATGGAGAAACAAATATTAGTCTGATACTGAAGATTGTTCACTCCTTGAAAACATGAATTTTTCACTGTTTGAGTTCAATGTTCTATTGTAAACTAACGGTTGTTAATTAATTAACGGTACAATGTATATCTTAGCATTTATTTTGTTGAAGAAAAAGGTGGACATTTATTTCTATTTATTGTTGTTTGGTTCATAATTTCCAATTATCGACATAATGACAAAAATACAATTTGTTTTGTTGAATTGGTGAGATAGCTCACTTTGACGTATAGTACATATTATATTCACGTCTTGTTTTTAAGCAATGAAAACGCTAAAAGTTTATATAAGAAACATGAATAAATAATGCGGTTGTTCATACTACATATGAAGTTATTTTTAGCTTTTTACATTAATATCAGTGTTTTTGAAATTCTAAAAAAATACCTTGAAATTCCTGAGTTATGAAAAATTGGCTTATTCATAACTCAGAGCCACTTCATATCTCAAGGACACTTATAGTTATGTATGAATAAAATCTTGAATAAAACAATGGTCTTTGAGGAATAACTAGGACAATATTCTTGATGTATATCGTGTTCTATAATTTAAACATAGAAAATATTTCATAATTCAGCCGCATCTCATAATTCATGTCCTTCATAACTGAAGGTCTTTCAATACGCAAAACTTCATAAATTATGAGTTTTACTATATTATCTGATTAACCTGTATAGTGTATATAGCAATTTTAGTTTCCTTTACTCCTAATCAAATGAAAGTTTCCTGAGTTGAAACTCACTTATGCCTGTCTATATTTTTTCCTTTTATACACATTTCCAGTCAACAAATATAATAGAGAATAAAATCAAAGTAATAGCTTCTGTTGCATCCACCCTTTTGTTTAATTAATTACTGATCGATAAAACTTATATAATTATTTGCATGAAGTTTGTAAGTCAGTGCATACATTTTTTCGTAAATTTGTAGACCTTTTTAGTTGAAAAAAGGCCTACATTCTAAGCTAAGATAAACTATACTACTAAAATTGGGGTGTTCAGTCACCGTTAAAGAGTTAGTATGTGCGATTCTGGAGCAAAATGATATCCGGAAGCAAATTAGATAAATTATTTACCTGAAACATCGTGTAAACACTCAGCAGGAACGTTTTACGCTTTCTTTCTTAAATTCCGCTGTTGAATTATATTCAATTGAAATTAAAAGGTTCTCTTTATTTTTATTTATATAAGGGGCAGAGAGTTTTCATAGTATAACTAGAGACAACGAGCTGTCCAGTGATATCGGGACGTTCTTAAAATGTTGATGCGTCTTGCACCCTAATTTCTTCAGTGCCAAGCGGGTAGGCAGCGCTACCGAGACCTAGCAGTTCCGTTATGACTTATGAAATCATTATTGTTTCCCAGGAGAGGGCGAGTATACACAAATGTGTTGTTCTCAGAGCTGACAGAGAAACCGTCAGTAACGTTTCCCGTAACACACCTCAGTATTGTTTTCGTCATGATGAAGAGTGCGCGTTCCTCTTAAAACTTATTTTAGTCATTAACATTGCATCTGTTGCCTGAATATTCATCAATTAATCTTCTTACATCATTTAAATGTCCATAGATAAAATAATATTCAGCATAATGATCAGATACCTAAAGTATTTTGGAGAGTTGTGTGCGAGTACTCATCAGCTGTTTAGTACAAGACTGAATTTTGTGACTGACGTGTAGGGTGACGTCACTAGGTGTTAAACTTTCCCTCTAAGCAAATATTTTTATTGCTTTATTTAACGAGGCTAATGTTCCTTATCATTTTGCAGCAAACCGCATCGAATTTGGTAGCGTATTTTAAATTTTATATGCTTTTAAAGATTTCTAAAATCAAAACTCTACAAAACCTATTTTGCTTTCGATTTACTCATTTATGAAATTTACAGCCTGAAGAAAAAGAATGTACACCATTTGTTTTGATTGTCAACTAGGTATTAGGTTTAATAAATCCACTGAATATTCGTGTAAAGGTAAAAAAATTGAATGAAATTATAATAGAAACGTTTATATACTTTAGGAAACAATTAAAATCTAAAATAATTTAAATAAGGGGCGAAAACGCATGGTTTGTTTATAAAATTCAAATTTGTAATCAAAACATAGAGTGTACAATCTTGTTCTTGAGCATCAGATTAGTGATTCGCTCAATTGTTGCTCACAGAGTATTAAAAAACTTTAAAAACAAATTATAAAATATATACTGAACCAAATTGTATTTAGTTTGCAAAATAATGATCGTAGACCTTAGTTCTATTATATTATGTAATAAACTCCTTTTCTTCCCGGAGCCTGAATAGGACCTTTAACGTAAAAAATCTGCATATATATTGTTGAGAAGTCGCCACTCACATACTAGTACTGATACCTTTACTCCAATATTTATACACAACTATACCCGTGTGAAATATTGTAATGGTCTGGTCCAATGAATGTAATCGAATTATTTGAAGTAGTAAATTAAGATGTTATGAGTAGGGTTGTGACATCATGCACTAAAAAACATGTCATAAAAAGCAAATGTACTTATGTTCTAAAAAGCATGAAGTGTGCTCAGAAAATCATGCACCTATGTCTTGAAAGCATGCACTTATTTCTTGAAAGCATGCACTTATGCCTTGAAAGCATGCACTTATGCCTTGAAAACATGCACTTGTGTCTTGAAAGCATGCACTTGTGTCTTGAAAGCTTTATTGCATGCATTTTGTATTTACATTTAGGTTAGTTAGTCCTCTTTTTACACCATTTTCTTTGCATGTATGTACCTTGAAAAAAGTGTAGGTACATTGTTTGGTAGGACTATATAAAAATATTCAGATATTAAATATCTAAATTGTCTTTTGTTATGAAATATTTATAGGTATAGAAGTTTTGGAGTGGAAAACGTTATATTAAATAAAACAATTATTCAGTTTTTTTTAATTATTTTTAGAAATTTCATAGTAACAGAAAGGAACTTTAAATTTATATTACCTTAGCAAAGTATACTAAGTAGTGAATATTAAATTGATTTAAATAGTACCATAAAAATGAAACCAATTAAAACTCATATAACAATAACATAACAGCAAAAACAAATAACTTATATATCAGTAGCATTGAATTTTATGACTAGACAAACTAGTCTAGAAAAATATACAGCATGCGATTAAAAAGAAAATGCATTTATATTGCATGCATACAGCCTGCTTTTAAGAATAAGTGCATGAGGCATACATGCATCATGCATTTAAGAATAAGTGCATGCAGCATGCATGCACCATGCGTTTATGATGCATGCCCTAGTTATGAGTGAATAACCTACACGCTATATTATATAAATACAGGTAGCGGTAACTTTGAACATGGCCAAATTGATATAAATTAAACTCTGTTGATTATAATAATATTGCCAACTACTGTCTTCTTTACAATTACAAACGTTATATATTTTTAAGATTTTTGAGATCAAAACAATAATTGAAATTAATTTTTACATCTATTGTGAACTTAAATAATGGTAACAGGAATTAAATTAAAGCTATAATGTTAAACATAAATGTTGCATTTCTATTATATTAATGATAATAAGTTATTCAAATACCAATTATTTTTTAGTACAAGTATTCCTGAAATGCATTATGAGAAAACTGTCCATTTTGAATTGCAGTTCTGTAAGAGCAATTCACTATGTGTATATATTTAAAAACTATTCTGCTGTGTAATTTTATGCGATATAATTCTATATACTCATAATTAAATTCATTAAAATAAATTTCTTATTCCGCTATAAAAATTGTATAAAACATCATAAGAAAGTTTTCTCGCGCGAACGCTCATTACAATACACCTCCCCTCATTATGGCACGATAAGAACTAAATCACAGACCAGTAAAGTAGAAGATGTCCCAATACAGTCATTTTAAAAATCTAGCGACTGATGGCACGTCAAAATGGTAAGTGCGTGACGTTTCAATCATTCTTACTACATTCGCTATTGCATTATTTCTGATGTTATAAATGGGTATATTTTATGATATCTCCTAATGCGAAAATTATATTTTTGTGATAGTAAATGTTCATATTCCTTTATTGTTTCAAAATATTCATATATAATCTCATAATTCATTTTTCTTTTATTTGAACTTGTTCCGTTTTGTTGTTCACTGTTCACGCCAAAAACCAAACATTCCGCTGCAGAGTGTGGGGAGAAGAGGTTGTCTGTAATTATTGCTCTCGAAATTACAACAGTCGTTAATCTTATAGAGTTGTGTGTATACTTCAAACTATTTCAATCAATGCGTACTTATAACTTCATAGTGTTATAAATTTATTAGTTTTAAAATAACAGCTGAAATCTTAGGACAGATAACTACCTATTCCAATAAATACCTTGGGTAATATCGAATTACCGGTCAGTTCCATCTTCGGTCATATAAGAAAAAACTATACTTTAATAAATAATTATTTAATTGGTATCAATGATACTTGCAGGTATCATGGATACCAACTAAAATAAAAATTAAATAATTATTAAAATAACTATTTTTCTTATATTACCGAAGATGTGGAACTGACCGATAATTCGGTACTTATCCTAACTACCTAGGTAGATACGTGACCATTAACATTTTAAATAAATCATTAAAGTGCTTACTCTTATCCCTAACTATTTTTCACTAATCAGTGATGCCAATTGATGTTCAATAATATATGTTAGAAATATACCTTTCAAATAAATTTTTTTTTTAATTAACCTACTGTGAAAATAATTTATTTGGTGTGGTAAATCATTATGTATACTGTATAGTATACTATATATGGTCTTTACTGTTAATAAGAAAGGGTGGGAAAAATTGTATATTATAGAAAATGTTCACTATATTATATAATAAATGGAAACTATTATTACATTACTGCAATTATGATTAAAATAGTCCATCAAATTCAAAATAGTTTTTGGTGAAGTCTCCCCTTAAAAATGAACATCATAGAAAACGAGCAATATTTGAATTAGTTCCCCCTATTAACTTTCAATTTCAGTGACATCACGCACCTACCGTCTCTGATTGGTTCTCATTTTCCCGCGGTCTCTCTCCACTCAAATTATTGTGCAATGGTGTCCACGCAGTATTGGAACATCTTCTACTTTACTGGTCTGTGACTAAATCAATTTAACCGTTCTGCAAGATGCGATATTATTTTGGCCACTGACTCACCACTTGATTAGGGGACAGTCACGATTTCAACCTTTTTTTATTAAATAAAGGTACAATAATGAAACTTCTCACAGTTTTTCATCAGGTCTTATGCACAAATTTTCATTTTTCCTCCTAGAACCCAACCCCCTACAATCATAAAAAGTGTGGATTATAAAAAAATTAAGAACTCAAGAACTAAAAGAGATAAAGAGATGCAGTTCTCAAAATTCGATTGCTAAAGAATTTTATATGAAATTTACAGTCGTATATCCCATTTATTGAATATTTAGTGAAAAAAGAAAAAGTAAAATTTAAATTTTCATGAACTCAAATTATTGAGTTTAGAAGTTGAAAAATACATCATTTAAAGTAGACCAAAACAAGATTTTTTATGGCCTCTTCAAATTTGTCTTTCCATGAAAAACTAAGAGAGAAATCGCTGTCTCATGTTTCATGTGCAAGTGAATGTTAAAATATATACATAATTATTATACACACCTTATTCCCTTTCTGAAATTCGTAGGGGTTCGTTGTCCACCAGTGTTAAAAACATTTCAAACTATTTTGGTCACTTTTTACGTACGTGCGTTTTGTGATTCAACTTTTGGAAGTTATCAGCCTTAAATGTCCTCAATACTTCGTAGATATACATAAATTAATTATGAGGATACACTGATGATATACAGTGTGATGAAAAGTCCTTCAAGATTATTAATTTTTACTTCTGGTAGTTTTCAAAATGCTGGTACCTTAATTTCATTAATATTTCAAGGTTCAATTGAAATGCCATTATTATGAATAATAAAAAGAAAATCCTTTAATTGTAAATAACATTTCTTCTGTTGATGAAAATAATTACACCTAGAATTTGGATATGCTTCAACATATATTGTACAGTAATATTCATTCTGCTTCTCATCTTTTTTCAGGCAAATTGAGCCGGTGAAGCTTCTCGCTCTCGATAAAAAGCGATCATAAAGTATCTCGTAAAGAACAATCAAAATATCCATACTGCATACACAAATAGCAATCCTAGAGACCGGAATATATGTCTGCCAATCAACTTTACCAAGTAATATGTTCTCAGTTCAGATTAATGAAGAATGATTAGTATTATTCTCTTATTACATTCAAGATTTGAAAAATTGTTCTTCATACAAATAGTTATACATTATTATGTCAGAATTATTAAAAATGCTGGAAAAATTTCAACTTCATACTAGGAATACAGTTTTACATTCACCTCCTTTTAAAAAAAAATTGATGAGAAGACTTTTATGGTTACAAGTATTAATGAATAATATAAAAGCACCACTGACACTGAGTGTATATAAAGATGGAGGTAGCATAGCAGAGGCATAAGTGATCTCAAAAAGTGGCGCCATGGTCGTGTCTAAACCCCAGTATATGGAATAATTAGTGACAATCGAGACGTTTAGTGTACGAGACGTCATCACAGCAACACACTAAAACCAAAATTGTCACTACTTATCACTCGATTGTCATTGCTATTTTTATTTTTTATACTGTGATCTAAACCAATGGCTCCCCTCCCACTCACATCAGTTCACAGATCATTGAATATAGGAAGATGTCGCACTACAGTATTTTCAATTTTCTAGCGACATTTGGCACCGGGATCGTCCGTACCGTGACGTATACTTAGAGTTGCCTACGATTGATACATTACTTATTTTTAATTATTCAAAAACGACATAAAAAGAATGGTATTTAACTTAATATGCTATTTAAAATCAAAATATTCATTTATGATATTAAACTGATAATGAAATTATATATTTTTAAGTAATATAATTATTTCTGTTTTGTACATGATTTGTACGTGTGTTCAGTATGAATTTGGAGCCGCGGAGCGTCGGTTTATTTCTGATGCAATATCGTTAGCATGCGGGCGTGCGCTGTAGTCTGTGACTAAATTTAATAATTATTGTATCTTTCATAAATAATAAACTAGTGAGAAATGGGCAATGTACGAAAATGTTCATTTATCAATAATTGTATCAGTACATTTAAAGATCGGTTGTTTTTGTCCAGAAAACATGATTACAATCTGTAGTTAATTGATTACAATCTGTAGACTGAACAGTTAATAAGTCACTATTCAGAGTTAATAAGTCACTATTCAGTTTGCTTGAAATATTTTAGTTCCGACTTCGAATCTTGTTTTCTATTTAAAAGAAATATACGTTAACTAACTAAAATTAACCTTTTTTTCTGAAAATTAAAATTTACATTACTACTTTGGTTTCTCCTAATTGGTAGTAAAAGAAAATGTGCTCTGACCGTTATATATATGTACATATATATACTCGTTTGTTAGTACGTTTGTAGTACATATGTGACGTCACGGTACCCCTCTCTCTGATTGGCTGATACGCTCTCAGTTAAATAATTATTTGGCCACTAGCGTCCACGTAGCAGTGAAACATCTTCCCATATTCAATGATCTGTGCATCAGTTTAACAGAATGCGCGGAAAGGAGAGTATGTGCGTGTGAGTCATTCCTCATTTTAACACCTCTCTTTACCTCATGCACTTTTTGAAACCCTACTCTTTGAAGATTTAATAGTTACTTACATGACGAATAAAAGATAATTTCTATGATAAAAAAGTGTATGATATAATTAGTAACTTTGCTTTGACATCTAACTAAAACTATAATTTTATAACAGTAATAACAAGATGAACAGAGAGAATGTATGCTCAAATCATAATATATTCACAATAAAAAAGAATGACAATGCTACTGACTATTTTCGACTAATTTATTGCACGAAAATTTGAGATCAAATTACATTAAAAGAAAAAAGAAGCAATGGCCCATACACATATATCCAGAAATTTAATGTGACGTCGTGACTTGATCCTTCTATTAGATTGAATGCAAAATATAAATAAACTTATAACTCTTGTTAACATCTGATCAGCATGGAAAAAATATATGTATTAATTACCAAATACAATCAATATATATGTAAGGGGTTTATTTTAACTTACTTATTTTGTTAAATTTGTTACATGGTGGGACAATATGTAAACCACCAAAAAAATATCATTCATGAACACAAGTTGCATGGTGGTATAAAATATATCCAACCTTATAATGCAGCATATTATTTTCATTTTCATTCAGTACTATTGAGTTTAGTAATAATGATAAAAACCACCTATGCAACTAGGTACTTTTTTATTCTCAAATCTTATGACTCAAAGAATTGAAGTCTGTTTAGGAACCAAAAACTATATCGCTAACATCGAAAGGAAGTTAAATACAAGGGAGTCGAAGAGGCAGTCAGAAAGGAAAGCGGCTCCGTGAACAAATTCATCTACCACGATTCATTGGCCAAGCTCAGGTATGCAGAAAAGCAGTTACTTAATTAAAAAGAATGTGTATTGAGAAAAATGGAAGAAGAAAATGAGTAAGTATATGAAACCTGAATTCCTTCCTAGCAAAAACTCTAAAGGGGTCTTTACACGAGCACTGGTCAGTGCCACTATTCACCACACTTTTTTCACCACACTGTCCACCAAGTAGCTCAGCGCCTTTACACGAGCAGAATGTGATTTGGTGGGCACTGACACTTTAGTATCGTGATTAGTATCTAATATGCTATTAAACACTAACTCTGTTAGCGTTTTATCTTCATAATGTTTTTATTCTATTTTCCATATGCATGGGTGCTCTTCAACTAGGCTAATGAAAAGGGTTGTTGATTGTCTGTCAATCGCTACTGATAGACAGTGGCACTTTGTGGTGAGCGTTCGCTCTCAAAGCGATAGCTTGGTCACCACCAAGTTTTGCAAAGAAGGGTGGGGCAAGTAGCAAAGTGGGCGTGGCATAGAGCAGTGTCACCACAAAGTGGCACTGAGCACTTACCGTGCAAAGGCCCCTTAAGAGGAAAATGAGAAGAGATAGTTAATGAAGCATGCAAGCCTACTTTAGCATTATCCTCAAAACCAGAAATTAGTGTTAAAACTGAGTTGTGATTAAAACAATTATGATTGTTTAACCTTTCTAATTTACCTTTTAATATAAATATAATAAAATTGCATGAGAAGCCTACTATAAAAAATAAAATTTTCATAAATCTCACCAATTGCGACAATTATTAGTAAACAATATGTTTTCAGAAATAAAATATCATCACAATTAGTGTCACTATTGGTAAATAATTTGTTATCAAAATTTTAATAGCTACAAACAGAAAAGAACAACATCGCCTCCCTCGACTGTTACTCAATTAGCACTGAGCAATGGAGGAGGGGCATACAACCCCATTGCACCGAGTGGCAGTGGTGCATTGGGGGAAGACACGCCCATTGCGCCACTTTTTGACATCACTTTTCCTTGCAAGGCATGCTACCCCCATACCTATATATACTCAGTGACCACTGAAGATAAATCAATAATGTTTAATGAAAGAAGTTGTGATATGTTCAAATAAATATCAAATTTTTGAGAGAAAATGATGAACAGTAGAAAAATATTCAGCAACAATATCATATAATTATGAACTTTATAATAATATGTAGTATGTAAAATGCGATTATCTTTACCTATAAATCAAGAATTTCAACAGATAAAATAATTGTGAAATAAGTTGGCAATAATTTGTACTTAATTAATAATTTGGTTCTGTGTTAACATTAGATCTTGTCAACTGACAACAGGTTAACCATTCCAATTTAAAAATGATTGGTAGCATAAAAAAATTTCTGTCGTGAGTTTGAATGGCGAGAACAGTTTGATTACTCGAGCAAAAGTGAAATTTCAGTTTGTGACTTCGTAATTTCACTACGAGGAACATTACTAAAACTTGAAACAAGGAAAAGTATGGTTTTCAATGACTTGAATTAAATATATTTAATCATGCAATTGAAGTAATAGTAATCATAAAAAATTAATATTTGAATTCATAAAATTAAATATTTCAAATAAGCCAAAGTAAATATTTGTGAGCAAGTAAAGATAATAGACCAGAAAAGGACCAAGTAAAGTTAACAGACCATAAATAAAGCTGGTAAATATAACGGACCAGAAATTTAGCTAGTAAAGATAACGGACCAGAAAATAAGCTAGTAAAGTTTAACGGACCAGAAAACTATATTTTAGTTTTAAAAAATATTTGCTTTAGTATTTTATAAAAATACAACCTTATAAATGATAATATTAATGATTATACATTAATTTTGCATATTTTATTAATTGAAAGAATTGATAAAAAAACATGATCCATTTTGAAAAATGGAAAAAACTTCTGCTTAAATCCTTTATTGTGGTATCTATGATTCCCAAATTATTTTCTTATCCCAATTATTGGTCAAATATTATTAATTTAACCAAGTAAAGTTAACGGACAAGAATTGAAGCTAGTAAACATAACAGGGCCGGAAATTAACCTATTAAAGTTAACGGACCATGGTCCGTCATCTTTACTTGCTCCAATATTTGTTATCATTTCTGTAATCAGGCAAATTTAACTTTGTAGTTATTTAATTTAAATAATGTTTTCTGAAATTTATTAAACAACTGAATTCTTAGAATTCCACAGTCTGAAAAATAATTGATATATATAATCATATTTAAAATGTTTAAAATATAACATCACAATTACGAATATACTTTTGGTAAACTTTATTCAATGTAAAATAGTGTAATTGTTGATATTCAATGATTATACAATCATAGAAATCTATTGATGTGGTTCTTTTCGTGAAATACCAATTGAATACCATTAGAAATATAATGAAAAATCTGTAATAATTTAGTATTAATATATTTGTTCTCCATTTTAATAATATACTATAATAATAACAATTAATATAATAATTTTCCGACAGTTTCTTAATTTTCCTTCCTCTTAGATTCACTTCGTAATTAAGTCAGCTGTTTCCACAAACTTTGACAATAAACCAACAGTTTGACAGAATCTCGTTAACTGACAATAGCAGCTTACCGTTACGAAAGTTGAACTTCAATAGAGAGGATATAGTCATCAAGGAAGTACTTTTAGTCATTCAATTGAGAGCATTATGTCATGAGGACAGTACTTATATTACCAATCAATTGAGAGGATAATGTCATGAGGGACCGAGGGTTGTATTTCTAACCATTCAATTGTGAGGATTTATTAAGTTTTATGTACAATAAATGGTGTAACTTCATTTTTCTTACCTAACTTCTAAGTGTGTCCTAACTCAAAGTTACGATAATTTTGTTACCCATGGTCACATTGTATTTAGTTTAAGAAACATGCGTTGACATTACTTGACACAGTCAATTTAATAATTTAATTATTTCGATTCTACATTTCATTTTCAAACGATATGCTCTATTAACTAGAGTTACCAGTAGTGACTAGAGTTACCTGTAGTAACTAGATTTATATATAGTAACTAACATGGTGTAACTACAGTAGAAATACTTCTGTAACTAGAGTTACCTGAAGTAATTAAAGTTACTTGCTCTAACTAGAATCTAGACTTAACTGAACTATCTATTCGATAAGGTGGAGAATTTGTGAATGCGATCATTCAATCTTATGTTTCCCTTTCAATATTGATAGAAAATAGGATAACTTTTCTGGTGAATTATCGTAATGCATTCTTTGCTTAAAATAACACTACAATCTTAATCAGAATTATTGTCTATAAATCCAAATCGAGGAAACTATTCACTCAGTTATTGTGACAATATTGAATGTTATCAGAAGATAATAAATAATTATTATAAATCTTGGATAGACAATTAATGTGTTTTGATAACCATGTTCAGATAGTTTTATAATGGTGACCTGAAATTTTGGTCTCGGAATTATGAATGGCCTCCAAACATAAATGTCTGTTACGTAGTTTTTTGTATTCGCTAGTTTGTTTCACTGTACACTTCATTTTTGTTTAATGACCTGGCAGGAGGGTTATGGGGGCGGAAGACACCCCGATACATCTAACTGATAAGTTTCATGAATAACTTAGACCGAATTTTCCTATAACCGTTATAATCATGGTAATCTGTTATTCACTATAAATTATAAGATTGATAAGCGTAATTAAAACTGTATTTCTTCTCAGTATAAACCTTCATAAATTTATAGATATCTTACATTCCAAAATCTACATATCCTGTGGGAAAATATCGAAGCTGATATATAAAGTTTCAAACATGTAAGAAAGCAAGGGTGGCTCGGAAAATGAATCATACTATTCTGAGAGTCACCCATAGAATTTCCTCATGGTAGGTAAATTGCTTGTATTATTACATTTTTTAGTATAAGTTGTTATTGGCTATATTTTCACCTTATCATATCTTTGTTCATAAATAGCAAATGATTAAATTTTTTCTTAGACTTTAGTTTAAAATATATATTAGAATGGAATCAAAATGATAGTTCATATATTCTAAAACTAATCACACCGACACAACTTAGGTCTCTAAAAGACTGAGTGCAGATTGGCTACACATTTGATATTTAGGAAACCAGTGGCTTGAATTATATGATTTTTTGTCATTTCATAACTTTCATCATATAAATGTACTGTGGAAAATTATATACATATACCCACGATTGATAGGAACAAACTTATTACATTGAATGTATTCTGTATGAACGTTGTACATTACTCTGGTTGTGGGGTGAAATTTGGGGTGCCATATACAGTAGCTGACAAAATATAAAGGTAGGCAAAAACAAGTTACCTAAATCTTTAATTTCATAGAAAGTACAAAACACACATTATTGAAATTTTGTATGTATTTTCATATAGAGCTCCTATGCATTCGTATGAAATTTCAAAGCATTTGGACAAATGTTCAAGGAATAGTTCCATATTTTAATTCGAACACTAAATTTTGCTCTGGTCAAAAGTTAAGGGTAGCCATCATAAACTTTGAAATATTCGCGGATATTTGCAATTAACTTAATAATTTGTGAATAATTCTTTGCTTACAGATTACAGAGAGATTGTTCGGATAGAGAACGCAAAGATACACACTACACAGTTGGGAGCGAGGAGAAAATTACTTTTTTTCAGCGAGGAGAGAGAAAGTAAAGAGATTCTGTTTGTAGAGAGACTGTTAGGTGACATAAAGTAAGTGGATACTGTTAGGATTTTGATAGTCTTTTTATTTATGTCTTTGTTGTTCAACATGAATTATTTTTACGAAAGATACATCATGTATAAGCCTAGAATGGAAAGTAGAGGTTTTTATTAGAATCTATAGTTTTCATAATCAAAAATTTAACGAAGTTACAGCATTTTCTATCTTCCCACGTGTAATGTTAAAACAGTCATTACCTCTTGAAAAGAATTAATTCATTTCTAGTTAATTGAGGTTTCTCATCTTTAATTTAAGTTTCAGGTATTCTGTATCTGACGAAGTGAGGTTTCAATTTATCATTTATTATAACGCAATGCTCTTATATATTTTTATTCATCCTATCCACTTCGAAGGAATTTGAGTAGTAGTCTGATATTATCTTGTAACCACTATGATCTATTTAGAATATATCTAATGCCTCTCTTTGCTTGGGAATAGGAATATGAAACAATGACTTCTTTTGTCATTTATCAATCCTGGCCAATAAAGAGTATTTTTAATTTTTCTAAGTTATAAGACAAGTCAAGCAAATTGTCTCTTGATATTTTTTCATATTCATGGAGACAATAACTTAATTTATTCATCTATTTTTGAAAAAAAAGTCTTTTTAAACAAACAAAAAAAATAATCTTTAAACTTACAATAGCATAACAAAGAACTAATTTTTAGATTTTTTTTTGTCATTCCAAATTGGATCAATTATTTTTACTGCTGTGTATCATTGTCTGATTTGGAGTTGATAGTAAATCAATTGTTTTTGTATGTTCTCCATTTCCTCTTTTAAACTTTCTGTCCTGTCAGATTGCCTCATAGTGTCATGACTTAGAGCATCTGCCAAAACTATCTTTTCTACCCAGAATATATTTATTTTGACTGCAGATTATTCTGATAATCTATTTGTATTGGATTGTAGTTTTGCTATATGATATCCTATTGAAAAATAGGTGTTTATATATTAATTACAATGATAATAAATATTCAATATCAATAATTATTTTCATTGTCACAGACCATTTTGAATAAATAACGTGATTTAGCAGGATTATAACTCAACATATTATTATACGGGGTAAAATTGAACGAAATTATTCATCATATTCTGTACTAAATTAATGCAATTAATGATCATACTTTCTACAAAATAATTTTAAGTTTAAAACCAATTCCATTATACTCCGCTAACCAAAATCACAACTAACATTCTAACACAACTAAGGACATTTGTCCTGACATTCTGACATTCTCTCTCAGTTCGTGACCGGGGGAGTTTAGAGCCGAAGAAGTCACCATTCGAATACCAATGAGAAGAGCTATCCTTGGCGAGTGAAACAGATAGTTTTTACTCCGTCCAGAGCATCTTTGTTGACACGACAGTGTCTCTGCAATTGGCATATTAACACTTGGGAAAGGATCTGAGTGAACATGGGAGAGTAATATACTAGTGTACCGTTACAAATTTAGTATCATAGTTTATTGAATTTTCATTTAATCGTCAGCGTATAAAATGGAGAGCTTTCTGTTATTCTGGTAAGTTATCGGAAATGAGAGAAGGAAAAATATTAAAGTTTTTATTGCATGAAAAAACTATATGTATACTTTAAAATAATAACATAATAATGTAATGTTAATTTTATTACTACCTTCGCAGAATGCGGGAAGGTCATATTTTTATCGGCATTTATTTATTCATTTATTTATCATCTTGTTATCCGCATAACTAAAAGGTGTTCAACCAAATTGCCTGAAATATGATGAAACGATTGGTCCATATCCAGTGACCTGCTGGTAGAATTTTGGGAGCCACCCGATCTAAGGTCAAGGTCAGGGTCATTCAAAACTCAAAGAGTATTCAACTAAATTGTCTGAAATTTGATGGTATTAATGGTCAATGTCCAGGAACCATCTGATACAATTTTTGAAGAGATCCGGTCAAAGGTCAAGGTCAAGGTCATTTATGTCTCAATAACTCAAAAAGAATTGTACCATATTGCATGAAACTTGGTGGGACGGTTGGTTATTATCCAGTTAGCAGCTTCTGAAATTTTGGGAGAGAACGGGTCTAAAGAGGAGGCGAAGGTTTGCGCTCTACCGAGTGCAAATAATCTAGTTCAACATATTTTCTATGCAGTGAGGACATATTCTGAAGGGAAGAAAAACATATGATACAGCTTTATTATTTTTTGTTTTAGATACAGATTTGTTGTTCATAATATATAATTATTTTTACTAGTGATAAGATAAATCTTTAGTAATTTGATGAAGAAATTTGAATTAAAAATTGTATTGCAAGATTGACATTTGATAGCTTTTTAATCTAAATTTGTTAATGCATATTAATGTATTAATGTTTCATTTAGTGAGTTTTATTCAAAGGGACAGTGGTGATTTTTTGTTTTGATAATATTATTACTGAACAATCACTTAGAAAATTACGGCAGAAAAAATTTAATTTTAGGTATTAATCGATTTATCTAAAATGGGAAAGTTTTAGCAAACCAAGCGTAGATAGGGCCACCATCTACAAAACTGCAAATGTACACATGAATGAACTAATGAAACAGATATTAT
Source organism: Caprella mutica (assembly GCA_947561585.1). NCBI lineage: Eukaryota > Metazoa > Arthropoda > Malacostraca > Amphipoda > Caprellidae > Caprella > Caprella mutica. Next base: position 870,422 of record CANNZV010000222.1, on the reverse strand, counting down.
ATAAGGTCGGACGGCGTGTCACTGCGTATACCCTTTTTATGGGGTATCACTCCGCACCCCTTATAATTTTAAAACCACTTTTTTTGCTTAAATCTGATTGCACCGTTATTTCAAGCATCTTCTCTTCTCCCATAAACATCATGACGCACCATCATCCTATTATTATTTCTAGAGCTAAGTTGCTATGAATCTGGTGCTCTCAAAACGATCAGAAAAAAGTTTGCGCTTTTGATTTTTAATTCCCGCAAACTCTCCAATAATTCTAGAACCGAGATTTATAGATTCATATTGCTTTAACATGTTAACAAAAACATTAACAGATACATTATGTCAAATTTTCAACTTCTCAGTTTCAATGGTATTCCTTTCACAACCGTGCGCAGTGATACCAAAGACAATTTAGAGGTAGAGGGGTATCACTGCGCATCATTAATAACCATATTTGTATGTAAATCTTAATAGATGCATAAATATTTAACAAGGTGTTATTTAATTATAAATTTGATTTACAATAAACTTACGATCGGAGTAGCTATGCAACTTGATGTGGGGGGAATTAAAATAGGGAGAGTGGCTATTTAGTGTGTGTGTGGGGGGGGGGGGATGAGAGGTTTTTGAATTAAATATTGATTAAAAAATAGACGGACGGTCGTATTATATTACTTGATATAAGTAGTTAACTAGTTGCGTAAAATTTAGGTGTTATATTTGTTGCAGATTCATTAAATATGTGTTTAAAAAACAAGGGACATGTAGATTGGGGAGAGGGCATGTAGAGAGGGAAACACAGACGTTTAGATGAGGAGAGGAGGATTTAGACGTGGGAGAGGGGGAAATATATGGGGGGAGAGAGGGAAATAGATGGGGAAGAGAGGGATTTAGATGGGAAGAGAGTGAGATTTCGATGAGGAGAGAGTGTGATTAAAATGGTAGGAGAGGGGGATTTAGATGGGGAAAGAAGGGGTTTAGATAAGGGGGATGAGGGGCATTAAAATGGGGACTGGAGGTATTTAGGTGGGGGAGAGATTTGCTGTATTTATGCAATGCGCAGTAATACCCCTTCATGTGCGCAGTGATACCCCGATGCACTCACTAAAAGTTACACACAAAAAATTGCCAATAAGTATTTTATTTATTTAGCTATTATTTTGAAACTTGTTGGGAACCATCCTCATTCATGACCATTTCAAAAGAGAGTTTCTATAGTACCTTTAGTTTTCGAGTAAATACAGAGTTTGCGGGATTGTGCGCAGTGATACCCTGTCCGACCCTACTACTTAAACCCTAATGAGTTTGACGTTCAAAAGGTATAAATATCTTATTTATACACCGACGGTACTGTATTTCTCAGAACTCAACAATTTGTTCACAATTTGTTAGTATTTATACCAAACTAATGTGACCAACTTTAAGTAGAAGTATTGAACAGATAAGGAGAAATATATTTACATAGGTATATAACACATTGTCAACTTAGAGAGCAGATCTGTGATTGGGAGGAGTGTGACCTAATCACAGCTCACGCTTGTGTGTTTTCTTCATGAAAATGTTGACTGAAGTGTGTTTAGAGGTACACGAAGATGTATTTCCACGTTGCCACACGTCATCACATCACGATCAATTTCCTAATTTACGTGCTTTGCACTTTTTTATGACGATACGTTATTATTAATTAACTTTTAAGCACACAAATATATTTGATATTTATGTAGGAACCAAATAAAGAAAGGCACACAAACTTTAAAAAATGACATGAAATAAATAAAGTAATTTAAACAGGATGTGTTTAGAAAACACACGTCGAACTCTTCTGGGTTAATTAGGATACATCAATCGGCGCAAAATTCTGGTTCAAAACTACTTTATTATCCCATCTGGATTTCAAGGTTGAAACTAACAGTAGCTATTAAACTGCAACATTTTGTGGGAATCACTTTTTTTTAAATTAACTTGTTTAATGCTTACACTGTTTACAATATGATTGATACGAAATTTAGTAGTTTCCTTGCTACGGTTAGTTCCAACCTATACACCCAGCACAAACCATTTTTTAAAGTTTAAATTTAAAAAATGGTGCATTTCTGTATTATATAAATTTTTATGGACTTATTAAAAATGACAAAACAATCTAATAATACACGATTGTTTATTCTGAATCGATTTGGCTCCAATTGGATACCCTTTTAGCTACTCATTTTAATACACATTAAGTACTGATCAATATAACTGTCATTAGGATTTTTCTAACTTGGAGTCTTCTGGACATAATGTAAATACATCTATATCTTATTAAATCAACATCCCAACTATGATTCTATATGAAATGTACAATAAATATATATCTTCACACTTGTTGCCTGAGGGTAGCCATATATCAACCAGTAGATCAAATAATTGATCTAACTATTGATCAAATAATAGATCCTCTTATTATACTTTTATGATAAGAGAAGGAAAATATGCGACGAATTATTATTAAAATTAAAAATGATTAAGATAAAGCCCTCGATATCAAGATAATTAGTTATATCATTTTGCAGTCTTCCTATTGCATGTAAGAATTACGTGTGCACAAAATATAATTAAAATCTGAACACACAATTGATAACCACCTGTGCATTGTACAATGTACACCAGTTTCATTGAGAACTAGCTCTACACATTTATTTTTTCAAAACAATTTTAGATAATTTGATATTGGCTTAAAACGAATCTGCTCTTTTCGCCATATTATTTGTATACAGCCTTTTTATGTCTATCATTATTAAAAGATATTTTTCAAATAAAACAATTTTTTCGGATATATTTATGAAAGTTATAAAGGAGAACCATTACAAAAATTAGGCTCAGTATGACTCCGTCTCTAAATATAGATAATAATACAATATATGAAATATAATACTAAATTTTTGAATTTATAGCATCTCTATAATTCTATTTTTCAAATTCTATTTCTTCACATTCAAAAAATTTAGTTTCTTCAGAAACCTACAAAGAATAATGTTCGATGTTTTTCATCTCTATCTTCTTGCAAAGCTTTTAACTAAAAGACTCAAAGAGAATTCCTTCTTTGATAGAATTTTTAGCCTAAAATCACTTGAAAAATGCTATAGATTTACTACACCGTCAAGGAATACTGCTCATATTTTGGAAATGGTATACTTTTAGCTCAGAAAAAGAGATTGGTAAGGTGATGAACGCAGAATGAGTTAAAATTACCGATATAAGGTGAGTCAGTGTATTAAGTATTTTTGACTTACTTTGGCTATGTTGTTTAATGGAAACGTCACTTTTAATACTTAAATATTTATTCATTTGTCATGTGAATTTATAACTATTTTGTCAGTTATATTTTCCTATGATCTGTTTTTCTCTGAAACTACAATAGAGAGCGAATGTAATCTGGGATTTGTTGCATGTTTCATTTGTACTTGTTAGAATCCATAAGTAAAATTCATCTCTCTGAAACTGCAGTATGTTCTCCTTATTTCATATCAAGGACTTTCCTGTTTACCAACCTGAAAATGACACAACAGTTATGCTGTGTGAATTATACATAGAATGATGTATTACTATCAGGTATTGATTAATTTAGAGATGGAGAACGTAAATAACGTGTACTAATTATGGTGAGCAATTAGAGTCTAAAATATTTGATATCACAGTTATTACAATGTAATATTGGCTTTTTGCTTTAATTTATTCTCAGGGAAAATTCAAATCTAATGATAACATTCCAAATTAAAACACTACCAGCAGTATGATAACGCTCGTATAATTTATACAGTGCAAAATGCATATTCATATGCCTTGTCATTCATTCGATTGGTTAAATCCGTAACTATTCAGTGTACTATTGGTTCCAATCGGATATTCCTAATATAACAGTAAAACAGAATAGAAATTACTGTAAGTTTTTATCATACAAACGGACTTAAAAACTGAATTATTACTTAAACCAATGGATCTTTGAAAAGTAGTGTTCGCTGGATTATCCACCTAGATATGTAAATTGAGATTTAAATAAATCTAGGTATTTATCATTAAGGCGTAACGAATTTAATACTAAATATCATATTAAAGAAAATGTATCATGCTGTCATCTCACAGTAACATACACTTTACAGCATCATAGAATATTTGATAAGTATGTGTATTGTTGAACTTCATATTTTGTGGAGTTGGAAAACGGATAGCAATTAAATCAAAATTTCAACTTCACATTTTTAACAATTTATCGCCACAACCGTGCACAGTGATTCCCCAGAAAATTTAGAGGTGGAGGGGAATCACTGCGCATCATTAATAACCATATTTGTATGTAAATAGATATGAAAAATTATGAGTTTTAAGCTCCTAAAAAAAAGTCATAATTATTGATTGAATAAGGGTTATTTTATTGTGATATTGATTAACAAAAAACTTACGATCGTTGTAATTATGCTACTTGATGTGGGGGTTATTTGGATATAGAGAGGGGCTATTTAGGTGGAGATGGGAGGTTATTGAATTAAAATATTGATTAACAATTAATCTACGATCGACTAGTTACTTAAAATTTGACTTTTTTTTGCAAATTCATTAAAATGTAAGGGACAAGTAGATTGGGGAGAGGACATTTAGAGAGGGAAACACGGACATTTTGATGGGGATAGGAGCATTTAGATGGAGGGGGGAGGGAGGGTGAAATACATTGGGGATAGGAGGATTTAGATTGGAGTGAAGGGAATTTAGATTTCGATGAGAGAGATTTCGATGAGAGGAGTGGATGATTTAGATGGGAGGGTATGGGGATTTAGATGGGAAGAGATGGGGATTAACATAGTAGGATAGGAGTATTTAGATGGGTGAAGAAGTGGGTTTAGGTAGGTGGATGGAAGAACATTAAAATGGGAAAAGGAGGCATTTAGATGGGGGAGAGGAGTTTTGTATTTATGCAATGCGCAGTAATACCACTTAATGTGCGCAATGATACCCCTATAACTCACTAACAGTTGCACACGAAAAATTGCCAACAATTTTTTCATTCATTTGGGAATTATCTCGAAACTGGTTGAGAATCATCCTCATTCATTATCATTTCATCATGAGGAAAACTTTTTCGCTTGGACTTGGTTTTTCTCATGAAATACAAAGTCTGCGAGATTGAGCGCGGTGATACCCAGTCCGACCCTACTTCCAGTTTTTCCAAAAATAAGATAATGATGATAAAAAGTGGTCCAGTCAGAGGCCATCAGGCACCTCGCAGAACCAAGAGGGATAGAATTAACAGCTTTTAATATATAATCGTCTCTATCAACATTCACAGCGAAATCAGACAATTATCCTTAGTCTCAGACACCATTAAGTCACGTTGTACATACGGATGCTTAGTTTTTAACGTTTTGGCAATCTTTCTGTTTCGTTGCTCCTGTGCAATATATGCGTCGAGGACAATTTGCTTACTGCTCAACTTGTATCAACATCTAATAGCTTAGCCGCTCCTCTTTTCTTCAAGTTTTCTATCCGTATCATCGTCTGATAAGAGTGGAATGTTAAACTTTATCTGGAACTATTGGAGCAAGTAAATAACGAACGAGAGATTAACATATTTTCTCTAAATCAAATTAATCAGTTTTTTATTCATGAAATCAAATTTAACAAACAAACACAACTACTAAATCGCTCTTTCATTACCGCATGCTTCTGAAGATTTCTCGAAAAATCTTTCCTTTGGGGATTAAAGATAATTGTGACTGAGACATGGCTAGGCAATCTTATGTCTCTTATCAGAAAATATACTGATTAATCATCCTCTTAACGATGAAAGCTAAATGATTGGATCGCCAAACTTTTATTTTGATCTTCAATTTTTCGTAGAAGCTTTCTGTAATGCGTTTCGTATTAATCTTTTCCATCCTTGTAATGAAACTTAATCGATATTTTAGAAAACTGCTGTAAAATTAACCTTAATTACAATCATGTACTTAATTGTGACAATGTATATGAATGATAATATTACTTGCTAATTGGATACACATGATTTTATTAGCTGTTACAAAGAATAGAATACGCATTTGTTCAGTAGGAATGGAATAATTTGATGAAGAATTATATGATCAAGAATTCATCTGTATATAGAATTATAGATACATATTAATTAATCGAGGTTCAATTTGTTACTGATTTTTTTATTTGAACATGCCGTTAATCTCTATCAAGTTATGAGAAGGGCCGGGACAAGAATTCCACATTTCATTTATTTTATTGCTACTTGGTGACTCAGACTTTTGACATAAGAAGCTATTAGCTTCATAAGTAACCTAATAAAAAAGTAGTTAGTTTCCAAAGATAAAATATTAAAAAATGAAAATTTTGACACAAAGATAACCTTATACACCAATGAAAATTACTAAGAAATAATCTAGCAGACCATTCAGATAAGTAGAGTCCTGAACTTGCCTCTGTAGTGAACTTATTAAGTTTGATCTACCACATATGACCATGAATTTTATATGAATCTCTATACTGTATAAAAAAGTAATTTGACTTTATGAATGAATGAATTAAAGGTCCCCTCTAAGCAAATATTTTTATTGCTTTATTTAACGAGGCTAATGTTCCTTATCATTTTGTGCAAACCGCATCGAATTTGGTAGAGTATTTTTAATTTTATATGCTTTTAAAGATTTTTAAAATCAAAACTCTACAAAACCTATTTAACTTCCGACTTACTAATTTAAGAAATTTTCAACCTGAAGAAAAAGAATGTACACCATTTGTTTTGATTGTCAACTTGGTATTAGGTTTAATAAATCCATTTAATATTCGTGTAAAGGTATAAAATTGAATGAAATTATAATAGAAACGTTTATATACTTTAGGAAACGATTAATATATAAAATAATTTAACTAAAGGCCGAAAACGCATGGTTTGTTTATAAAATTCGAATTTGTAATCAAAACAAAGAGTGTACAATCTTCTTCTTGAGCATCAGATTAGTGATTCGCTCAATAGTTGCTCACAGAGTATTAAAAAACTTTAAAAACAAATTATAAAATATATACTGAACCAAATTGTATGTAGTTTGCAGAGTAATGATCGCAGACCTTAGTTCTATTATATTATGTAATAAACTCATTTTTTTCCCGGAGCCTGGAGAGAACCTTTAAACTCTCTATAGAAACTGGTTGAAGCTCACCTTTGAAGAGTTGTATACAGTTCATAAAAATTAGCGAAAATATATGAAATTAGAAAATTTAAGTTTAATGTGTGAAAATTGACAAAATATATAGTAATAATTAACACAATGCACTGAAAAAACCTACATAATTGAATACTGAATAATTTAAGGGGACCGTGCATGAGATTTGAAAACTTTTTTATTTATGAAACTACGGTTCTTAAATTGATACCCATATGTAAAATTTAATTCTCTTTCGATTTTGATCGCGGCCTTTTTTCGATTCGACCCATAGAAAACGAGTTATTCGAATTTTGAAGCTATGGCATTGGGTTTTTTCCATTCGATTTTCCAAAATATTCTCTACAACATAGAGACCCTGGAATTTTTATTTTCTGATATGTTTTCGAGATAAAAAAATTGTGAAAAAAAATCTATATTATTTTTTCAAAATTGAATATTTCGAAAAATAATCATGAAATAAAAAAAAAATTAGGACCGCTTTGTTGTCGAGAATTTCCAGGAGAATCGATCGGAAGCTAAAAACCCCATAGCCATAGCTTCAAAATTGAAAATACCTTACGGTTTTGAATACCAAAATATGTAGCTTTTTTGAACTACTAGAAACTCCCATTCAAGGTTTGATAATCTGACACGTTGCATCCTACTCGTATTAGATGTAGAGGGTAACTGAAACATATTTCTTTGCCTAATTTAGTGTGTGTGCCGTCAGTGACACATTAAGCGGGGTTTACACGGGCACACAAGTGTGCCACTGGTGTTTGCCCAAATTTCTTCTCGTACGTAATGTGTGGCACTGTTTTCCAGTAAAGTGTTCACACGTATACTTTGTGCTCACACTACTGATCACTCAGTTGTTGTCTTTGGTTCAGTTTCGCTACGTGTCAGTTACTAATATCCTATCGTAGACGTTATAAATATTATTCAAATATCGTTTCTTTAATATATTACTTAGGTAATACAACAAAACTGATGAATTAATATAAGCACTCGAGTATAAATGAAGGACCTGAAAAATGAAATACAAATGATATACGTTAAGTTATCCTTCAATAACCATGGTTTTCTTAAGATTTTAATAAAAGAAAACTACCTAGTGCACCAAAAATATAAAGTGGCTCTGAGTTATTCAGAAACCAATACTTCGTAACTCAGACACTGTAATATGATCATTGAATTAAAAATAGTTCTACTATATTTTTCATAAAATTCATATTTAAATGATGTTTTGCTTAATTAATTTCAAATTTTCAAATCTTTACTGTTGTTTTACAGGTTTTAACTTGTGTTATATTCTCGTAAATATATCCTTTTACCCTGTTGTTAAAATCTTTATCTAACCAACCAATACTAGTACCTATCAAAATTACTAAACTATTTTAGCTGTAACTCAAATTATTATACGCTATATATATTGCCCAGGCACGCAGCAGTGGCTCACATGCTTTCGCTCTCAGAGTGATCGCTCTTTTTGTGTGCCACACTCAAAAAATGTGTGTCGTGAGCTCTGAACACACAACAGTCGCATACATGTGTGCCCGTGTAAACACCCCTCAGATAATTAATTATTACAAGTTATAATTGGCTGAGAGATCATTTTTAGAGTGCAAATTGACTCTCTAAACCCCGCGTCGTTCCCATCCCTTTTTCCCTCTCCTCAAGGGGTTAGAGTTACACTAGAGCTCAAGTATTTTGTCCACACTATTAGAAGGTTATGAAGCAATTATTTACGCAATGAATTTTTTTTCATGTACGGTCCCCTTAATAGTTCATACTGAATTAATTACTATTGATTAATCTGATTTCATCTATGAAATAATGTAAAATATTTTCAACTTCACTTTGAATGATTGAGAAGATTGATTTTTTCAGATTATCTGGCAATTCCGTGTGGCAAGTTGACCTATTAGTGGATAGTGGTACCTGTGTAAAGCATTGAATGTTCAGCTTTTTTTCTTGTACATAAGGAATTAGGAGAAGATTACTTTTGTGTGTATGGTAATTGTTTAAGTTACCAGAAATTAAAAGTAAATTTAATAGAAAAGAAAATCATAATTATCAACATAAATAGTGTTTCCTTCATATCGATAAGATTAATTTTTCATTATCTTTTGTGTTATTGTAAAAAAACTTTGTGGTGTTTTGGAAATGATGGATGGTCGGTGGGAAATCTTGGACCGAGCGGGGTACGTTGTTTCTTACATTTCCCATAGATATTTTCATTGGATTTAAGAACAGTAACTGTTAAGGTTGGGAATAGAAAAAACTGAACATCAAGAAACAACATATTACAGAGGTGAAAGCTCACTAATCCAATTTCAGAATTTAATCATTTGTTATTATTAGTTTCACATTTACTATATGTTATCACATGCGCCCAATTCATTTGAGACTCAATTTCCTATCTTATAGTTACAGTTATATGTTACATAAATTATGTTTTCTAAAATATATTCTCATAAGGGTAAAAATAGTATCATCAAAATGCATCTCTTAGTAGTTGTTCTGTTCACTAACATATGCTGCTTATAAGGGATAAAGATGATACATCATGCAAATACTGAAAGATTACCGCAATTTATCCGTATGATCACACCAATTAATTCCTTGTTGCCCACATTATTCCTTAGTCTACACATGTACTTACATGATTATTGCAAGACAAATATTATATCTTCATACAGAAACAATATTTCAATTTTGATTAAAAAAAATTAAACCAAATTTAGGTTGAATCAATTTTAGGCGTCAAATGTTACTGTTCGAAAATCACAATATCAATTAACATAAATTTAAGGAAAGTGGAGGGAAAATTTGAACAATTATTATATTATATTTTATTTTTTCCATTTCTTTCATTGTTATAACGGAAGTTTAAACGGATTTTATTGCAGTGCATGAGATCAAGTGTATTAATGGGTTTTTATTTATAATAATATAATATTATCTACTACTTGTAATCAGTATATTATGTATGATGCCTTGAAATTCTTAGATATCGAGAGGTATAAATTTGGTCCACTTTTAATCTTCAGTGACCTTAACATAATTTTTTTATTGGTTTATGAGATTCTTCAAAGCTTTCTCTTAAATACGTTATAATCTGTTGAATCATTTATTATATTAATCACAATACAAATGCATGCATTCTTATCTTACTACTACCAGCTGTGAAAATTGGATCTGAAATACAGATGCTGTCCTCCAGAAAATAGAAATGAATGCCTACTCCTTGAATATAGCCAAGGATACATGACTATTTTGATGAGAAGCTCAGAAATAAATCTTTTCCACGCAATGAAAGGTTCTATTGAACAATTTTTAATGAAATACAAACCATGCTATTTGTATTTTATCTCCTGAAAAAACTCTATTAGACAGAATAAATTGTGAAATGTTAGGAAGGAGATCGCGTTTATACCAATGTTCGCCATTATTTAACTCAAAGTATTTACAATAAATTGTGCATGTAACAAATATTGTGCTTGCCGTAACGGTTTATTATCCCATTACAATTTCTTCAAACATAGAATTTAAATGAATTTAAAGGAATATTTATTTATAAATGATTCAAATGAATTTAAATGAATAGAATTGAGCAATGAGCATTGAGCTATCCTTGCAGTAACATTTGAGTGGTTTTTCTAACTTAATACCGAAAACAAATTACTATTATGTAATACTCACTGATTGGAATTTAGTATATTCTCACAAAAATTGAAAAAAATTGAAATAAATTTTAACGATCTAATAAGAAAGTTATCATTAGTAAATAGTAATGTGGATTATGTTTTTTTCATAATGAATTTCTTTCATACGACCCTAAATTCATTAACATAGACTGAAACTCCTGTCTAACTCAATATAATATATAATGACACACAAAGATAATTTTTGACAGTATTGAATGTGGAAGATCTGTGATTAATTAAACATTCCTTACAAAAACAGATTAACGGAGGACGATTAAATAAATTCAAAGATACAATTCAAGATAAATTGATAAGTCAGCAGTTTATATTATAATCATAGTGTATTGTTTGCAAATTCGGACCTAGCTATAACCAAATTGTGTTGTTTGAATTTAACTATTGAAATTGGTTATATATTTTGACAGCCAGGAGCCAATAATATCACAGATCAAAATAAAATTTCGAAAATCTTTTCGGCTAACTCCTTCTACCAGGCAATACCTATCAGCTCTTATACTTGTCTCCATTTTTGCTGAATCCATTATTGAATCGAATAAATGAAGTTTAATCCTGATTATATTAATTCAAATCATTCCACAAATAGTCATAACAGTTTCTGCATTTAGTCGAATATTATCCATTTTTAATCATTGACAACATAAATAGAAAATCAAACACTGACATTAATGAGCTAATATAGCGATGAAACTTAAAATCTATAAATACTTAGCTTGTTAGACATTAGTAACATGATTTCTTGTTTAAGGTAATTCTCCAAAACAAATATTACCTATATATTATTAAAATGGAACAAAAAAATCCGGAATTTTGACCAAAAGTTGTGACAGAAACTTAACACCAAGTGCATGTGAAAATAATGAAAATGTTCATGCGACTTAATTATACATGATACAGAATTACGAATAGTTCAAAGAAACTGTTATACGTTAAATGTGACTCAAAGATCAATGAAAAGTGTGAATAAAACGTGATTCAATGATCATTGAAGCTACACGTATAATGTCACTGGAAGATTATTGTGGACAGCGTGTAGATTTGTAGAATGTGTTTCAATAGTCACTGAAGATCTCAGTCCTTCCACTCTTCTTGATAATGGTGTCATAAAGCAGCCTCGCAATGACATACTTATTTGCTCTCTCCATGTGAATTGTTAGCTTAATTATAAGAACAAACTGTAGCGTGAAATATTTCTGAAGTTGTAGAAGCACAATTGCTATACATTAGCGACTTACTAATTTATGAATGATGTTATTAAAAGCATTTTTGTAGTAAAATATAAATTACAACTGGTTAACATTCATTTGAATTATACTCTATCATTTGAAAAAGGCTATGTTACGTAATGCATCTATTTATTGAAAAAACATTGTGTTAAAACGTAAAAAAAATAATTGTGCTCTTTCCCGCAAATACGAGTTTCAAATGTAGTTAGATAAGAGAGATTAGATGAATTCAATGTAATATAATTTGCCTTCTTACAGTATTAGAAGGTACCTGTCGTTTTTGTATTGTAAATGTACGCAGAACATTGAATTTTTTGCAAAAAAGATGTACCTCAAGTATACATAGTCATATGCAATGACATATATTGGGGGCTCTTCACCTTTCACCGTTTTTTATGCAACATCAAATTTCGATATCTGTAGACGTCAATAATATTTGTCCCTAAATTGGAAAAAAGAGTGAATACTAGCGTGACGAGTGTTAACAATCAAATAATCTATATGAATTGTAAAATTTGGTTTCTTATTTAGAATTTTCGAATTCTTTTTCTTACATTCCAATGAAGTTAAAAGAAGAGCTGGGAAAAAAATTTATGAACCGTTTCATCCTAGTAATTTGTTTTGGGAGTGTTTTCGAATACATTCGAAAAGTAACCAATCAAATTGAAAGCTTCGAGAGCTTCCAAAATAGCTCAAATCAACTCAACATTTTCAAATCAACTCAACATATTCGACTATAAATATATATTGCCGAAGAAATACAGTACGAGACAAAAGAGTTTGCAGCAATGATTTTTATCACAGTAAACTGAACTTTGTTTTACCTAAATGGGTGATACAGATTATATAATAATTTTCTGACTAATGAAATGGGTATTCAAGGGTACCAATCAACTTTGACCCTAGTAACATAGCCCTTAAAAAATTGTCAATAACCTAATGACATGTCCAGGTGGCGGGCCAATCCTCACTACAACTGTTATAAAATTTAAATAAATTAACATTTCGATATTTTGTCTTTAAAGAAAAATTTCAATGATATCAACACATATATTCGCCATTTAAATGAGAAACAAATATTTTTATGTTTTCTAACTATTTTTGCTTTAGCCATTTGCATCAACTCAGATAACATTGAGATATTCCCGGATTATTCCCTCGCTATATATATATTCCATCTTTATCCGCTATCGTATAAAGATATCGAGGGAATATTCCAGGTATTAGTGAAAATTAGTTGATCCCTAGGGATATCGAGGGAATATTCCAGGAATTAGTGAAAATTAGTTGATCCCTAACGATATCACTGGAATATTCCAGAAATTAGTGAAAATTAGTTGATACCTATCGATATCGAGGGAATATTCCAGAAATTAGTGAAAATTAGTTGATACCTATCGATATCGAGGGAATATTCCAAGAATTACTGAAAATTAATAGATCCCCTAACGGCATCGAGGGAATATTCCAGGAATTATTAAGATTAGTTGAACCCCTAACGATATCGAGGGAATATTCCAGGAATTAGTAATAAATAGTTGATCACAAACGATATCGAGAGAATATTCCAAGGATTAGTGAAAATTACTGATCACAAACGATATCGAGGGAATATTCCAAGGATTAGTGAAAATTACTTCACCCACTAATGATATCGAGGAAATATTACAGGAATAAATGAAAATTAGTTGATGTACAAAAAATGTTCAAAATATATGATCTAATCTTGCTTGATCTAGTTTAGTGATCATTTGAATCATTAAATTTTTAAAATGATTTAATTTACAAAAAATTATTTAACATTCTTTTAAAGTAGGGATTTTTAAAGAAAATTTTATTTAATTATAGAACTCTATATTTAATTAATTACTAATTAACAGATTTCACAAGATTTAACGTTAAAATTTTAAATAGACCAAATGTTATCTAGGAGTGAAGAGACTAGACTGAGACGCCCAAACATCATAGTACAGAAGCGATCCAGCTGCCATCAGTCACTGCAAAGATAAAGCATTCGGTTACTTATAGGTAGAACTGAAAGACAAAAAGAATTATTTCAAATCATGTTCTACCCTAAAGATCATTACCAAAACTTCTTTCACTCTACAGCCAGTTCTCATAAGAAGTTCAGCGACCAAGGAAAAAACAGCGAACTGACCTAATAGAAAAAATTAACCACCTAAATAAACGTTGCTTTTAACAAGAATAAATTTTAACATTTACTAATTTTAAATATTTACTAATTTTTAATATTTACTAATTTTTAATATTTACTAATTTTTAATATTTACTAATTTTTAATATTTACTAATTTTTAATATAGCAATAGCTTTAACTTTCTTTTAAAAGCTGAAAGATTTTAAAGTTAAGTAGGTTATTCTTAAATTTGGGATCAAGAGGCTTTAAAATTCATATGCAAAAATTTTACCTAATGGCCCACAAAATTCTGTTGCCCCTACACAACGAACTCACTGTGTTAATGGCCATCATGCTATTATCCAGCTGCCTTAACCTCCATCCAGGCTGCCCAGTGTTGTCCGCTCATCCCCCGGGGGCGTCCTTAGTCCATCATTTCAATTATTATTGGCTTCCAAAAATACAATGTCGTGCGTAATTCCTGTGTAGATCGCCGATCTCGGTTCAGCATCAGTTAGCTGCCGGAAATGCATCCAGTCACCCTAATGTTAGCTGCATCGGAGTGGTATTAATATCTGTAAAACCCCTGGAGAGACTTCACGACACAAGTAGACACTGGAAAGCACTGTGTTAAAAAACATTGTGTTAAAACGTAAAAAAACTAATTGTGCTCTTTCCCGCAAATACGAGTTTCAAATGTAGTTAGATAAGAGAGATTAGATGAATTCAATGTAATATAATTTGCCTTCTTACAGTATTAGAAGGTACCTGTCGTTTTTGTATTGTAAATGTACGCAGAACATTGAATTTTTTGCAAAAAAGATGTACCTCAAGTATACATAGTCATATGCAATGACATATATTGGGGGCTCTTCACCTTTCACCGTTTTTTATGCAACATCAAATTTCGATATCTGTAGACGTCAATAATATTTGTCCCTAAATTGGAAAAAAGAGTGAATACTAGCGTGACGAGTGTTAACAATCAAATAATCTATATGAATTGTAAAATTTGGTTTCTTATTTAGAATTTTCGAATTCTTTTTCTTACATTCCAATGAAGTTAAAAGAAGAGCTGGGAAAAAAATTTATGAACCGTTTCATCCTAGTAATTTGTTTTGGGAGTGTTTTCGAATACATTCGAAAAGTAACCAATCAAATTGAAAGCTTCGAGAGCTTCCAAAATAGCTCAAATCAACTCAACATTTTCAAATCAACTCAACATATTCGACTATAAATATATATTGCCGAAGAAATACAGTACGAGACAAAAGAGTTTGCAGCAATGATTTTTATCACAGTAAACTGAACTTTGTTTTACCTAAATGGGTGATACAGATTATATAATAATTTTCTGACTAATGAAATGGGTATTCAAGGGTACCAATCAACTTTGACCCTAGTAACATAGCCCTTAAAAAATTGTCAATAACCTAATGACATGTCCAGGTGGCGGGCCAATCCTCACTACAACTGTTATAAAATTTAAATAAATTAACATTTCGATATTTTGTCTTTAAAGAAAAATTTCAATGATATCAACACATATATTCGCCATTTAAATGAGAAACAAATATTTTTATGTTTTCTAACTATTTTTGCTTTAGCCATTTGCATCAACTCAGATATCATTGAGATATTCCCGGATTATTCCCTCGCTATATATATATTCCATCTTTATCCGCTATCGTATAAAGATATCGAGGGAATATTCCAGGTATTAGTGAAAATTAGTTGATCCCTAAGGATATCGAGGGAATATTCCAGGAATTAGTGAAAATTAGTTGATCCCTAACGATATCACTGGAATATTCCAGAAATTAGTGAAAATTAGTTGATACCTATCGATATCGAGGGAATATTCCAGAAATTAGTGAAAATTAGTTGATACCTATCGATATCGAGGGAATATTCCAAGAATTACTGAAAATTAATAGATCCCCTAACGGCATCGAGGGAATATTCCAGGAATTATTAAGATTAGTTGAACCCCTAACGATATCGAGGGAATATTCCAGAAATTAGTAATAAATAGTTGATCACAAACGATATCGAGGGAATATTCCAAGGATTAGTGAAAATTACTGATCACAAACGATATCGAGGGAATATTCCAAGGATTAGTGAAAATTACTTCACCCACTAATGATATCGAGGAAATATTACAGGAATAAATGAAAATTAGTTGATGTACAAAAAATGTTCAAAATATATGATCTAATCTTGCTTGATCTAGTTTAGTGATCATTTGAATCATTAAATTTTTAAAATGATTTAATTTACAAAAAATTATTTAACATTCTTTTAAAGTAGGGATTTTTAAAGAAAATTTTATTTAATTATAGAACTCTATATTTAATTAATTACTAATTAACAGATTTCACAAGATTTAACGTTAAAATTTTAAATAGACCAAATGTTATCTAGGAGTGAAGAGACTAGACTGAGACGCCCAAACATCATAGTACAGAAGCGATCCAGCTGCCATCAGTCACTGCAAAGATAAAGCATTCGGTTACTTATAGGTAGAACTGAAAGACGAAAAGAATTATTTCAAATCATGTTCTACCCTAAAGATCATTACCAAAACTTCTTTCACTCTACAGCCAGTTCTCATAAGAAGTTCAGCGACCAAGGAAAAAACAGCGAACTGACCTAATAGAAAAAATTAACCACTTAAATAAACGTTGCTTTTAACAAGAATAAATTTTAACATTTACTAATTTTAAATATTTACTAATTTTTAATATTTACTAATTTTTAATATTTACTAATTTTTAATATTTACTAATTTTTAATATTTACTAATTTTTAATATAGCAATAGCTTTAACTTTCTTTTAAAAGCTGAAAGATTTTAAAGTTATGTAGGTTATTCTTAAATTTGGGATCTAGAGGCTTTAAAATTCATATGCAAAAATTTTACCTAATGGCCCACAAAATTCTGTTGCCCCTACACAACGAACTCACTGTGTTAATGGCCATCATGGTATTATCCAGCTGCCTTAACCTCCATCCAGGCTGCCCAGTGTTGTCCGCTCATCCCCCGGGGGCGTCCTTAGTCCATCATTTCAATTATTATTGGCTTCCAAAAATGCAATGTCGTGCGTAATTCCAGTGTAGATCGCCGATCTCGGTTCAGCATCAGTTAGCTGCCGGAAATGCATCCAGTCACCCTAATGTTAGCTGCATCGGAGTGGTAGTAATATCTGTAAAACCCCTGGAGAGACTTCACGACACAAGTAGACACTGGAAAGCACTGAGAGACACTGGAGAAGACTGATTAATTATTTGTTTTCGCTCTCACAGGTAGATAAAGATGTTCCAACACTGTGAGAACGAAGGTAGAGTGCAATACAAATTTTGTGGGGGCATTCTTTAAAAAAATTATATATAATATCTATTAAATAATTTATTTATTTGTAATATGGAATAAATAGTTTTAAAATCCTAGAAATGCATATTTCTACACAGTTGATCCCCTAATGATATCAAGAGAATATTCCAGGATTTTAGGAGAACTAGTTGATCCCTTTCCAATATCGAGGGATTATTCTAGGAAATAGTGAAAATTAGTTGATTCCCTATCGATACCGAGGGAATATTCCAAGAATTACTGAAAACTTGTTGATTCCCTAACAATATCGAGGGCATATTCCAGGAATTAGTGATAAAAAGTTGATCATCTAAAAATTATAAAAGAAACGATTATATAAGAAAAAAAGAAATATTCTATGAAATATGAAACTAGATTTATCGATGATAACCTAAAGACAAACTTGAGTTATCATATTGCATAAAAGTTCATTAAAAATCCTACTTCTACTGTGTCCAGGATGGTTGAGTGGTTAGCGTCGCAAGCAGAAGTCAACAAGTTGCTGGTTCGAGACCTCGAAACATCATTTCATTTCTTTCTCCATTTCTTTCCATTTAATGTGTATATAACAACATGTATCATTCAACTAATTCATGTAAAGTCAAAGGTACACGTACAAATGCAGCACATGCTAGGAAATATAAATTTTGGTATTCCTTATTTTTATACCCTTCCTCTATTCTAGATATCCAGGGATTATTCAGGGAATATTCACATTGGATTCCCTCGATAATGAGGGAATATCCCCTCACTATCCCAATTTCATTCCCTTGTTTTCGAGGGAATAATAATTTCGGTATTCCTTGCCCTTCCTTTGTAATTGAGGGAATATTCCAGGGATAATATATTTAATTTAATTATTCCTTCGATATCATTAGGGGATATCCCCATATCGAAAAAACGTTAAAATAGGGCATCCCCTCGATAACGCTGGAGAAATCGAGGGAATATTTCCAGGGAATTTCCCCGGAATATCCCGGAGATTATTTTTTGTTACCTGGGAATTGTCAGTAAAATCCTTATATCACTCACAAAAATGAATACAACTTAATGAAAAATTGCCTGTGGATAGAGAAGGGTTCAATAATATAGAAAGATACCAGAGAAGAGATAAATAGTATAAAACACACATTTTTAAAATTTTGCACGTATTCTCATATAGAACTCATATGAATTCGTATGAAATTTCACAGCAATTGATCAAATACCTTATCAAAAATTATGTTTTTCACCTCAAACAATAGATTTAGCTTTGGTCTAAAGTTAAGGGTAGCCATCATAAGCTGTGAAATAATACCGGATATTGGCAATTAACTCAATACTTTGTGAGTATTTATTTGCTATATCACTTCAATTTTAACAATCCTTGTTTCTCTTTAGTAATTGATCATTAATCATTCTATAAATGATTTTGATTATTACTCATTCTGCATAATCTTTTTTTAGACGGGTTGTGTCATCTCGTATGTAACATGTGATTGGAATTATGTGGTGAATCACTACTATTCATGTTTTTTTGATCATAAAACCCGAATTTTTTTTGTAGATTTATTAAAACTGTGCCATAACTATGAGTTATTTCACCTATTGAGGTAACACATACAGATAGGCTAGTAATAAATAAATTTTCGGGTTTTATGATAAAAAATAACATGAATAGTAGTGATTCACCACATAATTCCAATTCACATGTTAAATACGAGATGACACAACCGGTCTAAAAAAAGATTATGCAGAATGAGTAATAATTAATATCATTTATAGAATGATTAATGATCAGTTACTAAAAAGAAACAAAGATTGTTAGGTGCAGCTCCATTTCATGAATAACTGACTTTTCTAAAATCGAAAACTGTGCAATTTTAAAATTCGAGCAATTTTGTTCATTCGAGCAATTTGATAATTCGAGCAATTGTTCATTCGAGCAATTGTTCGTTCGAGCAATGGTTTTTCGAGCAATTGTCTTTCGAGCAATTGTCTTTCGAGCAATTGTTCTTTCGAGCAATTGTTCATTCGAGCAATTGTTTTTCGAGCAATTGTTTTCGAGCAATTGTCTTTCGAGCAATTGTTTTCGAGCAATTTACCTAGAACCGAATTTCAAGTGACTAGATTTAATAATTATAACCGAAATGGATATTTTCTTACAGTAACATATCATATATATCATATATGACTTTTTTTTGTAACTAGACAACGTAAAATATTATAAGAAATCTAAAACGATATAATAAGAGTCTAAATCGGAAATGATATGGGTTACTAATTTTATTAAGTAAAACTAATATCGAACCCAAAACAAATCTCAAATTTATTAGTTACAATTACTTTCGAAAAAAAAATTCAAACTCTTTATTTTATTGTCTAATATAAATAACTTTTTTCAATTTTTAAATCAACTTTTAACCAATAAGTTTAAAAGTTACATTCGATGTTCCTGAATATTTTGGTTCTAAATATACAAAATCCGCTCAATTTTGTTTTCAAATTCTAATAAATTATCATGTTAAACATGCCTCTAAATATCTCAATTATGAATATTCAAAGGAAAATGGTCGGTAATTTGACTGCCTGTGCAGTAACGTAGAAATTTCTTTTAACACAAAAGAAATTCATCGAACCTGACATAATTAGATCTATCCAGAGACCTATAATTGGATTATTTTATTCCATAATCTTCTGGAATTAGAACATATTATAATTAAGTGATTATTTATGTATGATCTATATCATACAAAATTATCTAAAATTATTTAGTCAATAAGTAACACATAAAAAAATCTTATCATATTGAGTAACATTATTTATTTAGTCAAAATCATAAATAAATTAAAGATTCGTATCTAACTAAGTAATTTAATTAGTGTAATTGCGATTATTTTAAATAGTGTGATAGAAGTTCATTTCATAAATAGAAAATATCATTCAATTTTATACCTCTGTGATTTTTATTATACTTCATAGTAATGAATATACTCCAAATTCGTAGACATTAAAACACAGGAAAAGATTACACGAAATTCCTAAAACCCAGTTAAAATTCGGTGCAGTATAGCGGACGTTTTACTGTAGTTTATGGCAGTCTCAGCATTTCTAAGCAGCGCTCAGCAGATAATCTCAGCTTTCTACAAATGTTTACCGCGACCTACGGAGGCCACGGCAGTATAAGAACGAGATAATCTGTAGAGGTTTGACGCGTTATTATCTGCCGAAAACTCTGGAGAACAGAGCATAGAAAATCTTCAGAGTTTATAGTCGATAATATTGGCTAAAATCTCCAGAGATTGAAGCACCACATATTGCTCATGAATCATAATCCAACAAATTAATTTGAACAAAAATACAACTTCTTTATCGATAGTGTAGCTAATAATAGGTAATAATAGCTATAGTTAATTAATTGGTGGATAGCCCTAATATAAAATAAACATTAATCACTATTGTTCTTGGTACTCAGCTATGGTTTGGCTCATTCAGTTTTATATTAAATCTATTGTTACCTAATATTTATTTAACCACGGATATCATTGAGTAATTTGTATGCGTTTTTATATTTCTCATTTGTCAGAGTGAACCATTAAATTTTTTTAAAGTAACACTTATAGAAGATCAAGGCAATAGTGAAGTCTGACAATGTTGATATCAGGCTTTATCAGAATACAGTTTTTCTGTATCTTCTCACTGAATGAACTGACACAGCTCTCACAGACTCACACATCGATCATGTAGGTTCTAATAGTACTTCCATGCGTACATATGACTGAGAATCGTAGTTACAGGAGACATTCTTAAATAATTTCCATGAATATCAAAGTGCTGATGCTTGATTATAGATAAAATGATTTATAAAGATAAATTATAAGCATACTAAACTACCATTGCATATAATGTTTTCAATTTATAAGATATTAGGTAATTATTTACCCTGATGTAGGTTATTATTCGTCGAATTAAACTTTTGGCATGTGAGAATATATAAAATATATCATAGGTATATCATATATGGAATATATAATGACATTCTTATAAACAAGCTGTCATTGGCCTTAGTTTAATAAGTTTACTCCAATATGTATATATTGTATATAATGCATACAATATACTGCATATATATAGTTAGTACAGAAAATTAATTTGGTTCATCTAACAACGATTCAATATTATAAGTGAAATAATTGCAATAACTAATCAGTTAAAATTGTATACTAATATTATTATAACATTAATCATGTATTTGTTCTTCATCTGCGCCATTTAAATATGTATATTGGAATACAATAATACCAAATAACACGAAATCCTTATTGAAAAAATCGGTCATTCTTAATAATTATTTAAAGATAAAATCATTTCCATGCTGAAAATATTAAAAACAGGGTTGCAAAACGAAATATATAGAACAATTATTTTGTACGTTCTAAAGAAAAATATCGGATTTTTTTATTGAGAACCATTGAACCTACCGTATTTTGAATAGTTTCTAGTTTAAAATAAGGTTCTGTGGTGATTTAATGTTCCAAGTTATTAATTTATTGGTGAAAGTGGAATTGTGTGTCTATCATGTGTATAGTATTTAAGAGTTCAGTGGTTATTGTATCCTATTCAAAAAAAAAATAGCTATGCTAGGCTATATATTATATAATATAGCCTATACCTAGCTAATTCGTACTTTTTTGGGTTTTGAAATTCACTACCTACGGTCCTACCTAACTAGGTGCCTACTAGGCTACTCATGACACCAGTTATCTATCTGACAATAAATTATTTTTCACCTAGCTATGTATAATGTACTAGGTAGCACATAGGTATCAGGAAATGCACTGTAACATGTATTTCAAGTAGCCTATGTCCAAGTTACTCCCACTGTGACCATGTTTTAAAGTGTGGCAGGAAAGTCGCTAGTTTAGTAAGAAAATGGATTCTGGTCGCCACATTTAAGATACTTTAAAGGAGAAATTTGGCTTCCTAGTGAAGATTTTACACCTGGAAACATCCTTATACTTCATGCCATGATGCCTGATGCATGTGTATTTCTTGAGACTATTTTAGGAATGATTTACTGGTTATTTACAAGTTTTCCAACTTATTTAAACCCTTAAAACTTAAAAGTCGCCAATATACTTTCGACTTTGTCCATACTATAAAACATGGCGTGACAATCTATGTACTAGCTACCCACAGCCAACAGGCGACTCAAGTTATTAGTTATAGAGAACTACCGATGTCAGTTAATCGGTAGTAGTCACCTCCTGCGTCAAAAAATAGTCACCTCCTGCGTCAAAAAATAGTCGCCTCCTGCGTCAAAAAATAGTCGCCTCCTGCGTCAAAAAATAGTCGCCTCCTGCGTCAAAAAATAGTCACCTCCTGCATCAAAAAATAGTCACCTCCTGCGTCAAAAAATAGTCACCTCCTGCGTCCATGGGAACATAGGAATTAATTCAAAATTTTAAGCCAATTAGTGTGACTACCGATGTCAGTTAAGCAAATTAGTTGGCTTCTATTTTAAATGGTCCACTTGTCCACACATTCTGATAGCTATATACCTTAGCCATGTTTCAAAGTGTGCACTGTGAACAAAGTCACGTATCTAAAAGATGAGCGGCGCACCAGATCACGGCGCACCCACCATACGTTCTATTAGATAGATCATAGGTAGATTGAAAGATGATTTATGATAGGTACCTATATGTAGAAATGTAGTGAATTTGATATTTGTTGTTTCAAATTTATGACTGATGCCGATGGTACCTGAATGATGTGAATCCACAACCAGTCTGTATTTGGTTTACAAAATTCCAATTACTTTTCCAAAAAGCTGAAAGAAAAATCAGAAATATACATACCTACCTACCTATTTCATGATAGATACTAAGATAGCTATTCGAATGAGCCACCAACATTTTTTATTTACCTAGCCACCAAAAATAAAAAAAATAACGGTAAGTTGGTAACATTATAGTTATACTAACATAGGAATACCTAAATAGCTAAAATCCACAGACTTTACTAGTATAATATTATTTTCGAAGGGGAAAAATTCCACTGACAAGTGGATGGAATTTACCATGAAATACAGTCTGGGCATTATACCAGTCTGTATTTGGGGCACAAAATTCCACTTGACTTTTTAAAAGTTGAAAAAAATCCACTAGACTATAAATTTCTATTAATTTGGCTGATCCAGCAACTTTTTTCTAACTTATCCCACCAAAAATTAATGCTAACATAGGATTATTGGAATAAATGGCTATAAAAATCCACCGACTTTGCCAGAATATTATTTTCAAAGGGCAAAAAATTCCACCGACATGTCGATGAAAATTACCACAATATACAGACTGGGACATTGATTGAGTCAGAGAGATAGATATTCGCAGTCGCTAGAGTCTTGACTGACTACTAGGTATATTAATGAATTTTCTTCAATAGTTTTGAATTCATTCCTACCTATGATCTATACAGAATGCAAGAACTGGTAAAGTGTTCTCCAAGATATCCTACATTTTGACTTATGTTCATGTTCTCAGTAAAATACATGTAAATGTAGGAGGAAATTATTGATTGTTTGCACAGAAAATGTTAAAATGTCATATATTCTGCAGACTGGCTAGTACCTATACAAGCTATATCTATTTACCTGAATTTTACTTTTATTATTAAAAGAGATCTCTGTATTATTGTATACAAAATATGCCAGTTAATCTGTTGATGCCAATTAATTGACCGTCAGCCTTACATAATAAGTTACATTTGTAAAGGTCAAAACTCAGATATGTCTAATTGGCTTAATGCCAGTCCACAGAATATTGGACATTTTTAACATTTTCTGTAATAACAGTCTGAACAGTCCTTAGTTTTCTCCTATATTTGCATTAATTTGACTGAGAACAGAAGCCAAAACAGAAGATTTTTTGGAGAACAGTTTACCAGTTCCTACAGTCTGGGCTTAATGTTTTGATTTAATTTAATTTCTATGTTCCCATGTTAATTTGGCTTAAAATTTTAAGAAATGAGCCAAAATTGACATGTCTCAGAATCTTTAAATTTTGGCTTGAAATTGGCTAACAATCTGCCAGTCTCTTGAACATGGCATGATGATTATTCAGATTATATAAGATGCATCTTGACAGTTTCAATATATTTAGGTACCTATTCTCATGTAAATTTTGGCACTAGCTATATTTAGAGAGTCAACATAGTTTTAAAATTTAGATAAATGGAGCAGTCAAATTAGGATACTTTCACTAGAAACCTTTCTTTGACTGACGGAGGTCGCTTTTCTTTGACGGAGGTCGCTTTTCTTTGTGGAGGTCGCTTTTCTTTGACGGAGGTCGCTTTTCTTTGACGGAGGTCGCTTTTCTTTGACGGAGGTCGCTTTTCTTTGATGGAGGTCGCTTTTCTTTGACGGAGGTCGCTTTTCTTTGACGGAGGTCGCTTTTCTTTGACGGAGGTCGCTTTTCTTTGACGGAGGTCGCTTTTCTGTGACGGAGGTCGCTTTTCTGTGACGGAGGTCGCTTTTCTGTGACGGAGGTCGTTTTTCTGTGACTGAGGTCGCTTTTCTTTGACGGAGGTCGCTTTTCTGTGACGGAGGTCGCTTTTCTGTGACGGAGGTCGCTTTTCTGTGACGGAGGTCGCTTTTCTGTGACGGATGTCACTTTTTTGTGACGGAGGTCGTTTTTTTGTGACGGAGGTCGCTTTTCTGTGACGGATGTCACTTTTTTGTGACGGAGGTCGTTTTTTTGTGACGGAGGTCGCTTTTTTGTGACGGAGGTCGCTTTTCTGTGACGGAAGTCGCTTTTCTGTGACGGAGGTCGCTTTTCTGTGACGGAGGTCGCTTCTCTGTGACGGAGGTCGCTTTTCTGTGACGGAGGTCGCTTTTCTGTGACGGAGGTTGCTTTTCTGTGACGGAGGTCGCTTTTCTGTGACGGAGGTCGCTTTTCTGTGACGGAGGTCGCTTTTCTGTGACGGAGGTCGCTTTTCTGTGACGGAGGTCGCTTTTCTGTGACGGAGGTCGCTTTTCTGTGACGGAGGTCGCTTTTCTGTGACGGAGGTCGCTTTTCTGTGACGGAGGTCGCTTTTCTGTGACGGAGGTCGCTTTTCTGTGACGGAGGTCGCTTTTCTGTGACAGAGGTCGCTTTTCTGTGACGGAGGTCTCTTTTCTGTGACGGAGGTCGCTTTTCTGTGACGGAGGTCGTTTTCTGTGACGGAGGTCGCTTTTCTGTGACGGAGGTCGCTTTTCTGTGACGGAGGTCGCTTTTCTGTGACGGAGGTCGCTTTCCTGTGACGGAGGTCGCTTTTCTGTGACGGAGGTCTATTTTCTGTGACGGAGGTCGCTTTTCTGTGACGGAGGTCGCTTATCTGTGACGGAGGTCGCTTATCTGTGACGGAGGTCGCTTTTCTTTGTCGGAGGTCGCTTTTCTTTGTCGGAGGTCGCTTTTCTTTGTCGGAGGTCGCTTTTCTTTGTCGGAGGTCACTTTTCTTTGTTGGAGGTCACTTTTCTGTGACGGAGGTCGCTTTTCTGTGACGGAGGTCGCTTTTCTGTGACGGAGGTCGCTTTTCTGTGACGGAGGTCGCTTTTTTGTGACGGAGGTCGCTTTTCTGTGACGGAGGTCGCTTTTCTGTGACGGAGGTCGCTTTTCTGTGACGGAGGTCGCTTTTCTGTGACGGAGGTCTATTTTCTGTGACGGAGGTCGCTTTTCTGTGACGGAGGTCGCTTATCTGTGACGGAGGTAGCTTATCTGTGACGGAGGTCGCTTTTCTTTGTCGGAGGTCGCTTTTCTTTGTCGGAGGTCGCTTTTCTTTGTCGGAGGTCGCTTTTCTCTGTCGGAGGTCGCTTTTCTTTGTCGGAGGTCACTTTTCTGTGACGGAGGTCGTTTTTCTGTGACGGAGGTCGCTTTTCTGTGACGGAGGTCGCTTTTCTGTGACGGAGGTCGCTTTTCTGTGACGGAGGTCGCTTTTCTGTGACGGAGGTCGCTTTTCTGTGACGGAGGTCGCTCTTCTGTGACGGAGGTCGCTTTTCTGTGACGGAGGTCGCTTTTCTGTGACGGAGGTCGCTTTTCTGTGACGGAGGTCGCTTTTCTGTGACGGAGGTCGCTTTTCTGTGACGGAGGTCGCTTTTCTGTGACGGAGTTCGCTTTTCTGTGACGGAGGTCGCTTTCTTTGTCGGAGGTCGCTTATCTGTGACTGAGGTCGCTTTTCTTTGTCGGAGGTCACTTTTCTTCCATGTTACAAACCAGTCTTCAAAACATGCACAATCAGTCTTCAAATATTCAATTTTTGGAGCAATTCTTTCCAAAAGATTTATAAATTTCTCTTTAAAATGGCCAGAAATCTCAAAACACTCTCCAATAATTACATGTAAACATAGGGAATTGATTAAGAAATTGTCGCCAGATAATTCAGGACACTAATTTCAAGCCCATAATAGTCACCGGATAAATTTCACATCATGCATCTTTTGCTGACTGGGTTACAGAGTATGTCAGTTAAAGCCAATTAATTGGCTTAAATTTCAAGAGGTCAAAATTCAGATATGTCTAATTGGCTCAAAATTTTGAATTAATTCCTATGTTCCCATGGACGCAGGAGGTGACTATTTTTTGACGCAGGAGGTGACTATTTTTTGATGCAAGGTACACCCCTATTTAATTATCTCGTCTATTCTTCTATTAGCAACATGTGTAGAATTTTAAGTGCACTCTCCTGTTACAACTTAAACTAATGCATTGAGTAGAAAAATAGTGCTTAAGTCATAGTTCAGAGATGGTTCCGTTATTTGATCATGATGGCCATACTTAAAAAGATGATGATGGGTGGTTATTATATACTATATTATTCAGAGTCAAAATCCTCGCTCATTCACCAGTGTCATTGTTTTGAGTCCTTTGACCAATGAGATATTTTACAAAGTATCTCGAATGGTCAGATAATCCAAGAAACTTTGATAGATATTTGAATTTAAAGCATATTTTTCCCATATTGTCATGCTAAAACTCAATAATGTTTAGGACATTAAATAGAAATTTGCATAGTATGGAAGTGGCTAATATCACTCCTATTTATTTAGATAACTGGTGTTCTATCAATTATCTACCTATGTTCTTGTGTTTATTTTCATATTTATACAGTGTGATCATTATTAAAAAATTATACATAGCTAACTCAAATTGTAAGTTTGTTTATAATAATCTGTATTTTATTACTAACTAGGCTATTTTTATATATGTTCATGAATTTGTTTGTTATATATGTCAAAACTTTTCATTTTCTTTTCAGGATTATAATTATTCAACACATTCCAAAAGGAAACTAGTTTAAGAAATTTTGTATGTATCAAACAATCAAGGATATTCAGTTCAAACTTTAACATGTCTTTAGATGATGAAGAGGACATGATGCTATTCAATATGAAGTATAAGGTAAGTTCAGCTCTCTTTTCAATCTTAAATAAAATAATTGACACAATACAATTTACTAGAGATGCACCGATACTATATTGTTAAATGATACCAGTACCAAGTCCAATACCAGTTTTTTTAAAGTATGATATTCACAAGTGTTACTTGCTTAGTGTAATAGCTATAAATTTCATTTGTTATATTATTTTTGTTATTGCAATTAGCTAAAGTGTACCTAGTTTTGAACTACAGTGTACCTAGTTTTGAACTACAGTGTACCTAGTTTTGAACTACAGTGTACCTAGTTTTGAACTACAGTGTGCCTAGTTTTGAACTACAGTGTGCCTAGTTTTGAACTACAGTGTGCCTAGTTTTGAACTACAGTGTGCCTAGTTTTGAACTACAGTGTGCCTAGTTTTGAACTACAGTGTGCCTAGTTTTGAACTACAGTGTGCCTAGTTTTGAACTACAGTGTGCCTAGTTTTGAACTACAGTGTGCCTAGTTTTGAACTACAGTGTGCCTAGTTTTGAACTACAGTGTGCCTAGTTTTGAACTACAGTGTGCCTAGTTTTGAACTACAGTGTGCCTAGTTTTGAACTACAGTGTGCCTAGTTTTGAACTACAGTGTGCCTACTTTTGAACTACAGTGTGCCTAGTTTTGAACTACAGTGTGCCTAGTTTTGAACTACAGTGTGCCTAGTTTTGAACTACAGTGTGCCTAGTTTTGAACTACAGTGTGCCTAGTTTTGAACTACAGTGTGCCTAGTTTTGAACTACAGTGTGCCTAGTTTGAACTACAGTGTGCCTAGTTTTGAACTACAGTGTGCCTAGTTTTGAACTACAGTGTGCCTAGTTTTGAACTACAGTGTGCCTAGTTTTGAACTACAGTGTGCCTAGTTTTGAACTACAGTGTGCCTAGTTTTGAACTACAGTGTGCCTAGTTTTGAACTACAGTGTGCCTAGTTTTGAACTACAGTGTGCCTAGTTTTGAACTACAGTGTGCCTAGTTTTGAACTACAGTGTGCCTAGTTTTGAACTACAGTGTGCCTAGTTTTGAACTACAGGGTGCCTAGTTTTGAACTACAGTGTGCCTAGTTTTGAACTACAGTGTGCCTAGTTTTGAACTACAGTGTGCCTAGTTTTGAACTACAGTGTGCCTAGTTTTGAACTACAGTGTGCCTAGTTTTGAACTACAGTGTGCCTAGTTAGTTTCGAAGTATGTATTTTTATTCATCTGTTGATTAATTACAGCAATATCAGCTGTCTAGTTGAACATAAATTTACTATTATAAGCACGAAAGGTAATTATTCAGTGAATTGTTTATAATGTTCGTTTCAATTTTCAGAAACACTGTCCGGACCCGATTTCAAACCAGTTCATAAAACCATTGAAATATCCCTATAGAATTCTGGCGATTGGGATGGACATAGAGGAAGGGGCATACGCTCCCACACCTGAGCACGGTCATGAGCCTCTATACAATTCTGGCGATTGGGATGGACATAGAGGAAGGGGCATACGCTCCCACACCTAAGCACGGTCATGAGCACAGAACATTGAACAAGGAGAAGCTCAGATCGAACGTGTACACATGGTGTACCCAGTCCTAAAATTTCAATCAATCACGTCCATTGATCGCTGACGTCACTATAAACACTCTCGAAAACAGTTTGAGCGTGCATTCTACCTCAGCTCATTATCTTTGCTGGGAGTCATATCTTCCTACCAAATTATGTACACGATTATCTATATTCTATAGCCCAGCTACTAAGCAATAATAAACTAATCTTCTTTGCAACAAACACAAACTGACACCATTTCGGTTGTAATACGCATTCAAAATACGGACTCAAACAGAACTGGTGAAACGAAGCCTCTAATTGGCGAGTGGCTCTAGTTTAAGTGACGTCACTGTAAACGGCACTCAAGAGTAATATAATGGGATCTATACTTCTTCTTCTATTCAATGTTCTGTGGTCATGAGCCCCCCTGATCACGAGCCCCCCCCCCCCCAGGTCATGAGCCCCCCTGGTCACGAGCCCCCCCCCCCCCTCCCTGTTGTTTAATCCTTAATTACATAGTTAAACAAATGAAGAACTATGTACTTAGATAGAAATAACTGAGAGTTGCTAATGTAGTTTCACTAGTTTGTTGCACTGCACACTTAATGATTGATTAATGACCTGGCAGGGGGGTCAGGGGGATTAAATAATATAGGTAAATAAATAAGGATTAAAAACAGATGGCTCGTAATCGGGGGGGAAGGGGGGGGGGTGCTTATGACCTACACCTCCGAGGAACGCGTTATCAAAGTTGGCGACCTAATCTCTTACTCTTCTCCCAATTTATATTTGTAAGTATGGTTACATTTTTTATTATTAGTAACAAGTGGTACTCATTTTACAAACTTTGACAATCAGTTAGAAAGAAAAATATATAAGTAAGATTTACAATGTATAGCTTTAGTTTGCTTGCCAATAAATGAATTTAAAGCTATCTACTTCACTTTTATAACCTCACCACTACTCTTTACAGTCTATTATATCGTAAATGGAAAAGGAGATGGTGTCCCTTCAGCCCTGAACTGTTGTAGCTAATTTGGAATGTATTATTTTACCATGTTTATTTTTATTAACGCTACTTGCAGTTTTGGAGAATAGCGCAAAGTTATATTCATCAACTGCGAGGTCTTAGATTTTTGTATTAGGAAGTCTTCATTTCCCATCATCTCCTTCTTCCATCCACCATCGCCACAGGTGCTTGTGACTCTTTTCGTCACAATCCTTGGTAAGTGACAGCATTCACGGAGAAGTTTTTTGTCCATTCATTAGTATTGTCACTGACGGGTGGCAGGTGACATTGTTTATAGAGCCACTTTTCTTTCTGACTGATTCTTCCAGTCCCTTTTATTTAATTTCCTTTTGATGTAGCTAAACGATATGGCCTTTTTTTCTGAAAGACATTTAACCCCTACTAAATAAATTTTTCCCTAACTTAACGTCAATCACATTAATTCAAATAGCTATTTAGACATCATGATCATTTTTTACCCTCATGGTAGATATTGACTGGAATATTGCTGCCGAATAACGTCACATTCATAATATGAAGTATTTATGCGTTAAATGCGTCATATTTTATAGTATGAATATGTGCGTTCATATTCAGCGCAGTATTGGCGCAGTCAATATCTGCCATGAGGGTATTTTTTCTCTAGTGTTTCACGCGTGGCCACGGACGCTACGCGGTCGCGCATTAGTAGTTAGGACACGCGTGTCTGCAGTTTAGGGTAGCGCCCCAGTGTAGTTCAGTGCAGTGGGGGGACGTAGAATGAGGTCCCCAAAAGCGGACAAAAATGCTCTGTCGCGGCCCTATCGCGGCTTTCTGCCTGCCATGATGCCGGCCCTGCGCGCCCTACCCGCTGCCCCTATCCTGCACCGAATTTTAACTGGGAAATTCTCCAATTGGACAGGAGAGTTGAAATAAAAAGTCTACGGGTGAAGTACTTCGTTTGTTGATCTGAATACCAATGAAATAACATTGGAATTCATAGAGAACTACTTCAAATCACAACATTATAATGAAATGCCTGAATAAAGGAGAAAATTCTGAAAATAATTGAATGGCAAATAAATTATAGATTTAATCTTGATTGAAACATATTTGAATATTTATAAATTGAAGACCAAATAATGTTATAATAACTAGAAAAAAGATTTAATATTTAAACCGATTTGCCAATTAATTGATATACAATAGA
The DNA here is from genome assembly GCA_947561585.1 of Caprella mutica. Lineage (NCBI taxonomy): Eukaryota > Metazoa > Arthropoda > Malacostraca > Amphipoda > Caprellidae > Caprella > Caprella mutica. The sequence goes on along the minus strand of CANNZV010000222.1, from coordinate 838,635 downwards.
ACTCCCAGAATACGAAAATAGCTAAATTTGAGCTTCTATTGAATTTGGACTTTCTTGAATTCAACTCATTTTCTTGCTTTGACATAGATATTCACCTAGTTTAGGATGTTGCTATGTTCTTATATTGTACATTTTTTGTCCATTTTAACATTGTAAATAATTTGGAATGCTATAGTCAAATTCATCATTGCTAGTATAATTTCACTAGAGATCCAATAATTAATTAAATTACATTGGCACTTGTAGACATTCGTGAACTTCTTGAAAATGTTGTTATAGGAGTAGATAACTCTGGTCTATTGAATAAGTATAATATTCGTAAAAGTAAATTGTATTATGTGAAAAACCAAAAACACTTCAATTTTTTATCCAAAAGTCTAATTCTTACAGAAGATTTTATGTTTATTCGATCGAGTCCGAATGCTGTCCTCTAATCCAAGATTATCGGATGTTCGAACATATGCAACTATACATACTGTATCTATGTGTATATTTTTTTCAAAAACATCATGTAATATTGATTATATTTTGTACTATTCATTGCATTGTATGTACATATATTATTTATTGTATTGTTTATCATTCAATTGCATTTTGAAATATTCCTTGCGAATAATTAGAGGAGAACCGGGAGCATTTGGCCTTAGGGATAGTTCTGACAACTCGTTTAAACATGTTCATTATTGTAGGATTCTCCTCTTATTCCAATTGAATGTGGGCAACGTGTTAACCGTGAGTTATTTGAAAGACCAAATACGTAAAGGTAGCGTGTCGCTCGAAAGGTGTAATTTACCGTTTTCTTCAAAATTGATGCTGTATTTTTCGTGATTCAACTAGATTGTGTGAGTACTATATGATTACAAAACTGTTTCTTAATTTCAAAGGTTTGAATCATATAGATATTTTACGTTATGTTTGGTGTGTTAAAGAATAATAATTATATTGGTGATGGTTTTAATTTCGAAGTGTCATTTGGGATAAATTGGACACTTCTGTTAAAAGTTGATTCGGAAGTTGTCCGAGCTTTCCCTCTGTGTCCGATTCAGCCCAACATTACAATTTATTAAAGTAATGCTCATTGAAAAGAACATTCATTTCTTGAAATATTTGATTTTAATTGAAATAGCATTCGTTAGTTTTCAAAAATGTTATATTAGTGTCTTTATTTTACAGATTGACGATCGTAATCATGCTTTTTCATTTTAAAAGGAAAACTGATAGAGAACGTAATGAAGAAGGTATTCGAAAAACATCAGATAAATTCCAAAAGGTTTTTTTCTGTCATAAAAGCTGCTGAAATTAGAGGTGTAGCAAGAACTAAACTTATGGACTATACTTTAAACATTCGAAGAAATATTTAAGATGTAATTTACTAACTTTAATGTAATTCCGAGAAAAAGGAAATAGCTATACCAAAATTAAACGGAACTAGTTAAACTATTTGTTTTTGATATATAACTATTAAATATAAGGATAATTTCACAGTGATTACTCATGAGCTATCTATATTTTGTTGGAGAAAATATTCAATCATTACAATAACTATGGATCTCACAGCTTGTCCGAAGTCTCCCTCTAGGAAAGAGCATTCGGACACTTGAATCACTCTTACATTTTGTCTTGAAGGAAGGTATTAACTGTAAAGCAGGCAGTCTTAATAAAAAATTAAGTAAAATGCTTTATCTACTTATACAAATCATTAAATAGTAAAATTCTAATTAGCTTACGAATTATTGAGTTCCTAACAAAAACTGTCGGAACTCTCCCGGTTCTCCCATCTACAGTCAAATATTAAATTAAATTGGAAATGAAATCATTACAGTTTTCCACACTCTCTTTATATTCAAACATATTTCTACTCACGATTAGGAGAAATGTTCACTATCTCTTATGGTTATCAATCACTAAAAATTGAATGTCTGAATCGTACGGAAACACATTGAAGAAATAGAATTACAATCTAATCAGCAAGCTTCCATCGATGAGGGGTGAATAAATCCGTAGATTAACGGATTGGAGAACTTTGATTGCCTTACCTTCTTCTCTGTATCCTTATCAGGTAATTTGGAGACATGAAGGATTTCATCCTAATTAACTCCAGTAGTTAACCAATGAAATGATGGAATTTCCTTTGTTCCAGTGAGAAATACTGTGATAGTAAATGGATGATAACAATATTAGCAATATTTGAACAATGTTGAGAATATTTGAACAATATAGAAAAAATGTGAGCAATATTGACAAAATTTGGACAATATTGATAATATTAATTTGAACAATATCGGCAATATTTGAACAATATTGGGAGTATTTGAACAATATTGGGAATATTTGAACAATATTGGAAATATTTGAACAATATTGGGAATATTTGAACAATATTGGGAGTATTTGAACAATATTGGGAATATTTGAACAATATTGGGAATATTTGAACAATATTGGGAATATTTGAACAATATTTGCAATATTTGAACAATATTGGCAATATTTGAACAATATTGGCAATATTTGAACATTATTTGCAATATTTGAACAATATTGGCAATATTTGAACAATATTGGCAATATTTGAACAATATTGGCAATATTTGATTAATATTGACAATATTTGAACAATATTGGCAATATTTGAACAATATTGGCAATATTTGAACAATATTGGCAATATTTGAACAATATTGGCAATATTTGAACAATATTGGCAATATTTGAACAATATTGGCAATATTTGAACAATATTGGCAATATTTGACTTATATTGACAATATTTGAACAGTATTGACAATATCTGAAAAATAATGAAAATATCTGAGCAGTATTGACAATATTTGAAGAAATTTGATAATATTTGAACAGTAGTGGAGATATTTAAAAAATGTTCGACACTGTTGGACAATGATATGTTGCTCTCTGCACTCACAATTATGTTTATTGACACTGCGAAGTTTTACATTTAACCTATGGGTTCAATATTTGCTTTGTCTCAATAATGGAACATTTGAGTGCAATGTCTAAAAATTTGGAAATCTTAATTGCTTATATTGTGTCTCAAGAGCACCTTGAAGTGTTTTGTAGGGTAAATGTCTAACAACTTACGGTCTAAGAATTTTCTGGAAAATTGGAACACCTTGAGTTGACTAAACAACCTTGCATGGGATAAACGCGATGTCCTTCCCTATATGTATAATGTATATCTCTTAATATTCTCTCGAATTGACTTTTTCATGAATTCTATTTCAAATAACAAAGTTTGAATATCATTTGATATTTATATTTGAAACTTTACATCACAGACAAAAGATTTTATCGGATCTTTTCATCAAAATATCTATTTAATTATTCATTCAACGGATACATTAAAGGAGTAAGTATATTTTTTGTATTCAGGTCAGCATCGTATTCTGATTCAATTGTTCGAGCATTTAAATAACAAATCATAAATGGGGTATGCCTACTGAAGGGATGATAATTTCTATTCGATTTTTATCATTCATCATTCTTTTCACTTGAGTCTATTTAGTTAAATAACTATTAATAGATTAAATATTTCGATATTTGTTAGAGTAAAAAGGCTTGTTCTGAAATGTTTGTGTATATTTCCATTGGTTGAAATACCAGTCTATTTTATATTGATATGATATCCCTCGATTGTTAAATTATACACAATAATATAAGGAAACTGAAATATTATAAATAAAAAATAATTAAGTATTTTTTTGTGTATATTAAATACAATAGTTATGTTTCAATATCGGGTGAATGCTAAAAATTATAGATCTTTTTAAACTCTGAATATTAGGAAAAGAATACAAATATTCTAAACTACGAGGTACGTAATTTTTTTCTTGTATTTCTTTCAACATCCCAGGTAACATTGAACCTTCCCAGAAGATTCCAGGAACGTTCCATTGGAACGTTCCCTGAATGTTCCACTGGAATGTCCCCTGAATGTTCCTTTTCTGACACATTCCAGGAATATTCCAATGGAATCTTCAAAAATATTCCCTTTGGAACATTCCCTGAAGACTCCATTGGGACATTCCCCGAAGACTCCATTGGGACATTCCCCGAAGACTCCATTGGGACATTCCCCGAAGACTCCATTGGAACATTCCTTGAAGACTCCATTGGAACATTCCCTGAAGACTCCATTGGAACATTCCCTGAAGACTCCATTGGAACATTCCCTGAAGACTCCATTGGAACATTCCCTGAAGACTCCATTGGAACATTCCCTGAAGACTCCATTGGAACATTCCCTGAAGACTCCATTGGAACATTCCCTGAATACTCCATTGGAACATTCCCTGAATACTCCATTGGAACATTCCCTGAAGACTCCATTGGAAAATTCCCTGAAGACTCCTTTGGAACATTCCATGAAGACTGAATTGGAACATTCCCCGAAGACTCCATTGGAACATTCCCCGAAGACTCCATTGGAACATTCCCCGAAGACTCCATTGGAACATTCCCCGAAGACTCCATTGGAACATTCCTTGAAGACTCCATTGGAACATTCCATGAAGACTCCATTGGGACATTCCCCGAAGACTCCATTGGAACATTCCTTGAAGACTCCATTGGAACATTCCCTGAAGACTCCATTGGAACATTCCCTGAAGACTCCATTGGAACATTCCCTGAAGACTCCATTGGAACATTCCCTGAAGACTCCATTGGAACATTCCCTGAAGACTCCATTGGAACATTCCTTGAAGACTCCATTGGAACATTCCCTGAAGACTCCATTGGAACATTCCCTGAATACTCCATTGGAACATTCCCTGAAGACTCCATTGGAAAATTCCCTGAAGACTCCTTTGGAACATTCCATGAAGACTGAATTGGAACATTCCCCGAAGACTCCATTGGAACATTCCCCGAAGACTCCATTGGAACATTCCCCGAAGACTCCATTGGAACATTCCTTGAAGACTCCATTGGAACATTCCATGAAGACTCCATTGGGACATTCCCCGAAGACTCCATTGGAACATTCCTTGAAGACTCCATTGGAACATTCCCTGAAGACTCCATTGGAACATTCCCTGAAGACTCCATTGGAACATTCCCTGAAGACTCCATTGGAACATTCCCTGAAGACTCCATTGGAACATTCCCTGAAGACTCCATTGGAACATTCCTTGAAGACTCCATTGGAACATTCCCTGAAGACTCCATTGGAACATTCCCTGAATACTCCATTGGAACATTCCCTGAAGACTCCATTGGAAAATTCCCTGAAGACTCCTTTGGAACATTCCATGAAGACTGAATTGGAACATTCCCCGAAGACTCCATTGGAACATTCCCCGAAGACTCCATTGGAACATTCCCCGAAGACTCCATTGGAACATTCCCCGAAGACTCCATTGGAACATTCCTTGAAGACTCCATTGGAACATTCCATGAAGACTTCATTGGAACATTCCATGAAGACTTCATTGGAACATTCCATGAAGACTTCTTTGGAACAACTTCTGAAGACTCTTTTGGAACATTCTCTGAAAACTTCATTGGAACACTGTCAGAAGAATCCTTTAGAACACTGTCAGAAGAATCCCATGGAGCACATTCAGAAGACTAAATTAGAACTGTGAATTTATAGTGGGAATGTTAAATGTCACCTGAGTCAAGATGGTAGTAATCTACTATATAAGCTATAGTGAGTCAAGATTTGCTGCGGAATCAATGGTAATATATTTTTACTACTATCTAATGGTTTTACAGTATACTCTCGCATCCTATTTTCAATGACTTTTTCCATCAAGAAAATAGAAAGACATCATGGAAGAGGGGGGAAGTAAAATTAAGCTCCATGCACTAGGTCGACTACTCTGATATCACAGGTAACAGTGTCGACCCAGCGCACTCTGGCAATATTGCAGAAACCAAAATGAAAATGAACTCAAGGAACTATAGGAAGAAATGACAGACGGTAAAAATAGAGGAATAACAGTTTATAGTAAATAATTACCTTAAAAACAGAAAACATGATAATTGAAAATGTAACCAATCGATTTATTGAAAAACAAATATTGTGCTATTTTTGGATAAAAACTAACTATTCAAATGGATTCTTCATCTATAGTTTAATTAATATAGATTATAGGGAAATGATTAGCGAGTAAGAGGATATTTTATTCAGGTACCTGTCACGTATAGCTGCTCAAATTCCATTACCCTGAAGGCTATAAAAAACATTTAAAAAATATATTAGAATACTTGAACAAAAAATCTATATAACTAACTACAAAACTTAATATTTATCTATAACATTCTATCTAACAAAATTTCTAACTTAGACTATATATTTAACTCTTTATTTACAAACGTTCTATAGCTGCAAGATTAGGATCTGTAGTCTCAAAATTAGGATCTGTAGTCTCAAAATTAGGATCTGTAGTCTCAAAATTAGGATCTGTTGTCTCAAAATTAGGATCTGTAGTCTCAAAATTAGGATCTGTAGTCTCAAAATTAGGATCTGTAGTCTCAAAATTAGGATCTGTAGTCTCAAAATTAGGATCTGTAGTCTCAAAATTAGGATCTGTAGTCTCAAAATTAGGATCTGTAGTCTCAAAATTAGGATCTGTAGTCTCAAAATTAGGATCTGTAGTCTCAAAATTAGGATCTGTAGTCTCAAAATTAGGATCTGTAGTCTCAAAATTAGGATCTGTAGTCTCAAAATTAAGATCTGTAGTCTCAAAATTAAGATCTGTAGTCTCAAAATTAGGATCTGTAGTCTCAAAATTAGGATCTGTAGTCTCAAAATTAGGATCTGTAGTCTCAAAATTAGGATCTGTAGTCTCAAAATTAGGATCAGTAGTCTCAAGGCTAGGATCAGTAGTCTCAAGGCTAGGATCAGTAGTCTCAAGGCTAGGATCAGTAGTCTCAAGGCTAGGATCAGTAGTCTCAAGGCTAGGATCAGCAGTCTCAAGGCTAGGATCAGCAGTCTCAAGGCTAGGATCAGCAGTCTCAAGGCTAGGATCAGCAGTCTCAAGGCTAGGATCAGCAGTCTCAAGGCTAGGATCAGTAGTCTCAAGGCTAGGATCAGTAGTCTCAAGGCTAGGATCAGTAGTCTCAAGGCTAGGATCAGTAGTCTCAAGGCTAGGATCAGTAGTCTCAAGGCTAGGATCAGTAGTCTCAAGGCTAGGATCAGTAGTCTCAAGGCTAGGATCAGTAGTCTCAAGGCTAGGATCAGTAGTCTCAAGGCTAGGATCAGTAGTCTCAAGGCTAGGATCAGTTGTCTCAAGGCTAGGATCTGTTGTCTCAAGGCTAGGATCAGTTGTCTCAAGGCTAGGATCAGTTGTCTCAAGGCTAGGATCAGTTGTCTCAAGGCTAGGATCAGTTGTCTCAAGGCTAGGATCAGTTGTCTCAAGGCTAGGATCAGTTGTCTCAAGGCTAGGATCAGTTGTCTCAAGGCTATGATCAGTTGTCTCAAGGCTAGGATCAGTTGTCTCAAGGCTAGGATCAGTTGTCTCAGGGCTAGGATCAGTTGTCTCAAGGCTATGATCAGTTGTCTCAAGGCTAGGATCAGTTGTCTCAAGGCTATGATCAGTTGTCTCAAGGCTATGATCAGTTGTCTCAAGGCTAGGATCAGTTGTCTCAAGGCTAGGATCAGTTGTCTCAAGGCTAGGATCAGTTGTCTCAAGGCTAGGATCAGTTGTCTCAAGGCTAGGATCAGTTGTCTCAAGGCTAGGATCAGTTTTCTCAAGGCTAGGATCAGTTTTCTCAAGGCTAGGATCAGTTGTCTCAAGGCTAGGATCAGTTGTCTCAAGGCTAGGATCAGTTGTCTCAAGGCTAGGATCAGTTGTCTCAAGGCTATGATCAGTTGTCACAAGATTAGGATCAGTTGTCTCAAGATTAGGGTCAGTTGTCTCAAGATTAGGGCAAGTTGTCTCAAGATTAGGGCAAGTTGTCTCAAGATTAGGGCAAGTTGTCTCAAGATTAGGGCAAGTTGTCTCAAGATTAGGGCAAGTTGTCTCAAGATTAGGGCAAGTTGTCTCAAGATTAGGGCAAGTTGTCTCAAGATTAGGGCAAGTTGTCTCAAGATTAGGGCAAGTTGTCTCAAGATTAGGGCAAGTTGTCTCAAGATTAGGGCAAGTTGTCTCAAGATTAGGGCAAGTTGTCTCAAGATTAGGGCAAGTTGTCTCAAGATTAGGGCAAGTTGTCTCAAGATTAGGGCAAGTTGTCTCAAGATTAGGGCAAGTTGTCTCAAGATTAGGGCAAGTTGTCTCAAGATTAGGGCAAGTTGTCTCAAGATTAGGGCAAGTTGTCTCAAGATTAGGGCAAGTTGTCTCAAGATTAGGGCAAGTTGTCTCAAGATTAGGGCAAGTTGTCTCAAGATTAGGGCAAGTTGTCTCAAGATTAGGGCAAGTTGTCTCAAGATTAGGGCAAGTTGTCTCGAGATTAGGGCAAGTTGTCTCAAGATTAGGGCAAGTTGTCTCAAGATTAGGGCAAGTTGTCTCAAGATTAGGGCAAGTTGTCTCAAGATTAGGGCAAGTTGTCTCAAGATTAGGGCAAGTTGTCTCAAGATTAGGGCAAGTTGTCTCAAGATTAGGGCAAGTTGTCTCAAGATTAGGGCAAGTTGTCTCTAGATTAGGGCAAGTTGTCTCTAGATTAGGGCAAGTTGTCTCTAGATTAGGGCAAGTTGTCTCTAGATTAGGGCAAGTTGTCTCTAGATTAGGGCAAGTTGTCTCTAGATTAGGGCAAGTTGTCTCTAGATTAGGGCAAGTTGTCTCAAGATTAGAGCAAGTTGTCTCTAGATTAGAGCAAGTTGTCTCTAGATTAGGGCAAGTTGTCTCTAGATTAGGGCAAGTTGTCTCTAGATTAGGGCAAGTTGTCTCTAGATTAGGGCAAGTTGTCTCTAGATTAGGGCAAGTTGTCTCTAGATTAGGGCAAGTTGTCTCTAGATTAGAGCAAGTTGTCTCTAGATTAGGGCAAGTTGTCTCTAGATTAGAGCAAGTTGTCTCTAGATTAGAGCAAGTTGTCTCTAGATTAGGGCAAGTTGTCTCTAGATTAGGGCAAGTTGTCTCTAGATTAGGGCAAGTTGTCTCTAGATTAGGGCAAGTTGTCTCTAGATTAGGGCAAGTTGTCTCTAGATTAGGGCAAGTTGTCTCTAGATTAGAGCAAGTTGTCTCTAGATTAGAGCAAGTTGTCTCTAGATTAGGGCAAGTTGACAATGCTCATGGATACAGAAAAGCTACATCGTGAATACAGTCACTTACCAAGGTATATGACGATAAAGGACAAAATTGTCTCCTAATAAAGCCTATACGATCCTGTCTACCTAACACAAAATCTCTAAGACCTCGTAGTTGAAGAGCATTTCTCTAGCATTATCTTCTAAAACTGCAAGTAGCGTTAATAAAATTATAAACTTGGTAAAAGTAAAAAAAGACAATCCATAATGAAAATTACAACACGTAAAAACCCGAGAGACGCTACTCTCATTCTTTCATTAGCCATATACAGCTTCAGGATAGATCCCTACCAGGCTTATTAAACAAATTGTAAATAGTCATAATTTGAGGTTCACTTTGAGGTTCAGTTACGAATTATCGATATTTCCACATTCTCGATCATAGAAGTAAAAATTATAAAATTGAACGTTTTAGATTGGTGACCAATAAAAATAACGTATAGAAAAGTTATATTAAATATATTCGTTTTATAGGTAGTATAATCGAAAATGTGGAACTGTGCATCAATTTGTAACTTACCCAGCATAGCTGAGTAAATAGTCTCATCGATTACTGAACATGAGACACCAGATTTAACGAATAGAGGGGAAACCTTAGGAAGGGGATAACTTCATTCATTCTTCTCGTCCATTTTCCTGTTTCTCGCACCCACAGTCCGACCACAGAGTAGATCTCTGAAGTTGTACAGCCATTCTCCTATAAGATGTCCGTCTCATAGTATCTGTAATTGAATTTGCTTAGCTATTATTCTGCAAAAATTAAAGTGATGTAGCAGCTGCAAATAAATAGCATTGGATATGATTAAAATAATTAAGAATATAATAGACTTTAACCCTATTATCAGTTAAAAGAGCACTAATGCTCTGAAATTAAAATAAAGTATGTATCCATAGATTATTGCATGCAGGATGCATATTAGAAGTAGCATTCGAAAGTTTGGCCTCATTCAAGAACCAATGAATAATTAATTGGTGTCTAAAAATATTACTAAATTATCTGGAAGATTGAACTATGATTTCAAAAAATAAAAAATAAAAAAATAAAATAAAATAAGATTTTTTTTTTAAAAATCAATTTTTTAGATATTGCTAATCAACTAGATATTATTAATAAATTATTCATAAGAATATAATTGCTACAATACTCACCTAGCTTTTTCGATCAAGATTGTCCAAAAAATATTAAGATTTCGTGTTTTCTGTAGTAGCTACTGTGACATGCTTCCTTATTTCTATTTTGATTTACATCAGTGAAGAGAACCCAATTTGCTATGAAGTATGAATATCGTTATTCGTCATTTAAGAGTAGAAGAGCTGGAACTGTAAGAGAGGGGTATACAATGAGAGTTTTTGAAAGAATTGAGTTTTTGAAAGAATTGAGTTTTTGAAAGAATTGAGGTTTTGAAAGAATTGAGGTTTTGAAAGAATTGAGGTTTTGAAAGAATTGAGGTTTTGAAAGAATTGAGGTTTTGGATGAATTTGGATGAGTTTCTTGAGAGAAAATTTGATCTTCGGACAAGTTTGAGTTTTCGAAAAATTTAATGTTATCGAAAAATTTAATGTTTTCGGAAAATTTAATGTTATCGAAAAATTTAATGTTATCGAAAAATTTAATGTTTTCGGAAAATTTAATGTTTTCGGAAAATTTAATATTTTCGGAAAATTTAATATTTTCGGAAAATTTAATGTTATCGGAAAATTTAATGTTTTCGGAAAATTTAATGTTTTCGGAGAATTTAATGTTTTCGGAAAATTTAATGTTTTAGGAAAATTTAATGTTTTAGGAAAATTTAATGTTTTAGGAAAATTTAATGTTTTAGGAAAATTTAATGTTTTAGGAAAATTTAATGTTTTCGGAAAATTTAATGTTTTCGGAAAATTTAATGTTTTCGGAAAATTTGATGTTTTCGGAAAATTTAATGTTTTCGGAAAATTTAATGTTTTAGGAAAATTTAATGTTTTTAGGAAAATTTAATGTTTTAGGAAAATTTAATGTTTTAGGAAAATTTAATGTTTTAGGAAAATTAAATGTTTCAGGAAAATTTTCTAGTTTTAGGAAAATTTGGTAGTTTTAGGAAAATTTGGTAGTTTTCGGAAAATTTGGTAGTTATCCGAAAATTTGGTAGTTATCCGAAAATTTGGTAGTTATCGGAAAATTTGGTAGTTTTCGGAAAATTTCGGAGTATTTGGAAAATTTCGGAGTATTTGGAAAATTTTGGAGTATTTGGAAAATTTTGGAGTATTTGGAAAATTTTGGAGTATTTGGAAGATATCTAGTATAAGTAAACTGAGTTATATAAAAAAATTCTTGAGCATGATGGATTTATATATGTATTTATAAAAACACAATGCTCTTTACTATGGGGAGGGATAATATAAACAATAGCTATAAATTATAATATATACATTTCAATTCAAATCATGACTCATGCATTACTAGAAATAGATTTATCAAAAAGTTGCCCTGATGTGAGTCAATTCGATCACAGTTATACCTATCAGCAGGTCATTTTTCTAGGTACTCATTCTATCACCTCATTAATTATTACTTTTATTTTACCTATCAGTTGACAGTAGAAAAAACTATTGGCAAGACTGATGACATTATAATTTATAGGCATGAATAATGATGAATTGTCATAGCTAACTTGATATTAGGGCAAATTACGAATTATCGGTCAGTTCCACATCTTCGGTCATAGACTCAGATGAGAAAACGATTTAGGTTCATGGGTAGTACCTAACAAGAATTAATTAGTCTAATGTTTAAATAATTTATATCTATGATATGACACCGTTACCATCCATAATACATTAATAAATACAAGAATTCAATAATAATTAATAGGTACCTAGGGTAGGTAAGTTTCGAATAATCTGACAGTTTCACAATCACATTATTGGTCATATAAGAAAAAATATATAAAAATTATTACTTTTATTGGTATCCATGATACCTTAAGGTATCATGGATACCAATAAAAATAAATTTCCGATTAGGTATATAGTTTTTTCTTATATGACTGAACATGTGAAACCGACCGACAAAGAGTAACTTACCCTACCTATAGTCTAGAGATAGGTAGCTCCTATTATAGTTTTTCATATGATCGAAGATATGGAACTGACCGATAATTCGTAACTAGCCCTAGTACAAAGGTAACTAAGCATACCTAAACAATAATAAAGATAAGCCAATATAACTGTAAGAGAGTAAAATAAATAACATATCTACACATAGGTACGTAACAAGGTAGGTACTATTGCAACATGTATTCATTTTTCATTGTTTATTAAGATACTAGATTGTTCGAGATCATGTGCCTACGGACCTAATTTAGTAAAACGATATAGGAATTTGATTAAACTACCTATTTAATTTGATGATACCTAAGTAGTTATACCTATACTTACAGTTAATGATATCAGAGTAGCTCTGTCACAATAGCCAATAAGAATCATCTCTTTGTAGTTTGGTGGTAGCCGCCTGTGTAAATAGTGTAATATTCACTAGCTACTGCAGCAATATGGCTAACTTCCGATTGGGTAGCAGGAAGCCATCTAGCGGACAACTGCTGTTCAATATGGCGGAGACACTTATTTCACGGGCACGTTTTTGAAAGTAAAATCTTTACCATTCTACCTATTTTCAATAGCGTTGAATGTAGCTACTATAATTCTCTAATTTGAACTGAAAATAATTGTTTTTTCAATAGTATTTGTTCCATATTTGACGAAAGGAGCAAACAATTTCGATTCATTAATTGCACAACAATTCGCTCAACCACTCGCTGTGAAATGGAAAATAGAACTGATCAAGTTTAAACTGTTCCAGTTGAACTTTTACTTGGCAGAGGCAAATCATGTGCTTAGTGTACGTGACGTCATCAAGGCAGTACTATTAAATAGAAAATTAGAGACTTATGTGATTAAATAATAAACTAAATTTATTATTGCATTCATATATTGACCACAAATTAAAATTATTATGATTTGACGCATTTTAGTTACTTTAAATTTGACTTTCGAGTGTTGCTGTGATGACGTCACGCACACTGCAAAACTCAACAAATATCAGAAATGGCTTAGCCTCGCACGGGGTTTAAATATAATTCACAAGATATAAAAAGATGATTTAAACTTTAAGAAATTGATTATCTCATATCGAAAGTTTTTAATATATGATTATAACCATTAACATTACACCAGAATAATTTTAATAAATCCTCCTTAATTGTTTTATATATTCATATTCAGTAGAATTTTTTTATATATTTGAATTAAGTAGTCAACACCCTTTGCAAGTCTAGGTAGCAATAATATTGATTAATTAGAATTCTGAATTGAAAATCCTTGGGAATATTCAAGAAATATTCCCTGAACATAATATTTTCAAACTATCTGCTATAATTTAATGGAATGTTGAGGGAACACTCTTGGATTATCGGATAACACTTTAAATATTACAAATATTATAAATATTACAAATATTACAATATTACAAATATTACAAATATTACAAATATTACAAATATTACGAATATTACAAATATTACAAATATTACAAATATTCTTATAATTACAAATAATACTTGCAAAGTATTAAAGAAAAAACCTCTGAACTATATGCATACAATATTCTACAATATAATGGAATGTAGAACATTCCTGGATTATCGTTAAAACTTAAAATAATTCTATTGTTTTACCGATAATTCAGGAATGTTCCCTGAACATTCCATTTAATTATAGAAGATCGTTTGAATATGCTAATATTGAGGGAATATTCCTTTGGTACTCAAATGATATACTAAATGTTAAAATTATTTAAAGTATCTTCTGATAATCCAGGAATATTCCTTGAAGATTCCATTTACTTGTAGAATATTGTTTGAATCTATACTTATGTTATGGAAATTCTCCTCAAGAAATCCATTTATTTAGTTTAATCATTTAAAGTATTCTCCGATAATCCACGAATATTCCCTAAAAATTCCACTTAATAATTGTAGAATATAGAATAAATAAACTTATATTCAGGGAATATTCCTTGAATACTCAATTGAAATTGTTGATTGTTAGAATTATTTAAAGTATTTTCCTATAATCCAGGAATGTTCCTTAGACATTCCATTATTTTGTAGATTATTGTATGCTTCTAGTTATGTTCAGGGAATATTCCTTTAATACTCCTTATAATTATTATAGTTATTTAAAGTATTATCTGATAATCCAAGAGTGTTTCCTAAACATTCCATTAAATTGTTCGAAAATCTTATGTTCAGGGAATATTCCTTGAATACTCCCAGGGAAGAGTTTAATGTTTAGAATTATTTTCAGTTTTTCCAATAATCCAGGAATGTTCCCTGAATAATCCATTAAATTGTAGAAGATAGTTCGAAAATCATATGTTCAGGAAATATTCTTTGAATATTCCCAAGGAAGAGATGAATGTTTAGAATTATTTTCACTTTTTCCAATAACCCAGGAATGTTCCCTAAATATTCCATTAAATTGTAGAAAATAGTTTGAAAATCTTATGTTCTTGGAATATTCCTTGAATACTCCCAAGGAAGAGAAGAATGTTTAGAATTATTTAAAGTATTATCCGATAATCCAGGGATGTTCCCTAAACATTCCATTAAATTGTAGAGAATAGGTTGAAAATCTCATGTTCAGGGAACATTCCTTGAATACTCCCAAGAAAGAGATGGGTGTTTAGAATTATTTAAAGTAATATCCGATAATCCAGGGATGTTCCCTAAACATTTCATTAAATTGTAGAAAATAGGTTGAAAATCTTTTGTTCAGGGAATATTCCTTGAATACTCCCAAGGAAGAGATGAATGTTTAGAATTATTTTCAGTTTTCTGATAATCCAGGAATGTTCCCTAAATATTCCATTAAATTGTAGAAGATAGTTCGAAAATCTTACGTTCAGGGAATATTCCTTGAATATTCCCATGGAAGAGATGAATATTTAGATTTATTTTCAGTTTCTCCAATATTCCAGGAATGTTCCCTAAATATTTCATTAAATTGTAGAAGATAGTTCGAAAATCTTATGTTCAGGGAATATTCCTCGAATACTCCCAAGGAAGAGATGAATGTTTAGAATTATTTTCAGTTTTTCCGATAATCAAGGAATGTTCCCTAAATATTCCATTAAATTGTAGAAGATAGTTCGAAAACCATTTGTTTCAGGGAATATTCCTTGAATACTCCCAAGGAAGAGATGAATGTTTAGAATTATTTTTAGTTTTTCCAATAATCCAGGAATGTTCCCTAAATATTCCATTAAATTTTAGAAAATAGTTTGAAAATGTTATGTTCAGGGAATATTCCTTGAATACTCCCAAGGAAGAGAAGAATATTTAGGATTATTTAAAGTATTATCCGATAATCCAGGAATATTCCCTAAACATTTCATTAAATTGTAGAAGATAGGTTGAAAATCTTATGTTCAGGGAATATTCCTTGAATACTCCCTAGGAAGAGATGAATGCTTATAATTATTTAAAGTATTATCCGATAATCCAGGAATGTTCCCTAAACATTCCATTAAATTGTAGAAGATAGTTCGAAAATTTCATGTTCAGGGAATATTCCTAGAATACTCCCATGGAAGAGATGAATGTTTAGGATTATCTTCATTTTTTCCAATATTCCAGGAATGTTCCCTAAATATTTCATTAAATTGTAGAAGATAGTATGAATAAACATATGTTCAGGGAATATCCCTCGAATACTCCATTGAAATACTTTATTGATAGAATTATGTAAAGGTTGGTCAATATTCAGGGAATGTTCCCTGAATATTCCATAAAAGATTCGAAAATGGAATAAATTTACTGATGTTCAGCGAGTATTCCCTGAACATTCATAAAAATGAATTTACATGTTATGAATTTAATGAGCTTGAGGGAACATTCCCTGAATATTCAATTGGAATTATATTCCATTCCTATGTCCCAGGAAGATTCCGGGACCATCAGTATGGAATGTGGGAATATTGGGGAACATTAAATCCGAATGGAACATTCCCGGAATATTCAAATGTTACCTGGGATAAGCTTCTTAACTCAAAATAAGCTTTTTCTGTTGCTTTGAAAAGTTTCTGGAGCCGGATTACGGCAAAAAAATAATTGAAATATATTTGAGTATTATAAATGAAAACTGGCTATATATTATATACCATATGTAAATGTTCCGCGCATTTATTGGCCGATTTTAACTATTTCGATGATATGGTGCACTTTTTCAAACTCCTTTAACTCCCTAATGCCGACCCGACCATTCGTTGATACCTTCTTTTTATTTATTACGAAATCTAATTATAATATGAATTTCTTAATAAATATTCTTCATTTAATTCTCGTCATCGATGATGAGTTTTTCATATCTTTATATATATATATGAAGATTATTTAGATGCTTTCCACCAGAATGCCAGTTGTAAAGTTTGTTGTAATAAGTTAATAACTAGTTTGCCGTACTGCACACTTTGTGATTGTTTAATGACTTGTTGAAGAGGTTGGGGGATCGGCTTGCCCCCGATACATTCAAATTAGAACTCAATTTCATAATAAATAAAAAGAAGGTATTATCACACGCTCGGCAATATGAAGTTGAAGATGTTTAAAATCGCGCAGCGGATTCCCGAGATCGGGCAAATCGACGGAACATATACTGGTGACCGATCTAAATGTCATCTTCCTAGATCACATTCCTAATAAATTTTCGGACGTGAACTAGGAAGGGTTTAAACGTCCTATTTTCGGTCTCTCTTTTTATTCGTAAATTATCAATTGATTTATATATTTAATATTAACAAATAATAAAACCTGGATACAAAAATTAATGTATATTTTTCTTATAATGATAACCATTTTTCCCTTGTATCCTAGCCCTTACAAGTTTGCTATGTAACCTAGAGACTGGCGCGCCTGAACCAGTCACTATAGGTTACTAGAGTTAAAAACAAATATTTCTTATATATGCCCATTTTCATTTTCAAATATTCCTGTTTTGTTTTATTTGTATCTGTAATTGAGATACTATATTCCTGTTAATTATTAATTTTCTATTGCATTATATTGCAATCAGATAAAGTTTCTAAATTTAAGAAAAAATATTTTAAAAAATACTCCCTTCTTAGTTAACTCCTCTAAATCGATTGGGAAATCGATTGGTTCCTAGGTAACCAATTCCTAGTTCGTAAACGAAATCAGAACACGAACTAGGAATTCACCCACATCTAATGCATTTTCAGAGTCGTGACATCCTGATGCGTATAATTTTGTTAACTATAAATATCCCAAAGATATATTTTAATTAACTTTTCCGTTTTTTTCATGCAGAAACAATTCGATTTAACAATTTATTAGTTTTCTTCACACAACTAATTGTAAAGGAAATTAGTTAAACATTGTCAATTGAAAGATGCTAAAAAACTATGAGCAATAATTAATCGATTGAAAAGATACTCTTCTTCTTGATGTTTGCTATCCGATTACAATTCCAATAAACTTGCCGATTATTAACTATTCAATTACTTGTTATTGTATCCCAAATTAAAAGGGCGTTAATTTAACAAGTCTAATGTCTTCGTTGTAATATAATCAAATAAATTATCTCTAAGATGCTCTGATGAGAGTCTTTTCTCATATAGGAAGCAAGTGAGTCTGCAAAATAGTTTTGTATTTATCAATGTTCAGTGTTCATCATGCCCTCAACACTAACTCTTGTGAAAGGAGACCTTCTTGATGGAGACAGCATTTTTCAGCAGGATTTCACACCATGACGTAGTTCACGTAAAATGCTCATATTCTTTGAAGAAAGGGGAGTGGAGGTTTTGAGTGGCCGGAAAATTTTCCTGACATCATTCCCATCGAAAACATATGGGCTAAAATGGAACGAAAGCTCCCTAAAGAAGACTTCTCAACAATAGCAATGCTAAAAAGTGCTGTAATAAGGGCCTGGTATAATGATGAAGAACTGGCTAAAATGTGTTCAACTTTGGTCAAATTAATGTCAAATTTTGTTCATATGCTTGTAAAAGCAAACGAAGATCATATCTCTTATCAATTATATCATCTTTTGTACCATTGACATGTTTTCTTGAGAAGAAAACTTATTTTAGCAAGTAATAGTATTATTTCACCACTGTTTCAATTAATTTACACAGAACTGTACTCTCATAATTCTAATGCCGATAACTAAATAAAGTTCAAATAAACACCCTACTTGAATTAACTATTTATGTAGAAATGCAAAACGAATTTAAAAAAAATTATTAGTAATAATTCGTCTTCTTCAATTTACTGGTGATGCAAGACATCAAGTATCACAGTTATTGTGCGGAAATAAAGAAACCACAATTTGTTTCACATAATCTTAGCTTAAGACAGTTAGTTACACACTCGCTATAACTTAGATAGTTAAGTTCAATGTTTTAATCAAATTTGAATTTAAATGGTATGTCATTGGACAATTTAATAGTTCTTTACCTACCTCATTGAGGCTGCCAATAGTTGAGGAACAGAATCTCAACTGACAAAAATAAAGTGCAATTTGTGTCTAGTAAACATCGCTCGAATTTCCTGGAATTGTATGCAGCCTCATTTAGACTATCAGAACAGTGGAACATCATGAATGTTCATCACGCTGTTTCCTATGTTTACAACTTTACTATTCATTTAAGGGGAACGTATAGATTTTGGACCGTTTCTTTTATTTAGAGTCTAATATGATAACTAAAATTGAATTCTAAGACACTGTTGTCGTGACATTTTCCCGCTAAAATGAATATTAAAAATATAATAGGATTTTCCTTCAAATATATTTTTTTATTATATCACTTCTCTTTCACTTTCGAAATTCATTTAGGACTGCAATTTTGTTCTAACTTGAAATCTAAAATTCTAGTTGAAAAAATAAAGGTTTCTTCATATAGAGTATCCTGCTGCAAACTGCATCGATATTAATTGAGAATGGTAAAGGTAATGATAAAAAATAAAGTGAAGTTATAGGTTGATTCCCTCCGTAAAGAGGGAATATGTATTACTTTTACAATTTCCAATTAATTTTGATGCAGTTTACGTTAGGTTATTCGAGACGAAAGTGCCTTTATTTAAATCACAGCAAGATTAGCGGAGAAATATAAACAGTGTCCAATCAGTAGCAGTGTCCGATCAGTAGTTAAAACTGGCAGAAAGATTTAAATGACTATTCACCCTATATGTAGCGGCATAGATGTTTCTAAGGCAGAGTGGCCTAATCAGTATTCCACATACATAATGATGATGATTTTTTCAAGACTCTGCTATCGAATATTAAATACTTTAAGCTAGGAATAATATAATCTGTACTCAGATTTTAACTCAACTTATATGATAATGAATGTTTGAATAACTATCAATAGGTTAAAGTATCTCTGGTACTATTAAATAACATATTAGGGGAAGGGTTGGTACTCCTGTAACTATCACCATAAATAAGAAGTTTGTGTTGGAACTCCTGAAACTGACACCGAGAATGTTAGTTTGTGGTGGCATTCATGTAATTATCACCGTAAATGGAAGATATGGTTTGTAATCCATAAATTATCAAAATTTAAAAATTATGTTGGATTGATAGCTCTGTAACTATCATCTTATATAAGAAACTTGGTTTGTACTTTGTACTCCTGTTGCTATAGTACCATAAATAAGAGATATGGTAGGTATCATGTAACTATCAGAAAAAAAATCACTGTCATGATGTATTATCAGAGAAAAGTGTACGGTGATTGTGTAATATCAGAGAAATGAGTCACTGTGATGATGAGCTACCAATATAAAGAAAATGAACCTCATTACCTGTTTTATATATAATCAATAGAAATATCAAGAGAAAAATATCGATTATTCAATAGCTACTCTGTAAGGAGCACCTATTTTACTTACGTCAAAGTGACAAATTCATATGAGCTGTTTTTTTTTCAGTATATTTGGCAAGCACTGTTGATCACCACCTTTTGCCTAACAAAGCTCTCAAATGGAGTATTTATGGGTTAGGAAACATTTTGCTATATGCTCCTCTTAACTCATTAAGAATTAGAAATGAAATTATATTAGATTTGCATAATTATAAGTAGTCTCTTACGCAGACAATTTCGAGTTATCATTAGGCTTTCGCGTTATAACTCTTACCATTTGTAGTCTGTGGCCATTAGCAACCAATCAACTGATGGAATCCTCTCAGCACTCAGCCACTCACGCCTAGATTTCAAAGCACTGAATTGATAAAATGAGTAACGGAAATTCAGAAATATTAAGTGTATGTGAATGATTCGGTGAATAATGAAAATAAAATACTTATAAGTTATATTATATTATATTATGTTGGTAATTGAATAATATCTATAATTAGGAATTAAAATTTTAATCATAATATTATCCTTATTATTTTACATAAAGTGTGCACTAAATCTATAGCCAAAAGATTGCAAATGACGAATAGAAAAGTAAATGAAACTCATATATACATAGAACTAACCTAATTATTCTAGATACATATTTAAATTTCCTTACTTAAGTTAATAATCTATACTTTATATACTTTACACTCTTTTAAATTTATAGTCTTTTTCACGTTAAAGGAATATAATTTATCAAATTGAAAGATATAGGTTTTATTATTAATAAAAAAAAATGGTTGATATAAGACTAATATGAATATTTGCTTATGAATTTAGAAACAGAGTTGAACAATAATTAATTTTTTCTACAAAGATATTAATCCTTCATAAAAACGATATTGTAAAAGATGAGTCGCTTATATGGAAAGAAAGATTGAAATTGGAATATGAGATTGTGTTATTTTCAGTGAGAAATTATTCAACTTGTTTAAAAAACAATATAATATCAAAACATACTTTTAAAAAGATGCTTTACAATTAGATATTAAATTTTATAATTATGCATAAAAGCTTAAAACTAATAATTAAAACATATATTTGTGTAATACAATTTATAATTTTCCATTAACATTATTCACAGTTTTGTGTTCGTTTCCAATGTTCAATTATATATTGCAGTGAAAGATTCCTATAACCGACCAACCATATATTGTATCAGGAAAATCGTCATGGAAAATCATTTCACTTCCAGAATGATGGCTGAACTTTGTTTGCATTTGTTTCTGAATGGTGAGCAAAGTTCGAATTGTTCACCTCTTCATTTGTGCCTGAATTGCATATAGATTTTGATTGTGATAACTCGCCAGAACTTTATTTTTCCGCAATTTACTGTGACTTGGATGTATAGTAGTCGATGTTAATATAGAAAACTGCGTGCATTATTTACGGTAACTTTGTCGAAATAACTGGATATTACTGGACACTACGTGAAATATCTAATGTGACTTTGTCGTAGAATACGAGATATTAATATATGTATAACTATGTGCATTATTTACTGTTTTTTTTGTCGTAAAGTAATTAAGACAATATCGTAATTATTCATAACAATTTTTGATTGTGTATTGTTCTCCTATCACTGGTTATATTTTCAAATTAAAAATCAGTTCAATAATTATCGATAAAAAAGTTTTGACCTTTCTCCTCTCGCCTAATATTTTTAATTCTTTCCTCTCACAAAATATTTCAAATTCTCATCCCCTCACCAAATATTTAGAATATTATTTCGTCTTCTTTCCTCATATAAGATCAGTGTTGCTGTCTGAAGGTGATTAATCTCAAAGGAATTAGAACTGAGTCAAATATCAGCAAAATTAGAAAATAAAAAAACAATCTAGCAGGTAAATGTGTGATCAGGGGTGACCGGTATATACCACCCTGGTAAATTCCACTCTGGTATATTACACCCTGGTATATTCAACCCTAGGTATATTCCACTCTAGGTATATTCCACCCCAGTAAGTTCCACCCGACTTTACAGATTCGGTTTGGTTAGTTATAAATAATGATCTATTTTCAATAGTTTATATAATGCTAAGTAACATGCATTTCCGTTGTAGAAAATTAAACGTTTTGCCGATAAATCACATGCTGTATAGTTTTTACTACACATGTGATAGAACAGAACGAGGAAAAATTGTGTGAACGCTCTTTATCTGTTGTGATATTTAGATTTTCAATCACTTGATGATTTTTTTCCACTATTGCCTACACAACAGCGATATTAACTGTAAGATGATATCATACATATTATACTTCTTGTTATTTTAATTTTACTTTGAATTTGGTATTTGACTTCTAGTAAAAGTGGTATAAAATTATTTTTGACCGAAGGCTTTTTCTACGCCGTGGGTATTTAACATGTTTCCTTTTCTTTGAACATGTTGATTTTGATAAGGAAGTGGGTTTTGTTCGGGGTTTTAAGACTGGGAAGATAATTGCCTTTTTTTACATGGAGAAATTTCGTCCTCTGGAATTTTTGTCCTAACAACAACATTTGAACAAACAGCGAAAACATTCAATGAGTTGTCTCTGCCAGCCGAACCCTTCAACCTCGCTTCCAACCATTGTTGTAAGAGTATATTATGATGTTTTATGTTAAGATGGAATTAATATTAACATGCTCAACATGTAAACTTTGAAATATACTCCCATATTATAAATATTTGTATTTTTGTCAAGTAGAATAAAATTTCAATTGACTTGCTATCTCTAAATATTGTCAAAAGTCTCAGGAAACCGTCTGGGTTTATTCTTCATGGCTACGAAGTATTCAACAAAGAGCCATCTGAAAATAGAATAGTTCACTTTTATTTCCACTCAAATAAGCATTGACATACACAGAGAGAAATGGATGGTTAAATTCTACCATCTGAAGGGTAACTTCAATCTTATTGTCGGGTTGCCTGACAGACAATCCGAGGATGAAGGGTAGAATTAACCCTTTGAATGATTGGAATTATACTCAAAAATTTAACCTTCAGATGATTGAATATAACCCTAATCTAACAGAGGGTAGCTTTAACCATCAATTCCAGTGGTTGATCTAATCATCCTAATATTAATATTTAAATTGGATATAATTAAATTATATTAGGGGTTTAAGGGACTTGAAGGAGCATTCAGAGAGTAAAGAGGCACCATGAACATTAACCTACCACAGACAGTGGGAATGCTCATGGATC
Source organism: Caprella mutica (assembly GCA_947561585.1). Taxonomy (NCBI): domain Eukaryota; kingdom Metazoa; phylum Arthropoda; class Malacostraca; order Amphipoda; family Caprellidae; genus Caprella; species Caprella mutica. The sequence continues at coordinate 815,282 of CANNZV010000222.1, read as the reverse complement.
AGAAAAGTTACTCTGTGAATGCAGTCACTTACCAAGGAATGTGATGAATAGAGACAAAAGCAGAAGAGGAAAATAAATATTATTTAATTGGAAAAAATAAAATTCACAACCATTACGATCATGTATGTGGGATAGATGGAAAGTCATTTTTGATCTTTAGTAATAGTTACATAATAGTTACATCGAAAAAGGCTTAGCTGAAAACTGCCAATAAAATTGTCAAAAAGTTACTACTCAATTAGATTCTATATCAGGAAAAAGAAATACGAGGTAGGCTCCTGATTTATTTGTTTGTTTATATGTGCGAGTTATGATAAGTGTGAGGTATGCCTGTACATTTTGTTTCACCATTGAATATTTTTGTTGCCGAAATAAACAGGGTCGTTCAGCTAAATTGGGACTAACTTTAACAGCACATATCTTCCGTAATTTCTAACCTATGTCTAAATTTTTTTTTACAGACAATCTTTAAGCCCTTCGCTATAATATTTCAGATTAAGATCTAGCATATTTCGCTAAATAATGGCAGAATTAGCGCGAAGAACGACCATACATATGTGAAATGAGACGCGCCGGGAACTCTGTTTCAGACATTATTAAAAGCACTGGCTATGCGAAATCGACTGTTTATCGAGTTGTTGCTGCTTTTGATGCCGAGGGTAAGGTTCAGAGAAGTCGACACAGTCCCCGCAGTGATCGAAAGAGAACCAAAACATTCCTTGCTGGGCTGAAAAGGACGTTGAAGTCAGACCCAAGCCAGCCAATATCAAAACTGGCACAAAAGCGCAGCGTGAGTCGTAGCACAATCAGCAGGGCAGTCAAGGAACACCTTGGTATGAAGTCATACGTAAGGAGAGTCAGAAACCTCATAACTACCCGCTCCAGAGCCCTCAGAGCTGAAAGATGCCCAAAGCTTCTGAACCATCTGAAACGCAAAGGAGGACATGTCCGCGTTTTTGTTGACGAGTAAAAGTTCGTTGTTGATGAGGTTACAAATCGCCAGAACACTCGGGTAGTTGCCTCCGATCGTTCAGAAGTTCCTCCTGTGATGCAGAGCAAAAATCCCGCTTCTGTGATGGTTTTTGTAGCCGTCGCAAGTGACGGTAAGGTGATGCCTCCTCATTTCATCGAAGCGGGTCTTAAAATCAACACAGCGGAGTACTTGAAAATTCTGAAAGATGTTTTGATGCCATGGATACGTAGGAACTACGACCCCTTCAAAGAGATGCTCGTTCAAGACTCTGCGCTCGAGCATGGAGCAAAGAAAGTTCAGGATTTCCTGAAGGAGAATCTTCCTTTGATGGTCCCGAAGGATATTTGGCCCAGCAGCTCCCCAGATCTGAATTTTGTGACTATTGACTGTTTGGCGTCATTGAGGGAGAGTCTAACGTAACTTCATATCAAAGTGTCAACTCTCTGAAGGTCGCCATTCGTCGGGCATTTCGTAATCTTGACTCCGAGGATGTAAAAAGGAGTTTTTCACGGTTTCGCTGGAGAATCTCCCAAATTGTTGACGCAGAGGGTAGTCACATAGAATGATTTGGTTCTGCAGACAATATCAAACAAATAAATACAAGTAAAAATTACATTTAACCATTAATTTCCTTTCAAAATAGCGAATTTAAAAAAAGTTATGTTAGTCCCAATTTAGCTGCACGACCCTGCACATTTGAAAGAATATATATTTTAACTTATTTGAATAAAAAAAATCATTCGACTTTAAGGTTCATAATTCTATTACATGTTAAGTAATTAATATATACACATATAATAAATGAATACAAGGTGTATAAATGGAAAATATGACTGGGAATTAAATGACCGGGAATCAAATGGTACAGTGATCAATTGACCAGGTATGAAATGACAGGGGATCATTTGACATTGGATTAATTGTCTTTGCCCTATTTAGATCACATTAAAACAAGATTAGTACATAATGTCATTGTATGAAATATTCAATATTTGTTATTAATTTCATAAATGTACTGTCTAGTATTTTTGAATTACAATAATAATGTTTCTTATGATTACAATTTCTTTTCAAAATAAGAAACGAATTTGTTTATAACTACATAACTTTTATCTAATTATCATACCAAAACTTAGTTTTAATATACCTATTCAAGACTATCTCAATAATTATATAATACAATTATGTCCTTTTTTTCACCTTAACTTACAATTCTATCCAAAAATCGCGATTTACAAGATTTTAAGTGATTTTAAGAATAAAACACTGGAATAATAATCCAATCTGTATTTCAAGGAATGTATAAATCTAATCACCATACAATAAGGAAATCATAATTAGGTTAAGCTGAACTATCTGATAGTTTCAATCCGATCTATTTAAATTCATCAGACCCATGTCACAAACCACCGGCACACCTTGAAAGCTGCGTCAAATGTTCCTACTTCACCAACACTTCTTCTTTCGGTTGGAATCCCAGTTAATCTGATATGTGGATTGTGGAGTGAGCTAGGAACAGCTTGGATTGATAGGGATCGTGTCAGCAGTATTCAGTCTCTTTGTATGTCACGTCATACTCTAGCGGTGACTATTTTTTGGATTATTTCCCATTTTAACCTATTAGGTAAACATGTAGATATGAAAAAAATTGACAATATTGTCTTTAACATTTAATAATAAAAATGATAAGAGGAATTCAACTGTGACAGCTGATCAGCATATGTGCACAGCCCATTTTTTTTGGTAAATCTTACCTCTCCGCTATTTAATCACATTTCAAATATATTCATCACCTAATTTTTCAAACAAGAAAACACGACAGAGAACATATGTTCGAGCTCTAGCTCGTAACTCTGTGTTCCCAAGCAGATAACAAAGATTACAGGTCTGTAAAATGTTGCACTGTCAGCAAATCCTGCAATTGTTCTTGAATCTACACACGAAGACATTTGGAGGCAGATTTACTTATTGTCTCCAACATTGCCTTGATTGTTCTTCATGTAACTTATGATATTGCAGTCTAGGTGATTTAGTGGAATAATAATGAACTGTTTTATACAAATATTAACAATGCATGCTATAATATAAGCAACACACAACTATCGGCCCTTGTGATATTTACTTCAGTAATTATGAAAAATATAACAGAACTATCCCTAAACCTACGGATACTATAATTCCGTAATTCAATAAATAGCCTACATAATTTGAAGTTAATCAACTTTCTGTTATTTCTATATTCATTTATAGTAAGACAATTTCTTATAAAAACTCAAACTTTATCTTTCGTCAAAAATGATAAATATGAACAAAAATTATTTATTACTTTTACAATACCTATACCTCTTATTAATTCATTGAGATTTCAATTAGAATAAATAATGAATTTTGTATATTGATAAATTGCATACAATATTTATATGCATATTGACATGCAATGATACTTTCGCATTAGGGTGGAGCGTTTTTTAAACTTTTTATAGTTGGGTTTCACGTTATGGGAGAAAAGTTGTGGAACTGCATAAAAACGATGTGTGCAAACTTTCAGACCCCTAGGTCGATTCCTTGATGGTTCGAGGGTCGTTTGAAAATCCAAAAAATAGCTTATTATTTAAAAAAATCCAAAAAATATATTTATTTTTCTAAAAAGTCAAGATAGAATAATATCGTAATAATAATCCATTGAGAACATCTGACCAAAATTTCAAAGCTCTATCTTATTATCTTCATTGTTCGAGGCCCATTTGAATATCATAAGGATAAGGATTTATTGAGAAAACATGAAAACATATATAATCACCAAGCCCTTCTATAATTACCTCTAACAAGAGGAATTTTCAGGGCCTCGAACAATGAAGATAATAAGATAGAGCTTTGAAATTTTGGCCAGATGTTCTCAATGGGTTATTATTACGATATTAATCTATCTTGACTTTTAAGAACAATAAATATAATTTTTGGATTTTTTGAGGTAATATGCTATTTTTTTGCATTTTCAAACGACCCTCGAACCATCAAGGAATCGACCTAGGGGTCTGAAAGTTTGCACACATCGTTTTTATGCAGTTCCACAACTTTTCCCCCCTAACGTGAAACCCAACTCTAAAAACTTGAAAGAACGCTCCCCCCTATTTCGCATAATATTAGTTTTTCAGTTTAATTTGGGTTTCTTTGGTATCATTTTTTCCACCAACTTTATGTGACACTTTTTAAAATATGTCTGTTAAACCCATTTCGCTTACTTTAGTAGTGAGTGATAGTAAGTGAAGGTGGGAAAACGGTCGGTGGAGGAAGTGAAGGTGGAGAAGTGAAGGAGGGGAAAGTGAAAATGGAGGAAGTGAAGATGGGGGTAGTGAAGATGGGGGAAGTGAATAAGGGGGTAGTGAAGATGGGAGAAGTGAATATGGGGGAAGTGAAGATGGGACAAGTGAAAAAGGGTGATTTTTAAGTTGGGGAAGTGAAAACGGGGGAAGTGAAGGTGAGGGATGTATGTATGGTAGAGGTGAAGGGGAGAGCAATAATTAATTATTATGTTTACTTCAGTTTCTAAATAAAAGTGTTACACACGGACTGATTACCGAGTTCTTATTATAGCATAAATTTCATAAACAACATAATGATTTTTACAACATATTGACCTTTACAACTTATTGATATTTACAACGTATTGGTATTTGCAAATAAATGATATTTATAAAATAGTGATATTCACCATATTGATTCTGAACAACATAATATTATTACTCTTTCACAGAATAAGCATTTATTAGCAGATACAATTAATTTATTCTATACCCAATAATGAATAAATAAAATAAAAATTCATCAGTGTTATTCATATTTCGAAAACAGATATACATCATCATACTCATTTACATATGCATTTCATTTGATATGATTATTATTCTTATGTAAAAAACCAATAATTGCCAAAACCAATAAAACGAAATTCGTTAATCTAAATAACAGCGAATTTTATTCCAGTTTTTATAGGTCATCACTGACAGAAATAACATAACTAAATAAATATTGCTTGAAATATAATGGTGCTATTCAATTATTTCTTATGAATTATTTGCAGCAAGTTTCTCTTTGAGGTGATATTAAATTACACCTCTCGATGAAAAAATGAAATGAGAGCTAGACAGTGAAACATTTTATACTCTGCAATAGAAATGAAAATGAGAAGAATATTATTGCATTTATGATCATGTCCGTTCAACTGAAATACAATTAATTGACAAGTGCATTGAACTGAAGTACAAAAAATAACGAACATCCTGTATTTATTGAAATATAACATAGTTAGTTTCTTCAAGGTCAGAAGGATAACTAGAAGAGTGGTTAATGTATTTAAAACATTTAGGATAACTACAAAATTGGTAAAAAGTTTAACCCTAGTAACTTATCCTGTGGTGCAAGTGAATCAATCCACTTATAAAAATGATAATAGCTTTAATATTAAACCTATTTGTAAGCTGCCATATCAAGACTTTGAGTTTATCACAAAAAGTACTGTGAATCATTGTTTCAATACCAATTGGTCGCACTGCGCGGATTTGTCTGAATTTAACTTACAACTGATTAGCTATTTAGGGTCGCGCACTTGCAAAGACTTATATCTAGATTCCTCAGATAACTTTAACATTTTCGATTTTAAGAGATGCTGCAGCGCTGTAGTGCAAGAAAACCTCTGGCGCTTCTGAATAAAGAAGCTATACGGCTACATTAGCACAGAAGTAGCCGTGCTGTGCCCATCTCTGAGTACACATTAGTTTAATATATACAGCCTTGGCCAAAAGTGTTAGGCCACCACGGTTTTTTATGGTTTTTCAAAGAAAAAGTAATGAAACTAGTTCTAATCAAACAAATATTGTATATTGATCAATAAATAACTATTCTAATACTTGGTCAAGCCCCCTTTGGCTTTAATAACCGCCTTTATGCGGTTAGGCATGGAGTCGACAAGCCTTTTACAATTTTCAGGATTAATTTCGCCCAATTATTCTTCAAGTTTTTGGTATAACTGATCTTTGTTCTTGATTGGGATGTTCCTAATGGCATTTCCAAGAGTTCCCCACAAGTGCTCAATAGGGTTCAAGTCTGGGCTCTGAGCTGGCCACTCCATCATGTTGATGCCCTTTTCCTCGAACCAGTCACGGCTTTTCTTGGCTGTGTGGCAAGAAGCATTGTCCTGTTGGAAGATAATGTTGTCTGGAGACTTTCCCGGGTGCAAAATGGCAATGGATGGGCTCAACACTTCAGAAAGCATGGCGGTGTAAGTGGCTGAAGTCATTCTCCTTTGACATAAAAACATTTCACCGGGCCCTGAGGAAGACATGCAGGCCCATATCATCACGCAGCCACCGTCATATTTCATAGTTGGGACTAGGCATTCAGCCTTATAAGCCTCCCCAACTCTTCAACGAACATAGGCCGCGCCAAAGGTGCCAAAAATCTGAGAGAAAATGTAAAACATTGAAATATTTTTTCTTAGGTCATTATCAGGTCAAACAGTGTAATAAAGTGGTACGTTTCAATAGGTAATTTCACTAGATGATTTGGTTAACATATCTCATAGATACTTCCATCAGACCAGATCACCTTAGACCATTGCTCGCTGGTCCAAGCCGAGTGATTTTTGGCCCATTGGAGACGCTTCTTTTTATCGGTCTCAGATATGAACAGCTTCCTTCTAGCTTTACACCCTCTCAGATTATGATCTAAAAGCCTTCTTCTAACTGTTCTTACAGAAATTTTTGCATTGCTCTCCTCGTTAAATTCTGCAGCCAGCTCTGAAGCTGTTTTTCTTCTGTTTCTATGGGACTGCCTTATCAGAGATCGGTCACCACGAGGTGTTGTGCACTTCTTTCTACCTGACCTTTGTGCAGTTTTAATATCTTTAGTGTCCAAAAATAGTTTTAAAGTTGTTTGAACTGCACATCTCAAACATTTCACATTTTCAGCGATTTTTCTTTGACAGAGCCCATCTTTATGGTGTGCAATAATTTGTCCTCTCTCAAATTCACTCAGTTCCCTTTTTTTAGGCATGTTTACATATAAATAGGCTTATACCTAAATAACCTGGAAGAATTCATGATAAAAAGCTTAAAAAACAATGATGAAGCACTAAATCTGAACGAAGCTTATGGGTGAAGATGATACTATAGGGATTAAAAATCAATACGGGTTGGTGCACGGTAAACATAATTAAACATAATTTTAATACTGAATTTTAATATTGAATAATGCACCATATTCTCAATTGCAAACGTTGTACATTGACTTTTACAATTGAAAACCGTGAAAAGCTTAGGTGGCCTAATACTTTTGGCCAAGGCTGTATACTAACAACCAGAGGTGGGCACAGCGCCGCTACTTGCAGCGCGCTCTACAAGCGGCGCTTTTTTTTGTGTAGCGGCAGCGGTAACGCCACTACTTTTGTGCTACTGTAGCGGTAGAGGTTTTTAGCGTTACACCGCTGCCTCTTCTTTTAAAATCAAAAATGGTAAAGTTATCTGAGGAATCTAGATAAAAGTTTATGCTAGTGCGCGACCCTAGATAGCTAATCAGTTGTGATATTCGGACATATCCGAGCAGTGCAACCAACTGATAATCGAGCAATGATTCATAGTACGACAGTAATAATGATACGCAATGTGGATATTTGATATTAAGACATAACCGCCTAATACGATCAACTTACACATGATTTTACGCTTTTATGCAGATGTGTTTATTGCAATAAAATGGGTTTAACTCAATGTTTTTTCTTGAAAATTTCAAGAAGTGTGCATCTACATTGTAACTAACTTTATAAATAAATTGAAAGTAATTTAAATATTATTTCGGATGCTACAATCATTTTACTAAAAATTTATCATTTTCAGTATACCAAGCTTAACATTAAAAATACATAAATAAAGGTTTTTAATAATTTAATAGTAATTTTTTTTAGCAATAGCGTTCACGTGTAGTTTAATTGCTAATTTTAAGTCAATATCCGGTTTTATTTACCCTCTTTTCCACCATTTTTAAAAACGCATATCCATCAAATCTGTCAATTTCTGAATTATATCATACGTTATCGTCTTAAATTAATCTTCAGTATCATTGCAGAGCTCATCTTTCGACGAGAACTGACGTCTTCGCACATGCACATTCGGCTTCAGGATGGATAGAAATTCTTCAATTGGGTTTGAATCTAGAGAGAGACTGAGTCAGCTTGTTATTGATAAACATATTACTCCTTAGGAAATCCACATTTACCTTAATAGAGTGAGAAGGAGCGATGTTATGTATAAAAATAACTTTTTTTAACGCAGCAGGTTTCCTTTTCAGTCAATGAACAAATCCACAATTCAAACAGTTAATAACATTTGCGGAATTTATTTTCTCTCCTTATGGATTCCTGGAAGATCCGACCAGTTAATTTCAAATGGTCCCAGCCCAAGTTATCACACCTCCCCTTCCATGTTGACCTAAAATTCCTTGGCGATGTGGTGAGGCAAGAGGGAGCCAAGCTTTAGCCCATCAGTTGGGGCCGTCTAGAATTTTCACGCATTTTGTAATATTTGGTAATTAGTCGATGCTTCTCTGCCTATAATAGCCTTTTGTGTATCTTTTGAAAGAGGCCTGGTAAGAGATGAAACATGAGGGACAATTAGTTTCAGTATTCTACAGTGGGAGGTTTTACACCATACACTCTTACAAAAACTGTATCAATAGTTTTCAATGGTTTCCTCTCGAATTCTCTCTTGATCAAGGAAAGTTATGTGTCATAGCTATTTTGTATTTGTTCGTATTATTGCGTGTAATTGTTTTTCAGGAGATCAACAATTAATTTCTACACAATACGTGGCCATAAATATAATAAATATAATTTTACAGCTTGTATGATAGTTTTCTGGAATGTATTGCTAAAGCGCTGCCGCTACATTCTGCTGTAGCGATAACAGCAGCACCACTGCTTTTTTTAAATTGTAGGGCAGCGGAAGCGCGGCTACATTATGTGCATGTAGCAGCAGCGGTAGCGAAAGTAGCGCTGCCCACTACTGCTAACAACCTGTTAAACATACAGTACCACAATTTAATAAACAAGACATGTGTTTTTAAACACATAGTCAAACCTTCCGATACATTCTTATAGTCAAACTCATAAGGGTTAAAATATGTCTAAAATTTTAATGATGGTTTCAGAGGTATTTTGATTTGTATTTTAGTTGGAAATCAAAATGTAGAAGTGATATTCAATAACTTCAATTATGAATTAAAATGAAGTTATAGAACTAAATTTAAAATGGTTCGCAGTTTTATAATCAGTGACCTTAGTTCTGAGGAATAGAGAAAAAAATAGAGTGGAGGGAACATTTCAGTGGTTTAACTTGTATTATTTCATGTGAATTAAAACTTGAATACATTTTCATCTGAATTACTCATTAAAATCTTATATCAACACCTCAAAAAAAGATTTCGCTGAGAGGAAACTGCAATCTATCTATGCATTGTATTTCACTAATGGAAAATTCAGATTAATATTATCTTTTTACTGACAGTTCCATAAAATGAAGATGAAGACGAATAATTGTCTTTGAGGTACAGAATTGATAAAATAAAATCACTATGTTGAGACTAGATAGCAAACTACACAATTTATTTTTATGGGCAGTTTAAGAAAGATGTAAAAGTTATTAAACTTATAATATTCTTATATTTAATTTATTTCACAATTCGAAAATAAAACTGATTTATTGTAATGATAGGAAATATTTTTAATTTATCAGTTAAATACATATTTCATTATTATTTCCTTCTATTTTACTTCATCACTTAATTACATACTATTATTTAAAAACAAAGTGATAAATAATAAGATACTTATATAATGGGCATTTATTCAAATAATTAGGAATATATCAGAGCTCTATTCAGGAATGAGATGAATATAGCATGAGTCTGTTTCTTTGAGAACATAAAAGTGAATGTCTCACTATAATCAGTTGACCCTTGGTGGCTTAGTGAGATGTGCCTGAATGATAATTGCTCACACCAATCTTCGTACTGGATGGCTAACAGTAATATACAGGGTGGCGCAAAAAATAAAGGAAACCCATTTTCAAACTTGTTTATTTTACAAACTATCAAAGCTAGAGACTTTCTAAAAATGCAGTTTTATTCGTTTACTTTTTCTGCATCTATTTTGAAAATCAGTTGAGAGTTACGACGAAAATAAAACATTTTGCAGCGAATTAAAAAAAGGTACATAAAAATGTATTGCGCAAGCAAGAAATATGTGAAAAAAAATTATAAGAGATATACTTTATTTTATATGGATTTAAAAACATTATTTTCTACTAGTTTTCGTAACAAATAAGAGAAAATAAAACAATTAATTACCATTTGGAAGTTGTTTTTTGAAGGTAAAATTAATATCTTTATAAAATCATCTCGCTATTAATTTTTGTATCCTATTCGATACCCCTCAAAATGCAGCTTTCAAAAGTACAGAGTTTTTGTTGTGACAATTTTTTTAAACTCTTAGTTTTACGCAGGTTCAACCTCATTTTGAACATTGCTTTCCGGAAAGATTTCCTCCAACTGTAAGACCACATTGACAAATGTTAATAAGTTCAAAACTGAAGAAATCACTTTAAATTTGAACAAAAAGTGATCACATCGCAGAAGAAAAGAATGAACACATGAAAACATAAATCTTTTTCATGAACAACAAATTGAGAATACAAAAATATAATAAATCAGATGGTAAGAATTAGATATCATTTAAGGCACATATTTCACTAAATTGTTAAACACGATTTTAGATATTATCCTTTTAAGATGCATGTAAGGCTCGAACTAATAGAACTGATTTACCGCACCGTCTAAATTTTGCAAAATAGTTTCTACCAAAAAATGCACATTTTGTAGAAGATATCGTGATTGGTGATGAAGATGTAGTTCCACGAATGAAAGAGTCAATAACCAAAACGTTAATTGAATGAAAAATTCTAGGATTAAATTTTTACTACTATCATATGAAAATAAATTATTCCTATTATGAATTTTTTTTTGCGTATTTCGTGCTTGGGCAAGCCATTTTTAGGTACCTTTTTTTAATTCACTGCAGGATGTTCAATTTTCGTCGTAACTCTTAACTGATTATCAAGATAGATGCAGAAAAAGTGAACGAATAAAAACATTTTTTTAAAAGTTTTTAGCTTTGATAGTTTGTAAAATAAACTAATTTGAAAATGGGTTTCCTTTTTTTTGCGCCATCCTGTACATATATAAGAAATATTTGCATATTATCTCTTCTTGTTACTTGTATTTCAAATAGAAAATTATTCTTTGGCGCTTATCGATGAATGTATGATTACTAGCAAAAAGTTATTATGAAGGCAAGATATTGAGAAGTATATCCATTAAGATTTTCATTAAATAAAATGTCATTATTATTTCTCTGAATGTTCATTGCGTCTTCCCCTAAAATCCGTAAAGATTGTTGATTTGAAAATGTAATTTAGAAAGCTGTTATTTGTGAAAGTGTTATCATTCTGGAGCTCTTTAATTTTTCTGATAGAATAAATAGAATTTATATATATAAGTTATACGATAATACAGCCTATATAAAAATAATCAATGTCATTAACTTCTGTAGTCTATAATTAATTTAAATTTATGTGTATTTTTTCTATCTTTTACTTAATTATGATTATCGATTTTTCAATCATTAATTGTGAAGGGAATAATATATTCATTTCTCAGTAAATATAAAGATCAGTATTAATTTGAGATAAATAGACTTCGATGTGTAGGAACGAACGGCGTGAAATTAATCAATATATTGAATTGGAAACCGATGGTTATTGAGAAAATTCATATTTTATATTATAGCAAATTATCAAAAAGGTTAAGATATATTCTCTCAAATGAAATAATTCACATATGAATCAATCCGAAATTTGTTTTATTTTTCACAGTGTTGCTTTCCTTTAAAATACCTTTTTTTAATCAACTCAAATAAAGGTTACTCTATATATTATATCGCGAAGGCTCTAATTAAATTCGTTTGGCGGAAAGGAAGTACTCCCTTAGTTTTTTTATGGAGGGGAATCTGAGAAAAATCATTGTGAAAATTTTTTAGACACAAAATGATGCCTGTGAAACTTTTTCTTTTCAAATCATTACAAAAAGGAGAAAATTGGCTCTCATGAAAAATCGCATTTTCAGATTTCAGTTCTTTCTTCTCGCTGAGTTTTGAGGATAGGGTCAAACGGAAAGATGTAATTTATTCACCATATACTTAGCTATTTGTATTTGGTGTTTTTCCACTTCGTTGCCCACTTCAAATACTTTTTCCAGTATTTTCCCTCATATTTTTGCTTTCATTTCTGATAAAATTAGTTTAAATTTTTCTTCAAGAACAGATCCGAGAAATACGTAGTGGCTACATTATCAAACTTTAGAGAATTAATATATTTTTCTGTTCATCAATTTTTCTCATTAAATCATTATTTCTTGTAAAATTAAGTAAATAATATGTAACTCTGCTACGAACTTCCATGGTATTATTCGATATATTTCTTGTATAAAAAATATTTCTCGATCGTTTTTCTCAATATATTCTCCTGGGATCTTCACATCGTTTTATTTCTTGTACTTGTAAAAGCAACTTACAATTAGTGTCCCTTGGAATCTAGCAAAAAACACTGTGCAGCAATAGACCACCAAAGTGAAGTAATTTGGGTTCCTTCTTAGATTATCGGTGAAATATTCCTATGTTATTCGTACGGGAGAAAAAGTAGGTGGTAAAACATCTCTTACAGCTGACTATTTACTTACGCTTGGAAGATTATATGTTGATATTTCGATACCTAATATCTAAACGCATTCATTAATAAACAGTTCATCGAAATGTGTATTTATTTAAAAAGTTATGAGCAATTTAATTAGAAAAAACGTCAATTAAGAGACAAATCCGTAAATTAGGTAACCTGAACACAGTGTACAACATATATTTACGCGACAAATTTGAAAGATTTGTTACCAAATAACATCAAATTCTCTCAGTTTTATTAGTATAATTTATTATTGAAGTAATTCTATTTACTTTATACCCTTTCTATCTTAGGATAGGATTCTCAAACCGAATTGGGTATGGGAAAGTAGGTATAGTCAAGGGTACCTTGGGTACAGTGAACCTACCTTTGTAACTCATAAAATATACCTAGTTTGGTTATTAAAATTATGAAACTAGTTACTATATATTATTTTATCTTATATTAATTAAAATAAATATAATTATGATAGTGATATGATTGATATCATGTTTTGAAACTAACTAGTTATTTTGTATTATATTATATCTTCAATCTTGTAATAATACATAAACCTAATACTTAGCTTTCTGAATCCTATTGTTAGATAGAAAAGTTATAAAATAAATACAATTACTTCAATAATAAGATATACTCCCAAAACTGTGAGAATTTTACGTTATTTGGTAAGTGGTAACCAATCTTTTAAATTTCTCGCGTAAAAATATGTTGTACAGGTAACCTAATTTACTGATTTGTCTCTTAATTGACGTTATTCCTAATTAAATTGCTCATAACTTTTTATTTGAATACACATTTCGATGAACTTTTTATTAATGAATGCGTTTTGATATTAAGTATCGAAATATCGACTTAGAATTTTCCAAGTGTAAGCAAATAGTCAGGTGTAAGGGATGTTTTACCACCTACTTCTCCTCCCGTACGAATAACATAGGAATATTTCATCGATAATCTAAGAAGGAACCCAAATCACTTCACTTTGGTGGTCTATTTCTTTGCAGCTTCCACTACGACAACTCTCTGCGAACAATTCTCTTCTCCGCTTTGTCAGAAGCAAACTCTTACTCTGAAACCAAAAAATACTGAAAAATTCTACAACTCACCAGTACCAGACCTCCAGTCTATACTTAGTCACGTCAACTAGCCACAGAACGTCTTGCTGCTGCCATAGCTGAATTTGACCACATGTGTGAAATGGGAATAGAACTACGGTGTAACAGCAGATGGTGTTCCACTTTGTGCTCAATGCAAATACTCTGGTCAACTCAAGCACTCTGTTAACGTAAGCACTCTGCTCAATGCTAGCTCTCTGTTCAACGATAGCACTCCGTTCAACAAGATGTCTGACAACTACCCAACCGCACTGTTTCCACATAAATCGACTGACTGAAACCTGCCTTTATCATTACTATCACAAGGAGTCCTAAATATCAGACAGATTGATAAACAAAACTATTTTGTTTTGTGAGTATATGTAGCAGCATTATCAAACCTTAAAGATTTAATATATCTTTCCTTTTAAATCAAATTATTATGTTAAGTCATTATTTCTTGTAAATTATATGTAACTCTTTTACGAACTTTCAAAGATATTATTCGGTCAATTTCTTGTATAAAAAAATAATTTTTAATAGTTTCTCAATACATTCTTCTGGAATTAATTCTTATGAGAGCAATTTACATTGCCAAATAAAATTGTAGAGAAGGAATTTATGAATGTGATAGTTAGATAGAAACTCAGAGAGGAGTTACGAGTTTAATAAAAGCCCTATTCGAGTTTTTCTCTTTTATGGATTTAGCATGAATTTCTAAAAGGGATTTTAGACTAAGGATGTTCAGAAACTTACGGTACATTCTCAAGAACTAACTCTCTCGTATTCACGATAGGCTATACAGAGACCTAAAATATGAAAATAAATAGTACCAACGTAAGTAATTTATGGCAAATGTTCCTTATGCCTATATCGTTCTACGTCAATGTACATATGATCAAAAGATTTTAAATAAATGTACCTAAGATCTACAAACATAAGATAAAGATTACTGTGAACTAATTGCTTTAAATAAACATGCCATTCCGTATAAAGCTGCAAGATAAACTAAATTTATATATAATCTTAATAATAAAAACAGTACCTAGATAACGATAAAATAGAAAAATAGTATTAATCACTAATAATCTACCGTAAATGAGAAAATAACGTGCAAGTTTTATTTCAAATAGTACCAAGCTATAATAAGCTCATCGAAAATGTGATTTGAAAGTAAATACTTAAATTAAGTTGGACTTTGATCAATTCATTCAATGTAAATAAACTTTAGCTCAAAAGTATTTACATCAATTGTGACTGAGATCGAAATGCCTAAGAAAAGTCGACCACATCGATAAAATTTTAAATAAAACGTTTCCTCCGAAAGTAATTTTATAGTAAATTATTTCAACATATAAGAATTTAAAATAAAAAGATTTGACTCATAAAATTTTAAAATAAAATGTTCTCTAGTCAAATTATTATATTATAATTAGTCCTGACATCGAAATTATTAATAAAAAGGGTTTTTTGAACTAACAGAATAAGTTAAACATGATTTCAAACTTATAGTCAAAGCAAAAATAAGTTAATCATCAAAATATTTAAAAAAAATGTTACGAACTCATAACTTTATAAAATAAAGTGTCCATTGGGCATAATATCTTATCGAAAGTAGTATCTGTGAAAATGTTCCCGAGATAAGTAGTCTTTCATTACACTAGATTTAAAAAAAACAGGAAGAACGTAAACGTGACTCCAAGGTATAGCTATAAAGTCAGATGACTTAAAGTAAAAGCCAATCAGCGATCGTCCCTTCCCCATCCCCACACCTAAAGGGGCGGAGATACTGACTCAGTCTGAGTGTAACTCCGCCTTGCTGTCTTCAGTGAAATTCGAGAGGTCGTGGTGGGTGGTACACTATTTCTTGCGCACAAATGTTTTGTTCTGTAGCCTGTAGGTGAAATAGTTTTCAGAGTTGAAACAGACCCATTGCACAATATTACTATCTAATTATATCGGTACTTGATGCTGGAGATACAAAAGCGCTACACACATGCATTTCCTGTACGAAATTTAAACTATCCCAAAGAAGTAGTGTGGCCATTTCCATAGACTTGAAAAACCGAAAGTTAAAATCCCTTTCAAATTAATTTATTGTAGTATCCATTTGAATATAGAGACGAGTGATTTGTTTGTAGCTTAGTTACTTTCTACAAAAAAGCAATGAGATATTAACAGATTTTTGTCCACGGACAGGTGTGAGCAAGCCTTTATCCTTCACTACGCTTATTTGATGGATTTTCAGCTTGCCTAATAATTTTCTAACACCATCCTGTAAATATTGATTTATGGAGCTAACCAAATTCAAAATATTTAAAAAATTAAATTACGAAACTGTGATATTGAATTTTTTATACTTATTAGCCCTACAAACAACGGTCTGTCGATTCGATGGAACAATCCATCGAATCGATATACGTTGTTTATAGGGAGGCGTTATTCATTTGAGAGGACTTTTTATAGTACCTTATAACTAGGGTTGAGACAATATGCACTGCATATTACGCAGTGTATGCACATAAAAATTTAGTGCATATTCGCTGGAAATATGCGTTTCATAAAGTGCATATGCATTTTATAAAACGCATATGCATTTATAAAACGCATATGCAAAATAAATGCATTTATAAAGCGCATATACAAAATATATGCAGAAAATAATTTTAATTAAAAAAAATCAAACGTATTTCAGTTAAGTAGACATTCTAGATTTCCATCTATTTCTCGAAATAGGCTGTTACTAAGAAGTCCATGTATTTTCACCAAATGTTTTTTTATTAATTGCAATAATGATAAAACACTCAGATTTAGAATGAAAGTTAATATCTTTTAATTGTGAATTTTTATATATTAAAACACTTCTTATAAAGTCTGCTTCCAAGTACATTAACAAGTCATAAATATGAAGTATCTTTTATACAGGTAAAGCTCGTAAAGCGCACGATCTTCAAACGGTCACCCACTAAAAAAGATCAAAATTATCCGTTCTTCTGACCATACAAATCCTACAACGGCCCCTCAAATAATATTATTTATAAGTTAACAAATATTTTATTAGTTAACCTAGTATCTAGTCAAACATTGATTATATTCAGTGGTATTACAATTTAAAACCAACACTTAACTTATTGTTTTTTCAGTAATTTGATCTTGTCAACCTATTCCTCAACACGTTTTCTTTGATTAGAAAGTTCTATAGAAATTAAAAAGAGGTGTAGCTATAGCTATTCTATATTATATAGTAATATATATCTCATTTATTTACACCAAAAAAAAAAATCAAGTAAAAATCAAGATATTACATAAGTTATTTTGTTTTTGGTTTAATTAACGAAATATACCATCAATGAAAACTCCCAATTACAACTGGCCATATTTCAAAGAAATTAAAACATATAAAGCTAACCTGAACGCATATCGTTGAGCATATAACGCTAACCTGAACGCATAAAAAGCATTTTTTAAGCATAAAAAAGCATATTTTAAGCATAAAAGAATATATTTTTAAGCATAAAATGCATATATATATATATAAAGCATAAAAGCCTATTTATCAAGCTTAAAG
Source organism: Caprella mutica (assembly GCA_947561585.1). NCBI lineage: Eukaryota > Metazoa > Arthropoda > Malacostraca > Amphipoda > Caprellidae > Caprella > Caprella mutica. The sequence continues at coordinate 797,813 of CANNZV010000222.1, read as the reverse complement.
CATAAAAGCCAAATTTTCATAAAGAATATGGTCACAACCCATGAATCAAATAGTTTAATTCATGGTCAAAACCCTAGTGATCACTTTTGAGATTGAACTGTCTCACGCCTCAATTTGCTCTATTGTTGCTGGAATTACTGAGAATGTTGAATCTAAGAACGCAAGATATATTTTCATTATTTCTCTGCTCTGTAGAAGTTTTTGAAGTTCTCTCTAATAATTATCTGGAATATTAAGAAGCAGAGTTCAACCAAGTTCCCCACCTCGTTATAACCTAATCTATAATATTTAAATTTTTGAAGTAGAATAAATATCTAGCTCTTATTCATTCGCCTGATGTTTATCATTTATTTATGTAGAAGTTTATCATTTGAATATCATTAATCAATTTATTTTAATAAGCACTTTTTATATGTATATAAAATAGAAATTCCATGTGCAAATAGAAAATGCATATGCAAAATAAAAATGCATATGCATTTTCTATTTGCATATGGAATTTCTATTTGCATATGCATTTTAAGATTTGCATATGCTTTTTTTATATGCATATGCATTTTTTCACCAATATGCAAGATATGCAAAGTCACAACCCTACTTATAACTGTAGGGTTGTGACATTATGCATTTAAAATCATAGATTCTGAAAATTTTATAGACGAAGAGAATTAAAGTGTATCGGATGGTTTTACAGCAGCGGTATATAGGTATTATTCTATACCATTTGAAACGTATATTGTTACAACCCTACTTATAATCCATATAATTTTAGGTTTATATCAAATTGTTACTAAAAATGAAATATAAATCCTTTAATATCTATAGAGAAGTCTTGCAATCACTCGTCATATAATTTCATGGGTACATACTACCGAATTTTAACGCTTTATATTCAGAAAATGGCTAAATCTGTTTGAATTGAAATTTGAATCCAATTCTTATGCCATACTAGTTGAATAAATGTTATCAAGAATTTTTCATATTTTTGTAACTGTTTCGGTACTATCAAGAAAAATATGTCGTAGTCCTGAGTCTGACTATCAAACACTAGAGAAGGAAAGACAGGGATTGCAGATTGAAAAAAAAAGTATTATTATAAGGTGAATGAAGAGTAAACTATGAAAAAAATTGTGTCTGCAGTGGAGAATGCAATAATAGTAGTAGAATCATAAGAAAACAAAAGAGGTGATAGATCCAAGATGTATGAATTTGTCTATTAAAAAAGGTAAATTAAATATAAGACATTTCAATAAGAAATAGTGATTGGGGATGAGCAGAATCAGTTAATGAATTAATTGGTAAGGATAAAAAAATATTGAGGTATAAATATTTTGATGTGAAGATTAACAGGAATGAAAAAAATGTGGGAAAGAGGGATAAATAATATGGAGAAGAGGTGCCATTGTGATAATAATAATTGAATACTGGAGTGAAATAAATCAGAGATATGAGAATAGAGTGACTGAGAAGAGAGGAACATATTAGAAGCAAAGAAGAGAGGGTAGGAATTCAGTGATGTTCGAAAGAAGGTCAGAGAGAGACAGTGGGAAAGAAAGAGTGTATGCTGTATAGTGCTGAATGCAAGTGAAGTAAGACGAGGAGATGGACGAGTGGTTTGAGGTGTGGAGGGTGTGAAGAAAGAGGAGTAGACTGTGAGGTTGGATGAATGGACAAGAAATGATATTAAAGCCAATAACAAAGTAAGATTACGACTTTGATCTAATTGGGTGCACGAAAAACTATAAATGCTTAAGGCTAAATAATAGTACAGAATAGTATTTGGATAAATTATGTAATGAAACCACCTTAATTTTTCCGTCCTTTATTGAACATTAATTTAATTTATTGGGGGTTCAATATCTGCTCAGAACATTTGTTGATCAATCGCTGATGTCAAAGGGAAATTAAATACAAGAGACTTGAAGAAGCAGTCAGAATGGGAAGTGGGGAACAAAATCACCTACCACCTTCGATAACAAGCTCATGAATGCACAACAGATATTCCGTGACCAAGTAACGTGGCTGTACTCACTGAGGGAAGAGGAAAATGAAGAGGTTCGGAGCAAGTAAAGATAACGGACCAGAAATTCATCTAGTAAAGTCAACGGACCACTAAAATTTTCAGTTTCTTAAAAATAATTCATTTTAGTATTTCATAAACATACAACTGTATAAATGATAATATTAATGTTTATACATTAATTTTACATATTTTATGCATTGTAAGAATTAATAAAAATCGTGATCCATTTTAATTTGTTTAGAACAAGTAGTAAAAAGATGGAAAAAAATATAATGTGGTATCTATGATTCCAGAATTATATTCTTAATCCAATTATTGGTCAAATATTTAATAATTTAACCAAGTAAAGATAAAGAACCAGAATTTAAGCTAGTAAAGTTAACGTACTGTGGTCCGATATCTTTACTTGCTCCATAATTACTTTTAGTATTTACAGAAATGAATTTAAGTAAAAGTGTAGGGACTTCGGAACAAAAGACCATATACACCTATATCAAACACTTGTACCAGTCATAGCAAACCAGTACCAGGCAGTAAAGTGACTCATTGAACAAAGTCACTTTTCCCCAGATCAGATCTTTTCTGTATAGGGCGTAAATAAAAATAAAAAGATATACTTCATGCTTAAAGAACTAATATTATCAATCACTAATAATCACTGTTAATAAGGGCTATGTCACACGAGCGTTTTTGACTCTGAGGAAATTATTGTTAAACCCATTTCATATGTATCCATGTTACAGTCAGTCTGTTTACCCATGGATAAGAGACCTACACAGACAGTCTGCTTAGTAAGCAGACTGTCTGTGTAGGTCTCTTATCCATGGGTAAGCAGAATGACTGTGAAGGTCTCTTATCCATGAGTAAGCAGAATGACTGTGAAGGTCTCTTATCCATGGGTAAGCAGTGCTTACCCATGGATAAGAGACCTACAAGCAGAATGACTGTGAAGGTCTCTTATCCATGAGTAAGCAGAATGACTGTGAAGGTCTCTTATCCATGGGTAAGCAGTGCTTACCCATGGATAAGTGACCTACACAGTCATTCTGCTTACTCATGGATACAGCAAGGCAAAAAGAAGACAAATAAGAAATTGAAGAGAGATACAAAGGATAGCTAAAGAAAAATGGCGCCAAACTAAACAAAACCTAAAATATAGCAAAAAGAAAGCGTAACTAGAGGTAGCCTCGGTACAATGAGAGGGGGAGGGGGAATCGGCAATAAAGTTTTCATACCCCTAGTCTGATATCCACTCTAAATATAAGTACTCAGAGTGAGACTAAAAAATCAAGAATAACATACTATCAATTAACAAATTTAATTATTGTTGCAAGAGGTAAATTAAAAAACATTTATTAGGAATTGGTAGAGCTCTTTAACAAATGGAACATTCGAATTATATTTAGAGAACCATTGAGATAAATTATTAATTTTAGTGAGAATTTAATTACTGCTTCAGAACGAAAGGTCATATCGCTGACGTCAAAAGAAATCAAGTAGCTACAAGAGACTAGAAAAAGCAGTCAGAAAGGAAAGTGGCTTCATGATAAAGGTGACTACCCAAGTCAGTGACAAAGGTCATGGATAAAGGAAAGATAGTCCGTAGAGGCAGTCACTTGTCAAAAAATGTGACGAAAAATGACAAGCATCGACTGCACTCACGGATGGAAGAGGAAAATGAAGAGGTGAAAATAAATGATGCCTACTAGCCTACCTAACACAAAATCTTAGACCTCGTGGTTGTAGAGCATAACCCAAGCACTATCCTCTAAAACTACTAGTAGCGTGAAAAAATGATAAACATGGTAAAAATGAAGAAAAAAAAACATAGTCCAAATTACAACAGCTCGGGCACCAAGGGACGCTACCCTTCCGGGGCCGTCTCATCCATTCACCAATAGACAAATAACAGTAGACAGATGACATTAGACTAATGACAATAGACTAATGACAATAGACTAATGACAATAGACTAATGAATTAAATTTAGAAATATGAAGCCATATTATTAGACTACAATGATTGCATCACCATAAACAGCACTAGTTATGTAATCAGCAACTTCTTCTGCTATTCCTCCAACAGTCTGGTGATCTTCTGCTATTAGCAAATAGTGGATGTTCTCTCTTACAGAATCATTTTTTGTCCATTCAATATTAATACCTGAAATCGAAATAAAAATGAATTAATAAATGATAAATAAAATTACTCAGAGATAGACAAAGCTCAATAACATGTTCAACTAAAACCTGAGACACATATGAAGATAATTAATTGATAATAATTTAAAAAAAAATTATATTGCTATAATCTTTAACACATTCAATACAATTTCACTTCAATAGCTAGCTATAACATAAAAAACATTCTGGACATAAATTAGTTGAAGGTAATGCAAATGAAAATCACCTGGTAAATTAATGACTTCTGCATCATATGATCATACCATTTTCCATTCTAGTATCTACATAGTTGAATCTTAATTAACATATTTTTCATTCTGATTCGTACAAAAGTAGCACTATATAAAATGCCATCTTCTATAAATTTATCTTCATACATACTTAATATATAATTATCTGAAAAAGAAACATTTAGCTATTAAATCAGTAAGTGAGAATTATTCAAATAATTTTATGGAACTCAGCCAAATAGGAGATTGGGATCTTGAGCTCCTGTCTTGAGAGTATGGTACAGCTACCTGGGAATTGGTACTAACTGCCACTGTCTGGCACTGCAGAAGACATGGATCTTTGGTAACTATTTGGCTGATCAAAAAAAAAAACATTTTGCCACAGAAAAATTTATGTTAATATAGGAATATACGGCTGAAATTCAGGGTTGTTAAAACCAATTGTTTTTTTGAAAAAACCAAAAACCAATTGTTTTTTTGAAAAAAACAAAAACCAATTGTTTTTTCGAAAAAAACAAATAAACCATGGTTTATTTGGTTTTTATTGGTATATTTGGTTTTACATGCAATTATTTAATAAAAGTGCATATAGATACTTATTAGTTCATAACTGATCACTGTACATGATTAACATTACAAAACATCATTCATATTTTGGTAAATTATGGGAAAAAAATAGATTTATTCAAGATAAAATATGAAAAAATTAATTAATGCAGATGCTATGTAACATTTTACTACCAATTCATGAATAATTCTTAGCTGCTAGTCTACTTTAATGAGCTCTTAAAAAATTCAAAGATCAAGTTTTAAATAACATAGCTAGGTTCAAAATTTCTTAAATTCTTATATTTCCATTGATTTACATTTCAAATGTAGATATTCAAATTAAAATATAACATATTAGCAAATGAATATCACAGTGTGACTCTAGACTATATTTTAATGTTTACTAAATCACTATGTAAAATATCTTTATAAAATGATACTAATACAATATGGTGAGGAGAAAACCCTGTCCATATTTCTATTTTCCTTTGGTTTTGAATTTTAATGTCTCCCATGAAAAAATTACACTGCTAAGATTAACTAATTATATTTAATATATCTACATAATATATTTATGTATTTAAATGATTTAATAAAACTAATTTAAATGGTATAAATATAATATTGATGATTTCTGATAAATTAAAAATGAATTTGGAGCTTCAAAGGATAAAAAAACAAATAAACCATGTTTTTTTTTTGTAGCTTGGTTTAAACCAAACCACCCTGGTAGAATTAGAATTAATACTATTTTCAAAAAGGAAAAATTCCTCTGACAAGTTGGTGAAAGCATGTCCCTTAATGGCGAGTTTGTGACAGCTCTTATGAGCTCTTTAATTGCAAATAGCGAGAAATATATAATTTTCACCTATGGTACAATGTTAATTTTAATAATTTGGAGAGAATTTATAATATTTTATCATTTTGGTCCTTTGGATAGAAATTTTGTGATTTTTTGGAGAGAGCTGGAGACACAAATGGAGAGTTTATGAGTCATACTATTTTACTTGGCCATGAATACCGACCAAACTGTAGTGTAAATGTATTTCATGGTAAATACTCCTAACTTGGAAATAGTTTTCTAACAATGCCACTCTGTATTTGGTAGGTACACTAAAACAGTTAAAACCACTGCATTTTTTGATATGCTAAAACAATCCACCAACATATTTACAATTTAGCCACTGAAAATTAATGATAAGATAACATAGGAATAGCCAAATAAATAGCTAATATTCCACCAACTTTGCTAGAATATTATTTTCCAAGGGGAAAAATTAGGTTTCAAAATAGTTTTAAACTTCCCAAGTCGCCAATAAAATGGCAAGAAACTCGTTCGAGAAAGAAATGACAGACCAGTAGAACACTTTACCAGTTTATGCAGACTGGGTAACAGTATCGTGCAGTCTCAGCAAAGTAAAACAGTGTGGTTAATAAACTCTCCATAACTCCATTTGTCTCTCTAACCAAGTCCATCTCTCTCCAAATGGAGCCCAATTTCTCTCCAAAATTTTTATAAATTCTTTCCAAAATAACATGGCAGCATAAGAGAAAAATCAGAAGATGAGCTATCTTTCTTCAAATTCAATTTAAAGGCTTAGATTTTAAGATTTACTATCACAAACTCACCAATATATTGGCAAGTAAAAGAGTAAGGTAATAGGTAATAAAGCATGTCCAAACTCAACATTATAATGGTGAGTTTTTGACAGTTATTTTGAGCACTTCGAGCTTAAATTGCGAATTACAAGAAATATGTAACTTCATCCTATGCTACAATGTTATTTTGGAGAGAATTTATGATAACTTGATAAATTTGGAGAAAATTTTTGTGATTTTTGGAGAGAGCTGGAGAGACAAAGGGAGAGTTTATGAGCCATACTATTTTATTTGGCTAGGCAGTCTGTGATTACTGTCTGACATGTGAGTTATCCAGACTAGAGACTGCATTTAACTGTAACTCACTGTTACAGTGAGTTATTTAACAATGACCTGCCGGCTGCTAGGTCATTAAACAATCATGAAGTGTACAGTACAGTACAACAAACTAGCGGATACAACAAACTATATAACAGCCATTTACGTTGAGACCATTAAAAGAAAGTACAACTGTACAGTGGTGCGCTGTATTATAGTGTGCCATAATGTGGTGCTTCACTCAGCTTTTAGATACTGTTGCCAAAGTTGGTAACAAAGGGAAGGAGTGTAGCTACTTAACTTAATTTAGTTAATTAATCTACTGGCTACTACCTTAGTGTCTACTAGGTGAACTAATGCAGGTAATGCGGCAGCCACTGATTCATTATTATTAATAGAAAACAATAGAATTTAACATACCTTCTCAGTACTCAAGAGTAAGACAGGGTAATTTGATACAAAATAAACTGGTAAACTGTTCTAATGGTCCGTCTGTTCTTTCTCGAATGAGTTTCTTGCCATTTTATTGGCAACTCGGCAAGTTTAAAACTTAAATAAAACTGTTTTGAAACCCCTTTTTTCACCCTTTGAAAAAGATATTCTAGCAAAGTTGGTGGAATGTTAGTTATTTATTCAGTTATTCCTACATTATCTTGTCATTAATTTTCAGTGGCTAAATTGGAAATATATGGGTGGATTTTTTTAGCTTTTGGAAAAATGCAGTGGGTTTAACTGTTTTAGTGTTGGATAAGACGGGATAATTTGATACAAATTGAGGTTTTTGCTTAATTATAAACTTATTAACAAATGTTTCACAATTTTTATTTTTATTCATCACATTCAGCCTCTTGGCTATCGATTCATGTAATAATTTTAGTAAATATGTTATTCCATACATCCGTGGTGATAATTTGAAAAATAAAAATATTAAGTATGAAATTACCCTACCTTTGGGATAATTTGATACAACCTCATTGTTTAATTTTAAATGACACATAAGTTGTCAAAAGATGTTATATGAGATTCTTTAAAGGAGTCCTCAAACTGTTAATGATAGAACATAGAAATAATTGGATCAGAACAATGTATCAATTTTTTTTCAATATTTTCATTGTTTTTTCTCTGTCAGAGTCTTATGTTATAAAAAACACTATCATTTTGAGGAAATTTATTTAGCATTACAGCTTATAAATAAATAATGCTCTCAAGTGAATACTTTCATATGGAACTGAGAAAAACAGAACCAGTTTGTGCAGTCTGGGGTCACTTTCTAATACTCTCAAATGTCCTCTTTCATTTGATACCAATGAGGTAACAATCGGACGATGGATGGTAACTTTTCGAAATTAGGTTCTTTAAAAAATAAAAATAAAGTCTTTTACCAAATTCTCCCATCTTACCCTACTCTAAAATAATGTTTAAATTTCTTAATATAACCTATACTTAGACTATAAATAAATTTATAAGTAATGACTATTATAAGGAATTATCCACAATAATAATGTGCTACTTATGAGTAATGAAACTACCAAGCAAATGTCAAATAACACTTCACTAAGCACAGTGTCACAGTCTCACAGAGGACTGAAACATTTAATTTTTATTTAGGAGATTAACACTTCTGGTTCTGTGTTCTGTCTCATGGATAAACTATTATATAAAAAATATATGGATATGTCACGCGCGTTTGAATGATCTGCGATATTGACCAATTTTGCTGCATAATCTATTGATCAATCATCAATAGTTTGCGCAGCGCAGCCATCAGTCGATAGTGCAACCACCCATATTTTAAAGTGTGGCAGGAAAGTCGCCAGTTTAGTGAGAAAATGGATCCAGGTCGCCACATTTAAGGAACTTTGAAGGAGAAATTTGACTTCCTAGTGAAGATTTTACACTTGGAAACATCCTTATGCTTCATGCATGTATATCTCTTAGTATTTTAGGAGTGATTCACTAGTTATTTACAGGTTTTCCAACTTATATTACCCTTCAAAAGTTGCCAATATACTGCCGACTTTGTCCATACCATACTTTAAAACATGGGCAACCATCAAGCATCAATCTATTTCTGCACGTTCGAATGATACAGATTATTTTAGTTTATGCATTCAATTAATTGTTTTGTTTTAATCGGAAAAATACTTTTTTATTAATATTTAATATCATATCATCCAATTGTTGTGCATTTGAATGATATGGATTTTGTTAGTTGATTTGTCTCTTCAGCTCTCTCCAAAAATGACAAAATTTCTCTCCAAAAACCAGGACCAAAATCCAGTCTGCAACGTGTGTCAAATCTGTCACCAAGATTTCATATTTCAGGACAGTAAGTCTCCAAAAAATTTCAAATTTGTTCCAAAATGGCCAAATTTCTTCAATATGTCTCCAATAATAACATGTGAAAATATAATTGGTAGAATTTTTCCCCCTTTGAAAATAATATTCTGGCAAAGTCGGCAGTTTTTTAGCTAGTAATTATTCCTATCAGTATCATCCTATGTTAGTAGGTACCATTAATTTTTGGTGGATCAGCCAAATTACTGGAAATTTATGGTGGATTTTCTCAGGTTTTTGAAAAAGTCAGAAGGATTTTATGCACCAAATACAGACTGTTATTATTTTTTAATCTATTTAGTATGGCTGAGTACCGTCTTAGGCATCATATTTACAAATTACCCAGACTGCAGGAACTGTTAAACTGTTCTCCAAAAAATCTTCTATTTTGGCTCATGTTCTCAGTAAAATTAATGTAAATAATTAAATATAGGAGGAAAGTAAGGATTGTTCACACAGAAAATGTTAAAAAGTCCCATGTTTTGCAGACTGGCAAATTACAGTTGTTGCAGGAGTCTTCCAGTGGATTAAAAAATTAAAATTTCATGAAAAATTTTATAGGGTCCCGGTCAAGCAGGTAAATTGCGGCCCACTAACTAACTACGGCCTCTGACAACAGAAATGTCATAGCTTCAAAACACTCGTTAAAAACATAAAGTAAGAAATTAGAGCCAGTCTGTATTTGGTGCACAAAATTCCACTGACTTTTTTAAAAAGCTGAAAAAATTCACCATAAACTTCCAGTAATTTTGGTAATCCACTAACATTTTGCCAATTTTTCCACCATAAATTAATGGCACCATAGGAATAATTAGCTAAAAATCCACCAACTTTGCCACAATATTATTTATAATGGAGAAAAATTCCACAGACAAGTCGGTGGAATTTACCATGAAATATAATCTGGAATTAGAGCATGCACTGTGCTTAATTTGATAGCTATGCAATATTTTAATGTAATTTTGGTTCAGAATATTTTAGACTTTCTTGAGAGGGCCGCAATTGAAAATTAGAGGGCCGCAATTTATCTGCATGACCCTACAAGAGTGAAGGAAAATTATTATAAGTTAGATTTATACATAATTTAATTTTTATATTAACATTCAACTTCAAGTTATTTACAAAATTTAGTAAGAAATAACATTTTGTTCTATAGCACACCACAAGGAAAAGATTGTGTAAAAGAGGGAACTCTTTTACTATACTAATTTTCTATATTATAATGGTAATTTTCTATATTCTGGTAATATTCAAAAATATTCTCTTCAGGGACTGAAACACAATTCTTCTTCTTCTTTAATGGCCAGACCTGCATCAGCAGCCAGCAAGGGGGAGGGGGGGGGGCCAGAGTTCGGGCATTGGATTTTTAGCGCCCCCCCCCCTAGAACCTAATTAACACCATTATCCCTTGTCTAATTCTCCAAACTTCTCACAGGTACCTCTTAACAATTCTTAAGTCTAAGGTGCCAAAACCTATAGCATCTTCCACACTACAAACCCCAAAGTTCCAAACCTATCTCTAGATTCTCCTAACCTACCACATGTTACCAAGAAATGGTCTAAACTTCCAGCACCCACCTGTCAACCTGATAAAGACCACACAAACTATGGGTGTAGGTCACAAGCCCCCCCGGTCATGAGCCCCCCCCCCCCCCCCCCCGGTCACGAGCCCACCTGTTTTTAAATCCTTATTTACCTATATTATTTAATCCTTATTGACACTTTAGTAGTTCATTACTGATTAGACATAATATATATGTCTATCGGGGGGCGTGCCGCCCCCCCAAACCCCCCTGCCAGGTCATTAAACAATCATGAAGTGTGCAGTTCAACAATCTAGCGGATACAACAAACTACATTAGCAACTCTCAGTTATTTCTATCTAAGTAGTTCTTCATTTGTTTAACTAGGTAAATAAGGATTAAAAAAACATGGAGGGGGGGCTTATGACCTAGGGGGGCTCATGACCGGGGGGGCTCTTGACCGTACCCCACAAACTATCACCCCTTCCACACCCGTGACCCAACCTCCATCCCAACCTCAAGGTATTGCTCCTTGCCCTAAACAATAATACAGACTTCCAGGTATTGTCATAGCAGCCTCCGTTTCCAAATCTTTCTCTAACTCTATATGCAATAATGCATTTAGAGAGCTTTTTGACCTGACCTCCTCTCTCCATCTGAGTCTGACCATCTCAACAATTCACAACTCTCCACCACCCTGCCAATCTCCCCAAAATGAACACCATCTAAATCATCCCAACCACACCGGGCCCACCCCAGGCTCACCAAACACTGACCGATCCTCTTACTCCACCTAGTGCCTCTACCCACACGGTGTATAGAATCACCGAAACGGACCGACTAGTCTGTCTATGGTGCACAAAATTACACTGACATTTCCAAAAACACTGAAAATATCCACCATAAAATTTCATCAATTTTGCTGATCCACCAACATTTTCCCCATTTGGCCACTGAAAATTAATGGTAACATAGCCAGTCTGCAGAATATGGAACATTTTTCCAAGACTCTCTGTGGGAGTTTTTGATTGAATTTCAGAAATTGGAGATCTCTGCAGGAGATCTTGAATTAATTCCTATGTTACCATTAATTTAGCTGCGGGAGATATTGAATTAATTCCTATGTTACCATTAATTTAACTGAATCTGTTTAATTCTGAATTTGTTACAGAGAGATGAGAGTCAGAGAGTAACTGTCTCTCAAATTAAAATCTCTGCAGGAGAAAAGACACATTCTGCAGACTGGTACCATAGAAATAAATAATTAAAAATCCACCGACTTTGCTAGAATATTATTTTCAAAGGGCAAAAAATTCCACCGACATGTCGGTGGAATTAACCACAAAATACAGAATGGCGAACCGAATCGGACTGATCGCCTATCGGGGACCAAAACCGTCACGGGCAAAACGGACCAATTGTGGTCGAAAACGGAACGAATGGGGACCAAGCCGGATTTAATAGGGCCGAAACGGAGCTAAGTAGTTCATAAAAAACACTTAAATAGTTAGAACTATACATTGGAGAAAAATAATAATATTTAGAATGAGTTATTTAACTGATAATAGCTACCTACCTACATATGTTGAAAAAAAACAATAGCTAGCTACTTTGAATGCTTATAGGATATGAGCATTCAAAGTAGCTATTTTTTTTTTTCAACATAAGTAGGTACTAGCTATTATCAGTTAAATTACTCATTCTAAATATTAATATTTTTCTCCAATGTATTATGTATAGTACTAGTACTACTAACTATTTACCTAAGTGTGTTTTTATGAACTACTTAGCTCCGTTTCGGCCAGATTAGATCCGGCTTTGTCCCCAATCGATCCGTTTTGGTCCTCAATCGGTCCGTTTCGGTGATTCTATGTAGGTACCCTCTACCCACATTATTCTTAATGCGTTCAATAAATCTTCTACCTATACTATTTTCAATCATCATTTGTGTGTAGGATTGTTTGTTTGTTTGAAGAGTATGGCACATCACCATCCCTGGCCAGAGTGCCTGTTAGAGTGAAATGAGATTTCTACAGGTTGGTGATTATATGGATATTCTCCAGGAATTGAATCAAAGGGGCAGCCACACTTTCATTTGACAGAACAGCTTGTAGGTTGAATTGGATTTTCATTTCTTGGCATTTACTCATTAAAATACTTCTCTCATGGGCATATCTAGGGCAGGTTATCAGAACATGGTGATGAGTGAGGAGGCTCTGGCATAGATTGCATTGTGGAGGAAGCTCTCTTCTGAAGAGATGGCCATGAGATAATAAACTTGTATTTAGGCGTATTCTTGTAAGGGGTACTTGCCAACATCGGGGTTCATTAGAGAAGTTAGTTGGTCCAAGAATTGGTTTGAATCTTCTGTTTTCTTCAGGGAGAGTTGACCACTTTTCTTTCCATTTCTCAAAGTAATGATTCTGCATGGTTCTTGACATTTCATTTTTGGGGGGAGAAACATTTGTTCTTACTTCAGTTAGTAGAGCAGCTTTAGCTAATTTATCTGCTCTCTCACTCCCCTCTATGTTACAATGACTAGGAATCCATTCGATTATTAACATGTTAGTAGGCGTTTTCTGAAGTATATCTGCAATCCAGTGTACAAGGTAATGAGATGAAGTATTCATGGACTGAAGAGCTCTGATTGCACTAAGTGAGTCTGTGTACAATACATATTGGTCATTAAGATTCTTTACGAAAGATAGTGCTGAGTAAATTGCATACAGTTCAGTTGTAAACACAGATGTCTTGGAAGGGAGATGAGCAGTCAAAGAGAAGTTCTCATTCCAGACTCCACAACCGCTCTCCTTGTTATTCACCGAGCCATCAGTAAAGATTTCTATTCTCTGATTATGCATGGATGAGAGATGAGAAAATTTAAGCTTCCACTCTGTTGTAGTCAGTTCAGATTTTTTATTTGTAGCTAGCGTATCTTTTACAGGAAGTGGAGAGTATCTATATTTCAAGTGTCTTTGTATGACTGGTATACAGTCAATACTCACAGATAGACTATCAAGTTCTCTCTTTAGCCTAGTAATGGCAGATAATTCATAGTCAGTGTCAAGGTACAGTCCAAAGTCTTCTAAGCCCATCATCAGATTTCTTATGGGGTGACCAGGAATTGAAGAGACTCTCCAGCCATATTGGGCTAACAACATTTTACGTCTGTACTTGAGTGGCAGCAAATTAGCTTCCGCATTGAGTTTATCTACAGATGTGCATTTTATTGCACCAAGGATTACTCGAATGGCTGCATATTGTATTCTTTCAAGCACAAGAAGATTTGTGTTTGAGGCGTCATCGAATAATGGGCTGGCATAATCAAGTTTTGGTAGTATTAGGGAGACATACAAACTTCTCAGTGTTTGATAATCTGCACCCCATTTGCTAGCTGCAATTACTCTTAGCAATCTTATGTCTTTGGTGCATCTCTGTTTCAACTCTGCTATATGTTGCTTCCAAGTAAGTTGCTTGTCAAATATAACACCAAGGAATTTAGTATTTGTTACATATGGTATAGGAGAGTTGTCAAGTTTCAGTTGTGTAGGATTTTGTGCTCGTCTGAGGGAGAAGATGATACTGTTAGTCTTTTGTGGTGAGAGAGATAACCCCCATTTTCTAGACCAATCAGTAATCCTGTCAAGCGCCAATTGTGCAATCTGAATTGCACTTTCAAGAGAATCATTAACTACCCAGAGAGCCCCATCGTCTGCATATAGAGATGAGTGAACCTGATCAGGTAGATTATCAAATATATCATTTATGTAGATAGAGAAGAGTGTTGGACTTATCACAGAGCCCTGAGGGACACCACTTCTTATGGGATGAGGAGATGAGATAGTTGAACTAATTCTCACTTTAATTGTGCGTGATTGTAGGAATTGAGAAACAAACCTGCTTAGATTACCTTTTAATCCAAGTTTGTTTAATTTAGAAAGCAAACCATAGTGCCAAACAGAATCAAAGGCGCTTGTGATATCCAGAAATATAGCGACACAATATTTTCTGTTGAGAATTGCATTTCGAGCATAGTGTTCAAGTTTGTATAGTCCATCTAAGGTGCTGTGCCCAGACCTAAATCCGCTTTGATCTGGAGTGTAAAAATTGGTAGATTCTAGAAATTCTTGTAGGCGTCTAGTAATCATACGCTCCAGAAGCTTAGATAAACAGTTTGTTAAAGTTATAGGTCGGTAAGATTCTTTCAATTGAGAGGGTTTGTTTTGTTTGGGTATTGGAATAATAAGTCCTTGACTCCATTGTATAGGGTAACCTGTCTCATATATATAGTTATAGAAATTGAGCAAGGAGGTTAATTGGTCTGTTGTGAGGTGTTTCAGCAGTTCATAAGGAATATTGTCTGTTCCTGATGATTTAGATTTAGATACTGCTAGAGAATGTTCAAGTTCAGTTAGTCTAAAAGGTGCATTGTAAGAGTCTGTATTATCGAGAGAGAAAGCAATAGGAATCTTTTCTTCATCCTCTTTATGCCTTGAAAAAATTTGGTCACTGTAGATACCATTACTCTTTTGAGAGAAAAACTCAGCCATACACTCTGCAACTTCAGGAGCAGTAGTAAGAAACATGTCGTCTACCTTCAGAATAAACTTGTTGGAAGGAGGGTTATTTCTAAGGCAACGAACCTGCCTCCAGACATCAGTTGATGAGGTAGTGGATGAAAAATGGGATAGAAAAATCTTCCAATTCTGTTTCCTAGCTTCCAGAATAGTTTTCCTAAATATTAGTTTTAATTTAATAAATTCATTCCACAGGTTTAGATCACCTACATGATTTTTATATTTATTTAGAGCTCTATTCTTTTTTCTCTTTGCAGTTGTACATTCATCAGTCCACCAATAGCATGATGGGTACTTTGGGATTTTTGATGTTTGTGGGATATGTTTCAGTGCAGAATTAGTTATTGTGCCCATCACATCTTTGCATGCCGAGTTTGGTGTTGAATAGGATGTTGGAAGATTTATATCTCTAGTAAAAGAGCTCCAGTCAGCATTTTTGTATTGCCACCTTGGTATTGGTTTTTCAGTAATGGTTGAGAAGGAGGTTGTTATAATCAGTGGGAAATGATCACTATTTAGAGGGTCAGGATGTGGATGCCATTGGAATTTGCTAGCAATATCAGTAGTGCATATAGAAACATCTATATGACTAAAGTTTCCCTGATAGGAGAGATGTGTTGGTTCTCCAGTGTTTAGTACTATTAGTGATTTGTCGTCTATTAAATGGTCAATGAAGCTTCCTCTCGCATTAGACCTAGGAGACCCCCAGCTAGGGTGGTATGCATTCAGATCTGCTGCAATTAGAAAGGGGGGATTCAGTTGATCAAGGAGATTTTCCAGATTTATATGTAGATCTGACAGCAGATAGTCTGGTGGTATGTATAATGAGGCTACTGTAATGGGTTGATTCTTGAAGAAAATTTTTGCAGCTATTGCTTCTAATGATGTATTGAGCTGGACAGTAGTAAATTGTATTGATTTATGTATAAATAGTGCAACACCACCACCTTGTCTATCTATTCTATCTTTCCTTAATGGTGGGAAATGATATGAGGAGAGATATGCTTTTTGGTTGGGTTTCAATTGAGTTTCTTGGAGAGCTAGTATGAGAGGATTTAATGAATCTATAGCTGATTGTAGAAGGGGTTTCTGGGCATGAAAATTTCGCATATTCCATTGAAGTATAGTGGAGTTCATGAATGCTGGGGATTCAGTTGTAGAGATGAGAGAGCTTTAGCAATAATATTGTCTAAGTTCAGGGCCTGTCCTATCTGGGTGATGCATTCTATTTTATCAGTTAGAGTGGAGGCAAATAGAAGTCTGATTATTAAAGGTATCAGTTTTGGTAGAGCAGATGTTATATTGTCAATTATATTTGGAGGCCTGGTCACATAGGATTCATGTGGTGGGAGAGATTGTTTATTTAGGTACAGAGGATTCATATGCAGATATCTTTCAGAGTCATTTACTAAATGTGGTGGTGAGAGAGGAGGTAGTTGAGGAAGCTGTTCTTCGTCAATTCTTGTTTGTTCAGCATCGGTTGCTATAGGATTTACAGGAGTTGATCTAATTTTTTGTCCAGGAGTTATTATTTGGCTTTGTTGATCAAGACTATTTGGGTTTAGAATAGGGAAAGATGCATGTGATGATATGTCAGGAACTGTTGAGTTTTGAGTAGCTTGAATATTTTGGCTTTGATTATTATTGGCTATATTCATCGAGTATCTTGAGTTAATGTTCAATGGCATTGTTGAGCTTTTTGACATAGTATCTTGCATTCTGTAGTTAGTTTCCACTCTCTTTCTGGCCTCAACAAAGCTGATTCCTTGGTCTGCTTGTAAAGCACAGATTTGATTTTCAAATATATACTGAGGGCAAGTTTTAGAATTAGATTCATGTGAGCCTTTGCAGTTTATACATTTCGGCAGTAATTCGCTGCATTCAGCTCTAGTGTGTTGGGTTGAGGAGCAGAAAGTGCAGGTTGGTTGGCTCCTGCAATTATTAGCAGAGTGTCTCAGCCGACAGCAAGATTTACATTGAAGTGGTTTAGAGTAGTATCTATCGATTGTGTATTGAACATAACCAATTCTCAAGTAAGTTGGGCATTGTCCTAAAAAGGTAAGAACATATAATGGAATTTTAGCTTTAGTTGGATCATTATATAGCTTTCTCACCGAGATTACATTATGGGGTTTTAGTGCTTCTAGTATATCGTCAATAGAATCATCCATGAATTCCCTTGCATATAGTTTTCCATAAGAAAATTGACGAGTCCAGGCAATTGATGTCACAATAGGGATATTTAGAGACTTGAAAATATTAGCATTCAGCATTTTCTGCACCTGATCTATAGACTTAGTAGTAACTAGTAGTGATCCGGAATGTTGGTATTCAACAGCATGTAGTGGTCCACAGATGGAATCCAAGTCAGATTGAAGCTTACATGGGTTGTATGAAGTTAGTTTTCTGTTTGGGTCTTTACTAGTAATGTACAGGTGTCTTGTACTTGATGGGATGTCACTTACGTTTAGAGATGTTAGGTCCACTCTAGCTCTATTTGATTTATTTGAATCATTTTCTTGGGGTAATTTAGAAGCCTCAACTCTACTATATTTTTTGGAATGAAAAATTTGGCTAGTAACTTGCTCTTCAATATCTCTGTTTAGATCTGGTGCTGAGTGTGTAGCAGTGAAGTTATTTCCATTTTCTACTGTGTTGGTGGGCAGTAGTGATAAATGTGCAGCTTGTTTGTTAGCAGTTGGAGTTTGTTGTTCACTCATGATAATGTCATTGTTGGAGGATTCAAGCTCAGAAATTATGCCACTAACTTCAGACATGGTTCCCTGCAGTTGGTGGGGGTTTTCTATATTGTGGTTGATGTCAGTTTGCAGTTCAAGGCGTTTTTTAGGGTTTTCATTGAGACTATCTTCAGAGTTGTTTTTTCTCTTGTCTCTAGTTTTCTTCTTATCCTTCTTTTTTCGGTGTCTTATGGTTTCAAAAGATTCAGACTGTGATGATCTCGTCCTCGAAGATGAGGCTTTTCTGCCCCTGCCCGTTTTGGGCATGTTTCTAGTTAGTGGGAACTAACTTGTTCTAGAAGATCAAAGATTTAATTTAACTTTTTAGAGAGAAAATTGTACAAGAAATTTTCTATTAGGGTATTAAAGTCGCTATTCGATAATCACATGAGAGTAGATTGCAGAATGAACCATTCACACTCGTGTCAAAATTAGAACTGTGTGTAGGATTCGAAAGTCTGGCAAATATGCTTCAAGGGGTAAAGTTCGCGATGTCCACAGCAGCTGTCCACCACAGAACAATGTCTACCACAGAACAGGCTACGATATTTACTAAACTAAAACATTTTATTCGTATGAAAAATTATTTACGATGCCGAATATTCATGTTATTAGTAAATAATGTTTTAAATGCTCATATCGTTAACTTTTATTGTCACTAATTTCAATCAAGGTAAGAAAATTGATATTATTTATTTATTAAGTATGTGGGAATCACCTAACCTAATAACATAATGCCTGAGATTAGAAATGATAGCCGAATTCATTGTACCTAGGTCGATAGGTAGGTAACACCATGGTATTGTCGGTGACAGGACAATAACCCCCCGTGCAAAAAACCCCCCGCGGTCAAAAAACCCCCATGCAATATACCCCCCGGACAAAAATACCCCGTACAATAAACCCCCCGGACAAATACCCCCGGACAAGAACCCCCCAAGCAAAAAACCCCCGGTGCAAAAAAAACCCGGTCGATATAATTAGCATAATTCATTTTAATTAATTTTTTATTAATAAAATTACTATATGCTATAATATAAAGAGATATAGTGCACCTAAGGTTAGGTTAGCGGTCCAATTGGGGGGGGGGGGGCTTGCCCTCCCCTGGCCAGGTTTGATAGTGACAAAATGTATACTGTACTTATTTTTACTATAAAATAGGTAATTGGGTATACCTTATTTTGCAAAGAAAAATTGTCATATTTTCGAAGAAAATGTAATAATTATTGGTTCGCATTGAATGATGATGTATTTCTCGGCCTGTAAATTATACTACTTATTTCAGTTTCTAGAGCTTATGATTATTAGACTAAATGAATTTTACTCATTATATAAGTTATTGGTACATTAACTGTATAGAAACACATTTAATTATTAACATATGTGTTAATTTTTTTGTTATTATCAGACTGTTCAGTACAATGTCACCGCTCCTTTTAAGCTCGCAGGATATATAACCCTTTTTTTCACAGGGGTTTATAGAGACTAGATATCTGTTGTCCTTGAAACAAATCTATCTAACCCTTATTTATAACTCGTAATCTAAGGTTCATACGTGGCTGCAAAACTGAAGTTCAACCACTCAGAGAAATTAGTTAGATAATGGATATATCTTAATTGGCTCAACTCAAAATGAAAATTTTAATAATATAACTTTCTGTAATGATTTAATCTCTGAGAATTTGATAGTGTTTTCGAAACAGAAGAGTATTGACAGAGATAATGGTGATAAAAAAGTACATGAAAACTAGAGAGTAGCTTATTTCCTAAATTTACTAGTTTCATAATTTGAAAGGAAAACTTCACTCTTGGTTATAGACATTTTTAATATGATTTTATTTGTAGTAGATGATAATTATAGGAAATTAGATTACGAGCACTCGGTAGAGCGCATTCCTTCATCGCCGATTATAAATGATCTTGACCATCCAATAATCCTTGAGTTATAAATGATCTTGACCTCAGCCTTTTACCTGTTCGCTCCCAAAATCTAATAAACTGGAAACTGTATAATGACAAATCGTTCCAACAAGTTTCATTCAATTTGATTGATCACTTTTTTTGAGTTATTGAGTTATAAATGAAATTGATATTGATCTTTGACCGGATCGCTCCCAAAATTAACCAAATTGTTCCTGGATATTGAAGATACGCTCCGCCAAGTTTCATGCAATATGATTGAAAACTTTCTGAGTTATAAAATTTTGACATTGACCTTTGACCAGATCGCTCCCAAAATTCTACCAGATGGTTGCTAGGCATTGAACAATCATCCTACCAAATTTTAGTCAATTTGGTTTAATATTTTTTGAGTTGGCGAATGAAAATATCCAGGTTCTCTGTTAGTACATCGTCACAGTGACTCTTTAATCCAATAAATAAATGTCGTCTAATACAAATTATCCATTTCCTGTGAAGGTAATTAAAAAACTAATGTTGGTGAAATTAGTATCATCACAGAGCCTATATTTCTCTGATTATAAATCATCACATGTACAGTGACTCTTTTCTCTGATAGTACAACTAAAAAATGTCTATTATAAATAAGATTGCTTAGTATTCAATACCATTAAAATCTGTCAATCAATGTTAGATAAACATTATTCAGATTAAAACTTGCCTATAGTTTTCGTTGCTACATCACCGTAACTCTTTTCTGATAGTACATCATATTAGTGACATCTTTAATCCGATAGTACATAATGCAATGATTTTGAGAAAATAAATCATGGAATCTTGTACTGGACATAAATCCCAAAATGGCTCTAAGAATAACATTAGAAATTAAAATGAAAATTTGTAGTGGACAAGAGTCCACAACAAATAGACAATAATAATATTTGATGTTCGAGTGGACTTTTGTACACAGTCCTTATATTAAACTTTATATTATTGAATATTCATTGCTGTATCATGCTCACATATTTTAACAAGGCATTCATAGTACATGTTCGCACTTGTTTGCAATATTATAATATATATATATAGACACAATATATTAAGTACCTTAAGAGATTCATGCTATTAAACCACAAAAGCATATAATTAAGTGGAATATTGTACTGCATGGACATATGTTGCCACAATGCAGGATATAATTATTCGTAAATATCTTGAACTATCTTTTCATAGAATTTTGATTGTATTCCAATATTTAAGAACATATCTATTCAAACACCTTTAATAATTGTTACAGAAATGAACATAAAATATTCATATATTAGTATGTTAACCCATAGACGGCCTATATGAAAGTATTATAAATAGAAAAAAACATCAAAATATTAAACTAATATAGCAAATCTAGTTTTGAATAACATAACAATATTCAGTTAAGATTTCAAGTAATTTCATCATAGAATAAAAAAAAGAAATGCTAAAAAACTGTTTTGAAACACTTTGGATGACATCAGATCACTTTCTGAAATCTATTATTTATGTCTTATTATTATTTAATAATAATAAGCCAATAACTTTTGTAGTTTTGAAAAGTCAGAAAAAATAATTTGTGTGATAATTTAGCTTCGAAATGACCGTACATATATTCAGAATATTGGATTAATCTGTTCAAACACTTGGAAAGAAGAAACTATACGTGAAGATCCCCCACTTATTTTGGAACTTTGTCTTTTGAAGTTTTGAATAGTAAGGAATATTGTCCAAGCTCAGTAAAGGAAACTTAGAAATGCAAATAACTAAATATATAACGAAAATTATATCATTTCCTTTTGCACAATTGTTTATGAATATGTTATCTACAATCTTATCGATTTTTTTAAATATAAAACACACTGTTATACGAATTTTGAAAGTACTGGATCAGAAGTTTTTGGAAATCCTTTCTATAAATTAGAATCTTTATTGAGAAAAAAATCTTAGGTACAAAAACAAAAGACAATATAAGTTTCAACAAACATACAAATAAGATTCGTTTATCAAGTATAAAAAACTTTTCGGGCAATTAAAGGAATAATTCTAAATAAACATAGATCACAGAACCTGGAGATAACATATTGAAGTCGTACAGTTATGAGTTACTCTACTGCTATAATGAACAGAAATATTATAAATAATGGTTAAATAAATGTTTTTTAAAGGCTCTTTTAATTATAATAATGTTTGAACTAGATTTAATATTATTGGGTATAGAAGTTCAAATTATAGGTCCTATATAAGACATAGATCTCTGGCATTGAGACAGCCGCTGGAATGATGGTGATGTCTCTATTACGAGTCAGAGTCGTGGTGATTAGAGAAAAATTACTATCTCCATGATACATTCCCAAACATGCATATGTTAATGATAAGCTTATAAATATATGTGACCTTTCAGATACTGGTTCTGTGAAAGAGGGGATTTGAATGAGCATGGTAGTCTGATGAAGTGGTGAGGCGGATTAATCTTTTTTTGTAATAATATCAGAGGCTGAGATGTACATTGCACATCATCTGCCCCACCCCACAATGCAACACAATACAATAGATAGAAATATGCTAAATCATAATAGATATTGATTAATATTTTAATGAGACGCGATTTCTAATTCTATTTAGGATTCCTACTGTTTTAGTTAATTTCCTGAAAGTATGCTGTACGTACATGATTATAAGGTATGCATTCCAAAAATTTATCCTCACTCAAAAGATCAATACGACATTCTTCAATATCAATACATAGAGGTGTTGCGACAGAGTGTTGCCTGTTTGAAAATAACATCGCAACTGTTTTACTTTTACTGGTATTAAAACTAAGTCTGTTGTTTATTGTCCATTTATAAAGTTATCAAACTCCCTGTTGGCCGTATTTATCAAGTTTGAGTAGTTCTCACCACTGAAGGCTAAAGTCGTGTCATCGTCAAACAGAGTAAACTTTGTAACATTAGATTAGCACGGCATGTCATTGACAAACAATTGGAACAACAGAGGAGCCAATACATTACACTACCTTGTGGCAAACCTATATCCACTAAAGTAGAGGTGGAAAACTGAGAGCCAATTCTAAAACACTGAAACCTGTTACATAAGAAGCTACTGAACCAATCCAGAAGCACACCTCTTATACCATAAGCAAACCTCTCCCTCAAAAGTATCCGATGATCTACTTTATCGAATGCCTTCTTAAGATCCACAAAGACAGCCAAGTTATGGCATTTTGAATTAATACGTACTATCATAAACATTTTCAGTTAAGTTAAGAATTGCATCCGCCATATTTTCACCACATCTAAAACCAAATTGGCTGGGGATGAGAATATCAAACATTTCAGTAGACTACACACATTTTTCCAACAGTGTACTCATGAAAGGCAAAATCGATAATTGTAGGTAATTAGAAATATTTAGGTACCCGATCACCACTCTTATAATTTGGAATAACTGCAGCTTCTTTCAAACAATAAGGGAAATGACCATCAGTATATGATTAATTAATTAAACAGAGAAATAATGAAATTACCCACCAGAGAAGAAACTTTCATGGAAAAAATTCAGGAATGGACTGCGTCCCATAATACATTTTTTTATATTATCGATGATATTAGACAACTCGTTCTCACTTATCGCATCCACAAAAAAGGAATTTTCTTGTGCGCGAATATTAAGTATTGGGTCATCATATTGGGGCGGAATGGCATTCTGTAAATTACAGGCCACAGATGCGAAATGATTATTAAAGCACTCTGACAATATTCCCCTTCATAAGAAAAATTACGATCATCACCCAAACAGACTTAACAACCCCGGTACTCCGCTCCTCACCGATCAAATTCTTTATTAATTTCCAAAGATTTTTTTTAGCATTTCATTTGTTAACTTCAAGTGATTTCCCATAGTATTTTTCTTTAGCCTGTCGGATCCACTTAGTAACCAAATTGCGATAGTTATTATAATATTCTTGGTGGAGTTTGAGCTGTTTGTAATGATAGGACTTTCTTTTTATTGATTTCAGTAGAGTACATAGATTAAAGTGAGGGTTTAGAGTAACGTTTATAAGTAATATATTTAGTTAGAGAAAAAAAAACTATCCACATATATTATATTCAAATTTTCACGAAATGTCTAGTATGTGTAGCAACATCAATGTCATTATCATAAACAAAGTTGAAATTATTAACCTTATTACAAAATGAGTCAGAGTATTGCTCTGAATTTTATCTAAATGTAACTTCAATTTTGGAATTCACAGGAGTATTAAATTCGTTGAGTAATATACGTACCTATCTTATTAGGGGGTATACGTGCGTCTAATTTTTATTTGAAATTTTCTAATGAAATATAATAGATAAATAGTAATTAGTTATGATTGGGGGCTGGGCATAAGTTTGGACAAACATTCGATATATATTTAGATGGCGTTGTTTACATTAATTGGACAGATGACCTTGAATCTCATTGACATTTAAAAAATATCTGCATATTTTCGTAAATAAGCAATAATTAATTGAATTTGTGTTCCATATACAAAATATACTGACTAATAAAGTATTTTTAGAGCCTAGAGGTCTAAATAAGAAAATTATTCTATGCCGATATACAAACGTGCTCTTTGTAGGTACAACGTTTATGAAAATATAACCGGATGGAGTCAATGACTCACGAAAACATAAAACTCACTCACTAGATAGCGTTTTTCACAATAAATTTACTTTCTTTCCTAAATGAATTTTTAAAAAAGTTAAAAAATTAATGTAAATTTGTACCTAACCAATCCTTAATACATATTGACTGATTTAATATCAATTACTTGAGATTTAAATGAATTCTGTGAAATGAATAATGTTGAGTGTTCTTTCAAATTAACCAATGCCTAACTGATTTCAATGTACATATTGCAATTTAAACTAGTTTAGTAGCATTATATATGAATATATATTTGATAGCGGACTTCTCTCATGAAAGTGGGCAACACTAGCTAGAAGTAGGTATTCACCACAGTATTCACAGTGCTGGGCGCCGCCGCCATTTCATTGATCACCATGGATTCATGAAGGTACTAGTAAATGATCACAGTTTATTGAACTATATATACTGTGGTAATATGTTATCCAGTCTTCCTACCAACACTCCACTAAAAAAATTGTTGTATTACCTACCTAGTATTTTATTAGGTTAGTCGGAGGCCTTAGTTGAAGATTAGGAAATTATAAAAAGATGATAGCCTAACTTAAAATTATAGAGAAATTATAAAAAGATGATAGGTAGGCCCTACACAGGCAGCAAGGATTTATTCCTAAGATATTAAGGGAATATCCCAGGAATATATCTTTCTTCCCAGGGTTATTCGAGTGACAGTGAGAACTTTAGTAAATTAGGTAGGTAGTACTTAGCCTACCTAGTTAGGTTAGGTAGGGTCACGCAGGTAAATTGCGGCCCTTTAATTTTTAATTGCGGCCCTCTCAAGAGAGTCTCTAAAATATTCTGAACCGAAATTACATTAGAATGTTGCATAGCTATCAAAAGAAACGCAGTGCATGTTATAATTTATTAATTTAAGTTTTTAACGTGTGTTTTGAATGTATGATTTTTCTGTTGTAAGAGGCCGCAGTTAGTCAGTGTGCAGCAATTTACCTGTGTGACCCTACCTGATAAATTTCTCCCTGAGTCGCCGAATTGAATCATTTTTGGAGAGAAATTTAGCTAGGCTATTTTTATTTCAGAGAGACTTGCAGAGCCAGAATGCAGGGATTTCATCAAGACATTAAGTTCATTAACCATATAGCCAGTAGCCTATAGGGCCATAGGCTATAGCTACTTAAGGCCTTGTTACACGGTGCGAGTCCAGTCTGTATTTCATGGTAAATTCCACCGACATGTCGGTGGAATTTTTCCCCATTGAAAATAATATTTTGGCAAAGTCGGTGGATTTCTAGCTATTTATTCCTATGTTACCATTAATTTTCGGTGGAAAAATTGGTAAAATGTTGGTGGATCAGCCAAATTATTGGAAATTTATGGTGGATTTTTTCAGCTTTTTCAAAAAGTCAGTGGAATTTTGTGCACCAAATACAGACTGGGTGCGAGTTACTGTCGTGACAGCAGACAGCAGCTGTCCCACTGTACTCGCATGTCAGTAGCTCAATGTTCATTGCATTGAATTTCCATGACAGTTACTCAACTGATGCGGTCACACTGTGCGAGTAGCTGCACTACACTAACTGGCTAGACCAACTCGCACGTTTACTCGCACCGTGTAACAAGGCCTTTAGTTTGTATCCTATTTTACATTTTTACTAGCATGTCCAAACTCGCCATTTTAATGGCGATTTTGTGACAGTTTTTTTGAGCCCTTCAATTACAAATGGTGAGAAATAACTAATTTTCTCCTATGCTACAATGTTATTTTGGAGAGAATTTATGATAATTTGATCATTTTAGAGAGAAATTTGGTTATTTTTGGAGAGAACTGGAGAAACAAATGGAGAGTTTCAGAGACATAGCTACTAGTTTACTTGGCTAAGATCCAGTCTGTATTTGGTGCACAAAATCCCACTGACCTTCTCAAAAAGCTGAAAAAATCCACCATAAATTTCCAGTATTTTTGCTGATCCACCAACATTTTCCCAATTTATCCACCGAAAATTAATGGTAACATAGGAATAAATAGCTAAAAATCCACCGACTTTGCCAGAATATTATATTCAAAGGTGAAAAAATTCCACCGACATGTCGGTGGAATTTACCACGAAATACAGACTGGGCCAAGATTATTCTTATTTATTGTATAATCTATGTTTCATAGTGTGGCAGCCCTGCCCAGTGCCCGCTGGCAGTAAAGTTGCCAGTTTGATGAGAAAATGAATCTACATCAACATCACCACATTTAATTTATTTTAAAGTACCTTATTTTCAGAATTACAGTTTAGCCAGATTAAGAGACTGCAGGAACTGGTAAAGTGTTCTCCAAGAAATAGAAATCCTCTAATTTACCATTTGTTCTCTATAAAATACATGTAAATATAGGAGGAAATTAAGAATTGTCCATGTTTCAAAGTATGGACAAAGTCGCCAGCCAGTCTGTATTTCGTGGTAAATTCCACTGACATGTTGGTGGAAATTTTCCTCTTTGAAAATAATATTCTGGCAAAGTTGGTAGATTTTTTTAGCTATTTATTCCTATGTTACCATTAATTTTTGCTGGATAAGTTGGGAAAATGTTGGTGGATCAGCTGAATTACTGGTAATTTATGGTGGATTTTTTCAGCTTTTTGAAAAAGTCATTGGGATTTTGTGCATCAAATACAGACTGGGTAGCCAGTATACTGGCGACTTTTGAAGGGTGAAATAAGTTTAGAAACCTGTAAATAAGTTAAAATAACAAGTAAATCACTAACAGATAGTCTCAAATGATACGCATGCATCAGACATGATGCATAGGATGTTTTCAAGTGTAAAGTCTTCCCTAGGATGTCCTATTTCTTCTAAGTATCTTAAATGTGGCGACTTGATCTATTTTCTCACCAAACTGGCGACTTTCCTGCCACACTTTGAAACATGGAGAATTGTTCGCACAGAAAATGTATAAAAATGTCCCATATTCTGCAGACTGGATTTATTAATGCATGTGCATCCCATGCCATCCCTTTATGGCCATTTTGTTAGTGATTTAACACTTTAAACAAGTAATTACAGTTTTTCTTTCAACTTATTTCACCTCTCAAATGATGATGATAATGTTACAGAGTATTCTAGACTGTGTTTGGTGCACTGAACTCCTGACTTTTCCAAAAATCTGTAAAATATCTGCCAACATTTCCTGCTATTTTGGCTAGTCCTCCAATATTTTTCCAATTTCTCCTCTAAAAATTAATGGTAATTTAGATATAAATAACTAAAAGTCCTCCGACATTGTGAGAATATTTATTTTGGTGATTTGAGAAGTCCTCTCACATGTCATTGGAATTTAGTCCCAACTACAATCTGGATTAGGGTGTCTGCATACCAAAAGAGAGAAAGAAAGATTGCAACCAGATTGTATTTGGTGGTAAATTCCAATGATATGTCGGCAGATATTCAATTTCTCTAATAAAAAAATTCCTGCAATGTCGTAGGATATTTAGCTATTAATTCCTATATTACCATTAATTTTCGGAGGGGAAACTGGATAAATGTTGGAGGACTAGACAAATTGATGAAAAATGTTAGCAGCTATTTCTCAGATTTTTGATAAAGTCAAGAGTTCAGTGCACCTAATGCAAACTGAGACTGCAAGATGTGAAATGAGAAAAAAAGCCATAAAGAGTGATACCATACTGGCACTTTGTGAGATATTACATTGATTAGGCTACTATCTTCTACTCTCTTCACAGAACCCATCTTCAACACGCTTTCACTCTTCAGTTTTTCTTTTTCTCTCTTTCTTGCTCGCTTCCAGTGTGTGCACTCCTGTATATATCCATGTTTACCAATTCAATCTTTCTTTCTTGCTTTAAATCTTTTGGTGTTGAGGCACCTTATGTCTTTGAGTATGTGACTATGTCAGTTAAAGGCTTAAAAGCCAATTTATTGGCTTAGATTTCAAAAGGTCAAAACTGAGATGTCTAATTAGCCTAAAATTTTGAATTAATTCTTATGTTCCCATGTAAATTTTCATATGAAATCTTAAAAATTTGAGCCAAATTGGCTTGGGTTAGAATTTTTGTGAAAATTTGACTCAAAAAATTGCTTACAATTTTCCAGCCTCTGAAACAAAGGATGGCTCTGACCAAGATGTTTATTGTTTACCTAATTTGACTCCCCATGTTACAGGTAATAAAGCAGGTCCTTCCTCCCAATTTTAATGGTAGGTTTATGACTGCTTTTGAGCTCTTAAATTGCTATTGATGAAAAATATCTGATTTTCTCCTATGCTACCAGTCTGCCAAGTGTAGCAAATCTGTCTCCCAAGATTTTATTTTGAGGACCAATTGTCTCCAAAGAGCAAAGATTTTCAAATCAGTCTCCAAACCAGATTGCAGAATATTGAACTTTTTTCAAAGACTCTGAAACAAGTCAAATCTGAGCCCACTTTTATAAATTGGAGTTCTCTGCAGGAGATCATGAATTAATTCCTATGTTACCATTAATTTAGCTCCAGGAAATTTTTGAATTAATTCTTATGTTACCATTAATTTAGCTGCGGGAGATTCTGAATTTGCTGCTGAGAGTCGAAGAGTAACTCTCAAATTAAAATCTCTGCATGTCACTGATGTCAGGAGATGCATTATGCTAGTCTGTGAAGTGTGTCAAATCTGTCTCCAATATTCTATTTCGAGGACAATTGACTATTGATGACTATTTCATTTGTTTCACATGATCAAAAATAAAATGTTTAACTGTTTATGTAGAAAATCTTTACCTGGGAGGCAAATTCCTCTATTGAAATATTTTGAACTAGTTAGTGTTCAAGAAGAATTCTTATATTTTGTCTTTCGTTCCCAGAAAAATACCTGCAAATATAGTAGGAAATTCAGAATTGTTTCCACTTTCCTCAGAACATTTTAAAATTTTCCCATATTCTACAGACTGATCCAAAATATCATTGTAGGCTTGTAGCATAGGAGAAGATTATAAATTTCTTTCATCACAGTGACTCTTTTCTCTGATAGTACATCATCACAGTGACTCTTTTCTCTGATAGTACATCATCACAGTGACTCTTTTCTCTGATAGTACATCATCACAGTGACTCTTTTCTCTGATAGTACATCATCACAGTGACTCTTTTCTCTGATAGTACATCATCACAGTGACTCTTTTCTCTGATAGTACATCATCACAGTGACTCTTTTCTCTGATAGTACATCATCACAGTGACTCTTTTCTCTGATAGTACATCATCACAGTGACTCTTTTCTCTGATAGTACATTATCCATTTGCATTTTCTAAGGCTCAAAATTATTGCTCTATTGTAGCCAGTTAAATAGGGAAAATATCCATCCTTCATTTTCTGATATAAAATTATTACATCATTGCATCACCTTTCTCTGATATGCAACATTCAAATGTAAATTTCTTGAGAAAGTTTGGTAAAAGTTTAAGAGACTCAATTTACCAGTGTGGCCCTAGGTACCTTCTAGTAGTGCTTTTACAATCAAAAGTAGTGAAATATCAAGGTTAATTCAGTTGTTTATAGTTTCTAGAAAAATATATAATATTATTAATATAGAAAAATAATATACACAGATTTGTGTGAACGAATGTGTGTTACTGTTGATGAGTTTATTTGAACTGTTTCTACTTAATACTAATACACTACGCACATATCTGAAAATGAATTTTATCTATTCTCCAAAATAAACTTGCTGCAAAATGTGGTCTCTAACTCTCAAAGACTTATTTAGACTATTAGAGAGGCTCATTGTCTGTTGTAACTTCTGTTCTTACGGAATTTGTTTCATAAATCACAAAATTTCCCTAATATGTTTCAAAGACTCAGGGTTAAATTAATGGTAACATGGAAATTAATTTAAGATTTGACTCTTAGTTTCACCCAAGAGTCCTAATATGGTCTATATTTTGGAGACTAAAGCAATTTTATGAAAGGACAGAATTGGAGAATTCCAGTAAGTATATGGTTCACTGTAACCCAATAGTTCTTACATAAAGCTGATATAAATCCACCAACTGGCAAAATATTTTCAATTATTTGACTGGAACAACCTTTAATTTGAAAACATATATTGAGAGTTAACCTTGCTACTCTTACTCTAAGGTGTTAACTTAACACACCAGATATTATTAAATTTATTATTAAAAGATTATCAATCACATAATTTATTGAAGGTAGAGGCTATGATGGTTCTAGGTCAATTCACCAAAAATACATTTGCTGCACGGCACTTCCGCCAAAAAATGACAATTATTTACCAAATAAGGTATACTTATCTTACAGTAAAAACGGTGAAGTAGGCCTATACATTTTGTCACTATCAAACTGTGCTGCGTGACACACCCCCAACCCCCCCAGCCAGACCGCTAACCTAAACTTAGTGGCCAATATCTCTTTATATTTATAACATGTATTGTCTTTAAATGTTCAGCGTAAGTGTCATGCAGCGAAAGGAATAGTCACTGCTGAGATACTTTGTTTCTCTAGTTTAAATAATTCATCATGTCATCATTCAAATAATCACCTCGTTTTCTACCATTAATTGATAGATGATTTTATTATTCTCACCCATTATTAATTTCTGTGTCTCAGTCCCCCTCATGTGGTGCCACTAACAATCAAAAGGAGCTAGAATTATCTCTTTGGTGAAACCTTCAGACACACCAGTATTCTTATCGAGTATCACCACCAGAGCCTGTAGCAGCAGACTACTCTTGAACCTGAGTACTAACGGTGATAATTATCTCTGAATAGACGAGCTCGTGAGTGAAGCTCTGTCATGTGAGTTATGATGAAACTAGCTTTAGGTGTATATTAGAGGTATTTGTTTCAAGATTAACTTTGAAAAGTAGCTATATCTAATTATCTATCAATTCGTTAGGCTAATTCAAAATTAGGTATTATTAACTTCAAAAGTCTATCAACCAATGCATTTATTGTATTTACTCACTTTGTTTGTAATCCAAATGTTTCTCTCCACCAGCTGAAACTTATCTCTCAATGACTTCAGCTCACAAGATTTATTGGGATACCCTTACCTTCATCAAGAATAACTTTTCATCACCTAGTTTGCTGGGTGAGTTATTCTATGTCAACATACTATCTAGTAGCTAGCCAATTTTATTCTAGGCTAATCTATTGTATATATATATATATTTATTTATTTAATAGGTATCATTAAATCAATTAGTAATCCACAGGCAGGCCTCGCTTTTATTTCCAATATCATGATAGTCTTCCCCCACCAAATATAATTCAAATTGTTTTCTTTATGTGTATTTTAGTCCATAGAATCCGTAAATCAAAACATTTTTTTTGTAGAAACTAATAGTTTTTGAGATATGAGGGTTTAAAGTTATTTATTTCTTATGTATTACTGAAGGATTGGAAACTTTGAATAAACTCCTGTTTTCACGCTTTTTGGTCAGAAATAGCCGTAATGTAGACTGTTGTATCCGCTATTATGTTGTATTGCACACTTCATGATTGTTTAATGACCTAGCAGGGGTGTACGGGGGGCGGCATGCCCCCCATTTCACATATATCCGCATTGAAGTAATAAATTGAAAATATCAGGGAAACTGGAAATATATTCGACATATGTATTTCGGGGGCGTGTCGCCCCCCCCCCCCCCCGAGCCCCCTTGCCAGTTCATCAATCAATCATGAAGTATGCAGTACAACAAACTAGCGGACTGTTGGAGATTTTCCCTTTATATAAACTTATGTGCGAGCCGCTTGCAGTTAATTTCTAAATGGATGGACAAACTCAAGTAATATAAATCTAACGTAAATCTTAAAGTTGATTGAGTCGCCCTGAAACCAATAGATCGCTGCAAGCGCTCTGTTCTCTAACTCTAAACTATATACTGCTGTCAGTTTTATCTCCTGACCAGGTGACTTCACATACAAAATTCAGATGTCGCCTGGTTTGTTGGATGCTGCTACTTGAAAACCAATTACCACCAGTAGTGGCACTTATGACATGGCTCCTATTTAGCATAACCTTTGCAACTGATCAGAAATATTAAAACAACTGGATCACCCAACTACCCACATCATTTTCAATCAATGAGACTCTTATCTGCAATTTGATGCAGTAGTGACCTCCAAATGATTGCTGGGCAAAAGCGATACAGCTTAATTACGAAGGCAGTGATTATTACCATGGTTCCCTAAAAGAGAGAGGATGGGAAGCAGTGGAGACTAGACGGTAGACAGCAACACATCATCGGATTTCCCACAGTATACTAGACACAGAGGGTAAGCTTGCTTTTCGCGTTCTATTTGCGTAGGGGTGCACTTAGTAATTCGTTTTGCTCCTCTAAAAATAATTTTCAATAATTTAAGTCTTTGCCAACCTAACCCTATAAAATTACTTTAAAATTCAATAATGAAAATTTGATTAATTTAAACTTTACCCATTTAGAAATTAACGTTGCGGAATATCTTAAATTAAAATTGCTAAATTAAAATTGCTAAATTAAAATTGCTAAATTAAAATTGCCATTAAACTTAAGTATTTATTTAACTCTATAAAATTGCATAGTATATTACGAATGCTAATTTTATGACTTTCCGCAGCAACTGTTTCGAATTGGCTTCCTAGTTCCAGACACCCTACTGGACTTCTTCACGGTGCCACAGTTTTACCAGTCCTATCTTCAACGAAATATATTGAATATTGACTAATTTAATTGTTTAATTTACCGTGCGATAAGGTCGCCTAGTATTTTGGAATACGGACACTACAAACTACATTATGGTTTCATGTAAAAAATCTATATTGTAGGGTTAAGTAATTTCAATGAAAACACGGGCTGTTTCAAAGATCTCAATTCTTCAGTAATACATAGGATATAAATAACTTTATACCCTCATAACTCAAAAACTATTAGTTTCTGCAAGAAACGGTTTTGATTTTCGGATTCTATGGACAAAATTTTCTAAATAAATCTGGTGGGGGTCGTCAAATGGGAAAGATCCATGGTAGCTACCTTGGCTTATTCTCTATAGCTACTTTCTAGAAAACAGAATTGTAAAAAAATATTAATTTTTCATGTCAAATTTGATGAAATATTTATATAATAACCAATATTACTAGAGAACCAAATTTAGTAAATTATGAGCAAACATTAGGATTTTCGTACGGACTTGTAATGTTTTCTGATGGTGACCCTGAAATTGCTAATTCTCCTTCAATAATTAATTGATTTGTTTGAAAGAAGCTTCAATTGGTAACCTGGTGCATTCACTACCATTTCTAGAAATAATAATTTTTGAAATTAATATATAATGGTCAAATTAAAATGTTGTATGGACTTGTAATCTTTTCTGATGGTACCACTAATTTCTTCAGAATCTCATTCAATAATGAATCGATTTGTTTGGAAACGCTTTTTGAATGGTAATCTGGAGGATTCACTAGCTACAATTTTTAGAATTCCGAATAGGAAAATTTAATTTCTAATTGTCAAAAATTAGTTTTGTATGGACTTGTGTAATCTTCTTCTCTGAAAATCTGATGGAATAATGAATCTTATTTGCTTAAAAAAATCTAGCTGTTATTTCATATGATCTCTACATAGGGTATGGAACCAAATTACAAATTATTATGATAAATTTGCCACTGTCGCAGCTCCCAGGGGAGAATCATCCGGTATCTGAACAATATATATATATAAATCCCCATGTTTTCGTTTTAATTCTTTGATTCCAATATATAGATTAGCTACTGAAATTATATATTATTTTTTAATTTATTATTTGCAGATTGAAACTCTTGTTAACAAATGACAGAAATGAGCATGAAGTCACGGTGAACTCGGGACCTTCTTCAGAGGACATGGCATGGAATTGAATTATCTTTGCTCTGTTATAAATCACAAAAAATAACCTTTTCCTGTATTTTGAAATGCTATCTGTTAAATTGAAATCTACAATATTGGTACAGCTATAGTTAACAATTCTGTGTTCGAAATAGATGCAATATAAAATTAAATAAATATATTTTGATACCGGGAACTCGTTAGGATTTTTTTATAATTGAAAAAGCCATTGAAGTAAAAGTTAGTTTTCTATCAATTCTTCATGATATTCCATTTTAATTCGTCGAGAGTTTCACGGTGATAATGCTGTTTTATTCTGCGAGTTTTCGCATTGTCCAGTTGGTATAAATTTAATTTAATAAGCTACATTTTGTTTGTGTATAGATTTTTTTTATCCTTTCCCCCTAATATGCCAATAGTGTATTAGCTTTAGTTTCAAACTAGCTGCCTAGATAGCAGTACCTACTAGACCAAGGAGTTTTTCGATGAAGTGGCAAAGTGCCGGTATAGTACCTTTCAATAATTTTTACTTTAAATTAAACATATGCAGAAGAGTGAATAATTTCCTCGTGTAACAATGCAATGAATATAAATTTAATAAGCGTCTTTATATTTTAATCTAAAGCACATTGAATTAGTTAATTTGAAAGGATGAAAGTTACTCGTTCATGGAATAATAGTATTAAAATTACTGTTTTATGCTATAGGAAATTTAAAGTTAGATCTATTCTTACAGAAGATTAGAACAAGTGTCTATGATTATGAATAGAGTTGTGACAATATTCTTTTTGCTTAAAGAATTATTCTTTATGCTTTTAGCAATAAAGCATATTTTTTGAAATAAAGAATATTCTCAATATAAGCTTTTTAGTTAATCAAATAGTCCAAGTGACTGCAAATGAAATACAAACTAATTTTTATGGTTTGAATGCATGATTCAATAAGTTTCAAGTTTAAAAGACTAGGTGTGGAAATTACCTAATTGAATCATAGGAATGTATATTATTTAATATTTTTTATTTCAATCAATAAATAAAACGAGTAATAACACAGAAAAATGTAACTGTCGGACCAATGGCACGTCCCCATTGTAAACGGTGCTAGGACGTTTCGTTACTATAGGACGATTCGGTACCTGATTTTTTGTTCCCAGACGAACCTTATTTTTTAAATTCGAAAGGAGTTAAGACTACAAATTATAGCAGATAACAGACGTAGAATTATTTTCGAGAATTTAAAACGAGCTATATTCATCAAATGTAATAAATACTTTCTTTATTGTTCAAGTTATTGTCTAAAACTGTTCACTATTTATTATTTTGGTTACCTCATACAGAATAAACAGTCTCAATTTGACATTGTTTCCTACCCTGCCTTCTTTATAAATATACCATCAATGAAAACTCTCAATTACAATTAGCCTTATTTCAAAGAAATTAGAGCATATAAAGCTAACCTGAACGCATATCATTGAGCATATAAAGCTAACCTGAACGCCTATCATTGGGCATAATAAGCTAACATGAACGCATATTTTGAGCATGAAAGGCATATTTTAAGCTTAAGAATATTTTAAGGCATAAAAAGCATACATATGAAGCATAAAAGCATATTTAACAAGCTTAAAGCATATTTCAAAAAGAATATTGTCACAACCCTAATTATGAATTAGTGAATTTTGATTTGCCTTCTCAATTGATTGCATTTTAATTATATTTTATATATTTAATTTAAATTCATTGTTACTCTTTTGCTTACAAATTGACATTGTTATCTATAAGGTGGAGTGCTTCAATATGAACTGATTTTATTACATTATATTTCTTTCAACACATTTGTCATATAACTTTTATACAAAACTCTGAAAGTGAAATCCATTTCTAAATAATGTTTATTGGAGTATAATTTAGTTCAAAACACATTAATACTTCATAGATATTGTGTGAATTAAGTAATACTATTCATATAATTCAACGACAATTAATTTACATAGTTTAAACATTATTAATTTAGCTTTCATTCTTCAATAAGAATAATTCGATTGAATTTTATATCAAGTTGAATCGTCGAAATTATGCTTTACGGAGCGTGAGATATGGTGAACTACCCGCCACCGCATCTCTAATTGTACTGAAGGTGGAGTTACAGTCAGAGTGATACAGTAGCTCCGCCCCTTAGGGGTAGGGAGGGATAAGAGACGGCGCTGATTGGCTTTTACTTTAGGGATATTTACGTTAGCATCATTTGCCATATGTCATCTGGCCTAGTTCACGTTTACGCATGTCTCGTCAAGTGATAATCACCCCTCCGCCCCTTAGGGGTAGGGAGGGATAAGAGACGGCGCTGATTGGCTTTTACTTTAGGGATATTTACGTTAGCATCATTTGCCATATGTCATCTGGCCTAGTTCACGTTTACGCATGTCTCATCAAGTGATAATCACCCTTATGGTAGTCCAGTAGACGTTCGTACGGTTTGAGCAAATTTCTTTTGATACAGGCACTTTTTATTTTAAATTTCTTTGTTTAGATCTAGTTTTTATTAGAATGTAATGTTGTAGTTACGCTTATTTAATTCCTGTATTAATAAGTCTAATTTATTTTATGAATGTTAGATCTCAAGACGACTTTTTATAAAATTAATAGGTTTAGTTCCGGTTGTTGATAAATTTGGTTACCTGAGTAGCATTATTTTTGAGGATGTTTATGAAGATACTCTTTACGTAAAGTTCGAACTTTGAAAGATCAGTTACTTTATAATTGGAATAACTCAGTACGGTTTCTCTTGATATCTTATACCACAGTTCGATTTTTAATAGATTCTTTAGTACTAAATAACTATTATGTTGGTCTCATTTACGTAAGTAAATTTTAATTAAAATTTATGGTCTAGATACGATTTGCAATATAAATATTTTTATTATTACCGTTTATTTAGAAAGAAGACTACCTTGGTACTATTTCTTATACAACTTCTTTTTATAGAATTATTTTTATTGTATTTCATAGTATCAAGTACGACTTACTATAAATTTCTTATGCCTATATATTGTTTGAGGTGAGCCTATTTACTTCTATCCCATTTTTTCAAAAACGCTTAGTTTGAATTCACTTTTACTATGATAATGTATATTCTATTACCATTTACTTTAAATTGTTTGACCTCAGTCCGGTTTCTCTTCTTCAAGTAGGCGCTTTGTACGGATTTCTTTAGAACCGTTATTATGTAGGACGATTTGAGATAAGTGATTCGGTGTTAGTCTTGTTTATCTGAGGAAGCGTTCCCGTATTCACATCTTCAATAGCATTTTTTTTTCAGGCGATACGATCCCATTCATTGCATATATACATATATATATTATATTAACAATTGAAATCCAAATTGATATGCAACTAGATGCATATACACACAGAGAAATCGAAGCATATTATAAGACAAATTTCCTTCTTTAAATTATTTTCATTGGTTGAAAGAGCTTTAGATTAAAGAAAGTAGCTTTCTTTGGATGCATTTTGATACATTAGAGTTAGGTTCTCAGTTATTTGCTTTGTTATGAATAATTTCGTATATAAATTGGATGGTTTTTATTTATTTATATAATTGTACTAAATTATTTGTTGGCAAAACGTAATTTCAGAACTTGATTATATATTCTGTTTTCTTTGATTATAAATGTCAATACAGGTAGGTTTACATAGGTTCACAGTGTCCTGCTACCAATTTACTTTGGAAATTCAAATGCTTTTTCTTAGGTGATTCTTCCTTTTATTACCACTTAGTCATATTTTTTTATTGAGAAACTGTTACATACATATACATAGTTAAAAATCTTTTATATAAAAAAACCTTTTGAGACACTAAAAATAATTGTAAATAATATGTATATACAGTGGATTCTAAAAAAGTCTAAAAGCTTATAGAATCTATAAATTAAATAATAGTATACAAGAAATATTAAAAACCTACTTAAGTTACCGGTATTAAAATTTCTCTATATTAGTTAAAACAGAAATCTTTATATTTCTTTTTAAAAACATAGTTTGACATTTGTTGTCTTAAAAATTCTGGAAGTTTATTAAAAGCTTCTATTGGTCTGGAAATAGTAAAATTTCCTTGACTTTCTAATCTAATGAGAGAAGGTTCAAATTTGTGCCCCTAGTATGATGATTATGGGAAGGGATAAAATTGATAAAATATTGTTCTAAAATATCTGGTTCATAAAAAAGTGCTTTCCTTGAAAACGATTATAAAAAATAATCACATACATCATCAAATTAACTAGTCTAACGTAGGTTACAACTTAGCTGAAAATTTATCCCAGTGGGCGTGAAATAAGATATGAAGTTTTATATCCTGAATCCTACCTACTCTTATTGTTTATTTACCTACCCTAGACTACCTATACCTAATCACAATTTGTTTTTATTGTTAGGTATACCTTAAATAGTAGTACTATTAATTATTCAATATAATATATTGTATGCAATAACTTGGAGTTTGGTAACTGACTAGTGTTAGGTTAAGATAGTGCCCAGTGTCTCGACGTGCCAGTCTGTAAAATATGGAACATTTTTCAAAGAATTTCTGAGGTGAATCTAAATTAAGAACCACAGAATTAGATCATTAATTAAATCATGAGTTACCACTAATTTAGCTGAGGAAATTTTCATATATTCAAAATTTCAGAGATATTCAGTGATAATTATTGAATTTTCTTCTGAAAGTAGCTATCTGAAATTTAAATCAACGAAAGTCAAGTGGTCACATTATGCAGAGCAGTGTGATATATTTTAAAACTTAGTGACAGTTTAAAAAAATCAGTAAATTTCAT
This sequence comes from Caprella mutica, assembly GCA_947561585.1. NCBI lineage: Eukaryota > Metazoa > Arthropoda > Malacostraca > Amphipoda > Caprellidae > Caprella > Caprella mutica. Next base: position 758,491 of record CANNZV010000222.1, on the reverse strand, counting down.
TATTATCAGCTCCCAAGTAAAATAAGATTTAATTTTGAATTAAATATGGGTGGATTTTGTTTACAAATGGGAAAAACTATTCGCCGTTGAATTAATATGAATTAAATTATTGCTCCTAAACTTCTACCTGATGGCTACCTATTTAGCTATTAAATATTTGATAAGTTCTTATTTATATTTGAAAATTTAAAGATACCTGATTCTTAAGATTTCTTTACCCAATATGATGAAACTGATGAGGTCTTTACAATCGCAGAGATCTCTTTTGTGTGTTCTAGATTTAATATTGGAACTAATTCAAAGTTGTTCTGATAGAATATCCCAAATATCTCCCATATTCCACGACATGGATTATATTTTTTTTTGTCTTAATCATATGTCAGCCTGTCAGCAGCTGCCAAATTCAAAATTTATTGTTATTAAAAATGACATAGTTAAATATCACACTGATACATGCAGAGTAGCTCTCCAAGATTTAAATATCATAACCTTTTAGTAATTAGATAGGCTATATGATTCCCATACTCTATTGGTTGAGGAAATTGAGCTAGTTATATTTCAATTAATTTGCACAAGTCCTGAGATTTAATGATTGATACTGAAATAATCTTCAAATTATATGAAATTTAGTTAACTCAATTAAACATTCGATTTCTTTTTTCAGGTGATAAAAGACTTCACTGCGTAATATCTACATAAAAAGACTGACCATATTCACACAAGGATGAGAAAGTGCACTAGGCTTTATTCTAAAGTCTTGAAGAAGATAAAAACTATTAAGAGGACACAAAAATTGCTAATCAACTGTTCAGGTGTGTTATAGCTATATATACCTAAGCCAACTTATTCAATACGTTATGTTCTATTATTGTATACCTTATTTGAAACAGTTAATTTAATTTGATTTTTTTTTCTGCAGAGGATGAATATCAAGCTCATATATTCCGGAGGTTATGCTTCGTCTAGGTGGAGGAGATCAAGAATAGGGTGAATGTGCGGAGACATACATCTTCTGAATGGGAAGAAGATCTTATGCTTCTGCTGAGTGTAATTTCATTGTTATATTTTTTCAATACATTGCAGATGAAACTTCCTTCATTTAATTTCTTTCCCAATCTATCTACAAAACAATCATTAAAGAAAGAAATATTTATTATAACTCCTGTAAGTTTTTAGAAAGGAAGAACCTAATAATTAGTATGAAAAAATTAATACGTTTTAGTAAAAATATAACTTATATTAGAGTGAAAGAAAGCTATATTGTATGTAAAGAATAATTATATTTTAAATAAAAATACTTATTCATTGGTTGAAATCAACGTAACTTTATATTAAATCTTTGATGCATATATCATAAAGAAAGCTACATTTATTGCAAAGAAAACATTTATTCTATTTAATGGAAAGTTTTCGTTATGGAGAATAAATGAGATATTTCTCCTAAAACACTCCTATATTTGAAATAAATAACTAATTTTATTTGTTACAAAAAAATTCTGATATTCAAATATTATTTTTTATTTGACTCAAAGAAAATAAATCGTATATTTAAATAAAAAATTTCTTTGTCTTAAAACAAGTACATTTCTTTTAAAAAAAGAAAAAATATAGTTAATGCATATATAAAGTGACTTTTCTTAGGTAGAAAGATAAAATAATCTGTGTGTATAATATATAGGCAACTAGATGCAAATGCATATACATTGTGCAACTAGAACCTTTATTCATATCATTTTTCAATTGAATCTAAACTTTTCTTAGCCGTCCATACTTAACCTTTCAAATGGAAATCAAATAGAAGAGTTTCTTTGAACTGCAATAGAGAAATTTTCAAATGTAATTGAATATAAGATTTCCATTGACATATTCAGTAAAATGTAGGGAGCTCTATAGCGATTTCCCCTTGCTTCTCTATTACAGGAATTGATTGTGATACAATATGTTATTATTTGCAGTTGAAAATATTATTTGAAGAGATAAGAAAATAATATGTTTTTGTTAATGCATATGGTGCGTATTACAATAATGATAATCGTGTATTCATATTTATATGAATAAATACTGATCCCTGAAAATTTATTGTAATTATAATTTCATCAATAAAACTAAGTTTGAGAAAATGTTATTTTATCGAATCAATAGTTTAAATATATATTTTAATAACTTAGAATTACGTTTTTATGAGAGAAATTGCACACAGAGAAAAGTTGTAATAATTGATTAATATTCATATCAATATTAATTGAAAAAAGGTTTTAACCCTATAGTAACCTAGGGACTGGTCCAGGCGCACCAGTCCTCGTGACAAAATAAAATTATTTTTATTTATAAACCGATTTGGCAGCTGTCTATTCATGACTTTTACTTTTTTGCATAGTTACAAACGATAAGACAAAAACGAAGATGATAATTGACATGATACTAATATTATGAGCATTTATTCAAATATACAGGGTGTCCCAGAAACAAAACGAAAAACAAATTTGAGTTAGTATATTCCACAAACTATTGAAGGTACACGTTTCTTTCTGATATTTTTTTCATTGATGTACCTTTCTCCATCCTCAGTTAAATTTTTATGAATTTTTATTCATTTTTGTGAATATTATAAGGATTTCATTGATGGGTGGTGAAAATGGCTTTACGCAAATAGTTAGAAAACCTAGGGAATAGTTGTTTCTTTTCTTTGCTTGCTAATTTTATTTTGAATATTTAATTATTCTTTTACGGTTACCAATGGATGTGTAAATATCTAATGAATGTTTTTATGAAGTAAAAATATCGAAAAGTCAATTAGTAAGGATTTTATAACAGTTTTAGTGAGAACTGGCACGCTCGGACCAGTCCCTAGACTTTTAAAGGCTAGGTTACTAGGGTTAATAATAATCATTAAAGAATTTTGTCTTAACAGCCTTAAAATATTAAACTGTACATGAGTAGTAAGCACAATCAAACACATGATGAACAATGTTCAAAATGAGGGGATTTTATAGTTGGAAAAAACACGGCAACTTGATTGTCAGTGCGGGAGGAGTTCTCCCAAGCAACCAAGACACATATTGTGCCAACATGGGTACTAGAGGGTTAGATGGGCAAGATGTGGCAGACTGATAAGTAGCTTAGAAATTACATGGGGCTTCTGTTGTTTTCCTCTCTAATGCAATGTTACCTTGGGAGAAGGTTGGTTCAATGTGGCGAATCCATCCCAATGAATTGTCATATTGACACAACCTGATTAATACATAGCGTATCAACATTATATGGCTGAAACTTGGTTAACATATTGGAAAGACTATTTCCTGGAATAGGGATGTTTTAAAGATTCTCAATTTTAAAAGTCTTCAAATTAATATTAAATAATTAATCGTTCAGAAAAAAACAAGTGTTTTTTTTAAGTTTAAGTGACTACATCAAAAGGATTACAGGAACGATAAAGAGTTAAAGCAAAGTTATTATACTACAATAAGATACTCTACTCTCGCCAATTTCTGGGTTCAGAAGCCATCTAGTTTCAAAAGTGGGAGCTAAAATTGAAATATAGTAGGGACAATCAAAGTATGATATGTTCATGACGTTATAACAGAACCACTCAAAACCGAATTTGAAACAATTGAAGAAGGTTAATTCGTAAAGAAATAGTTAATAAATTTGCATAATAAAATAAATGAATATATATTAAATGAAGTATTTGACCTGCTAAAACCCTAATTTTCTTTTTAGATTTGTTCCCTTGTAAGAAAAATCAGTTGGCTTTCGCATTCTTGCTGGCTATTAGGGGGTGAGTAACTCACAAGATAGGAAACACATTCCACAAGTAAAATATCTTGCCATAAAAAGTAGCAATTCACTTTGCATACAGTAGCAAAAGTTTTATTAGTGTATGACAATATTTTAGATTTGCCTGCCTTTCCAGAACTCATTCAGTGATAATAATAGAGTTAATTCCTTTTGTTAACAGAACTAAATCGTAATTGCCAGCCATTACTTAGAGATTTTTATGAAGTTCATTCATCAAAATATTAAACTGAAGCTGCGAGAGAATTCATTTTTACAGTGCCCCTAGTCAAGTGAACTATGGTACTATAATCGCTAAGGGTACCAGGGACTCTTTGTCTCTCAACCCAAGTGAGTTTGACTATCAGAAAAAACCGGAAGGTTAGAGCGTGTGTTAAAAGAATACATTTATGAAGTGTAGCACAAGAGAAACGACGAGAAAGTTGTACATCCTTTATTTTTAGAGCTTTCGAATAATAGAATTTTCATTATCAATAACCTAATTAAGACTAATTTTAAAGAAATATATAGAAATAAGAATTATTTTGGATACCGAAATTAATAAAGTCACCTAAATAGTTAATGCAAATTAAAGAAAATTTAAAATGAAGTAAAAGAAAAATAATGAGTTATTAACCCAAAATAGTTAAATTGAAAGAACTCGATTGTTCACTAAGCGTAGGAGACTGTTTATGAATATATATAGATTTTAATGTACGAATATCACACTGGTTAGTAGTTTGCAAAATTTTGAATTAACTCCAAAATTTCTCAATTTTAAGTTATACAGGGAGGACATTCGTAGCACCGAGCAATACGGAAAATTTCAACAGCTACTTTTGGAAAGAGAAATTGAATCGAAACTATCTTCAAAGGATACACTTCAGAACTATATAGAAATAACAGTGTGTATTTGTTACGCCAATTAACATCTTGGCTAGACTTCAACCACTTTATTAGCTTTATAAATAGCAATTGCGAGAAGAAACTGAAGAAGGTTGAGGACACCCACTACAAAAAAATGTTCAACCTAGGATTGCTTCATAGAGTCAACAGACTTGATCCCAAAAAACTCATCTTTAACTATTCGGACAAGAATTTAACTACTGACGAAATTGATTGCCTCTGCCATGGACTGAAATTTGCTCTTCCACCTAAGAAAATTAATTATTACAACTGGTTTCTGTCTTTCGAAAAGCTTAGCTACAGATTAAAGAACTTATCTATTTTCGACTGTACTGGTGATGGATTAAACATGGTAATAAGTGGAATAAAATCCTATGCATTTAAATATTTCTACGGTTACAAACCATCTATTAACTTTCTTCATAATAAATTCTATGTAACGCTACAAAATTTAAGACGGGATGAGAGCATTATAGTTTTGAAACCAGACAAAGGTAATGGTTTAGTAATTTTGAATAAAACGGACTACACAACAAGAAGATGCATGAGAATTTAGAAGATCGATCAAATTAAAAATTGTACAGGAAGATTGGTTAAAGGAAATAATTAAACAAGAAGACAAAATTAATAGACTCTCTACTAAATTAAAGAAAAAGAAAGAAATAAACGATGAACAATATGATTATTTGCACTGTTCTGGGTCAAAACCAGGAGTTCTTAATGGATTACCAAAAGTACATAAAATTGGGGCACCACTGCGACCTATTCTTTCGGCTATAGGAACTTCGGGATACAAAATTGCAAAATTTCTCCTACCTTTACTTAAACCCATCACCAACAATCAATATGCAGTTCAGGATTCATTCTCTTTTGTTCAAGAAATAACTACTAAAATCAAGAATTCAAATTCATTATGCATGGCAAGCTTCGACATCAAATCTTTGTTCACTAATATAACTTTGAATGAAACCATCGAAATTACTACCACTTCTCTCTACTCGGACCCAATGGTGTCTTCCAGTTTGTCTTCCTGTTTCTTCAAGCAGTTACTTGAGCTCGCTGTTAAGAATGTCTTCTTCCTTTTCAATGGTAAGTTATTTTCCCAATTTGATGGTGTAGGTATGGGAAATCCTCTTGGTCCCACTCTTGCGAATGTCTTTTTATGTTTTCATGAACAACAATGGTTAGATGATTGCCCAATTGAATTTAAACCTAAATTTTATCGTAGATTTACATATATTATGTAGATGATATTTTCCTATTGTTTTCTGACCAATCTCATATTAATTTGTTTATAATTATTTAAACTCTAAACATTCTAATATTAAATTCACTTCGGAAATTGAGAAAAACAACTCCGTAATTTTTTTAGATGTTGACATTAATCGTATAAATAATAATTTCTCTACTAGAGTTTATCGTAAAAAGACATTCACAGGATTGGGATTAAGATTTGATTCTTTCATACCGACATCTTATAAAGTTAATTTGATTACTTGTCTTGTTCATAGAGCGTATGCGATTTGCTCGAATTATGTAGATTTTGATGCCTAATTATCACACATGAGTAATTTTTTCTATGGTAATTGTTATCCTCAAAATTTATTTGATAATTTTGTCTCTAAATATTCAAATTCTGTTCATACTTCACTTAAACGTAAATTAACATTTCCTAAATTTGACATTTTCGTATCCCTTCCTTATTTGGGTGATTCAAGCATTAAAATGTAAAAAAGACCTTAATTCATTACTTAACAAATTTTATCCTCAAGTTAAACTAAATTTTGTTTTAAAAAATGCAACCACTATTGGTTCATTTTTCCCTAATAAAGATAAAATCCCACCTTTACTGTCATCTGGTCTCATTTATAAATACTCATGTGGACAGTGCCAGTCCACTTACATTGGTGAGACCATGATGCAGTTAAAGGTGGGAATTTCTCAACATAAGGGAATATCTTTTAGAATAAATAACCACTATAGCTCCCCACCTTTCAGTTCAATTCGTCACCATTCTTTCGATTTTAATCACCCAATTATAGAAGAAAATTTCAAAATTTTGCAAACTTCTAACCAGTGTGATATTCGTACATTAGAATCTATATATTCATAAACAGTCTCCTACGCTTAATGAACAAGCGAGTTCTTTCAATTTAACTATTTTTGGTTAATAACTCATTATTTTTCCTTTACTTCATTTTAAATTTTCTTTAATTTGTATTAATTATTTAGGTGACTTTATTAATTTCGGTATCCAAAGTACTTCTTATTTCTATATATTTCTTTAAAATTAGTTTTAATTAGGTTATTGATAATGAATATTCTATTATTCGAAAGCTCTAAAAATAAAGGATGTACAACTTTTTCGTCGTTTCTCTTGTGCTACACTTCATAAATTTAGTAAGATTTCCCAGAAGGAGACCAATTAGTCAAAAGAACACACGTTTTATTATTTTTTTTTTCACACACAGTTATGTAATTATATTATTAAATTGTTTCACTATGGGATGTACAAATTTATTGATCAGATACCACGTAAGAAAAAATTATAGATTGGTACTGTGGACACTTTAGAATTTAAAGAAAGCCTAGTGATGCAGGAATCTTTTTTTTTCAATTTCGAGAGCTAAGTTAAAAAATTTAATTTGTTTAAATTGTCCATTTCTTTTCTCATCGATTATTAACCATCACTATTCATCAGACAAAAGACATATTATATTATTAAAACTTCCAATGTTCGGTCAAAAATACAAATCCATTAAATCATTAATATTACAAAATATATATCCTAAAATTGAAAGGTTCGGAATCTCAATTATTGCAAAATTTAAAAAGTATCAAAATCCCTAACTTCTGTTCCAAAAAAAGAGGTAATATCAATAACGGCAGATTGATTGTAAAATCAATAAAAGAAGAAAAAGTTACCTCCCGCCATATGAAGACAAGGGATTGAACAAAATATAGTTATTTCTTCATGAGACTCATTTTAAAAGAAATTATCAGATGAAGAAACACGTATGTTCCTATTACTCTTGAGAAGATAAGTGTCCACAGTCCAGTAAAGATATCTTAGTTAGGTGAGTATAAAGTTGGGAGCCTAATTGTTTTGGTCTTCCATTCGAACACCTAATTTGTCTGATTGTATAGAAAAAAATTATTCAATTGTTAAATTTTTATATAATTTATGATTCGTTGCATTAAACTTTACATTTTCTTGCTGTTTTGGAAATAAATTAATCTAATTTTTTTTAATTTTAATTATCTTTCCTTTTTACGTATAAATTAGCTTAAGAATTGGGCTTCCATGTACAAACTTTTTATGGGGCACCTCCCTCCAGTGATAGGCGAGGGTTGGTCAAAAATCATGATTTTCTCTCTCATGTCCCAATTCAATTGGGGGCTGAAGGCACTACAGGAAAAGAGGTATGAGGGTATATTGGTTTTTGACTAATATTTACGTTTTTGTTCAAATATATGTATGAATTATTGTCAAATAAATTACGATAGTTTTCCTCCGACAGTTTACCTCCTATAGCTTTTACAGATAAAAAATACTATGAGGAGATAGAATATCATTCAAAAGCCAATATTAATCTTTTATAGCCCATCCATATCTCTCTATCATGGAAATTTATAAAAACGTATCTATAAAAATAGGATTAAATGTGAAAAGTTTTCACCAAGAAAATACTAAATGATGCTTACAATTTTGGATCCTTCTGGTAACGCAAAGAACATGAAAAGTAACAATGGCTCATGAAAAGACCATCAGGGATATTTCTTCAGTCTTTATAATCTAACTTCAAAGAGTTCGAGACTACTAAAGGACGCCAATATTCTATTCAATCTTCCATATAGACAGCTTTCGAATATACCCATATTACTAGGCTTCTTAACTCACAGTTATTGTTTTATATATTAATATTGAAAGTGACCGTTCAACAATATATTGATGGACATTATACTCTTATGAGTTCCTAAAATGCTTAGAGAGTTTAAACTCACTGTTATTACAATTACAGGCTGACCCCGATTTAAGTAGACACCGCTGTTACAAAAGGATGACTTGAAGCGGAGTTGACCCCCATCTTACTTATTTCTGCTGTAAATTAAAATTATTTTTAAACATTTTCATTTACATTGAAAGAACCATAAAAAATATTGTTCATAGTGCTAGTGTACCATAGAAACGTCCTTTGATTTTTGTTAATAGGAAACGAAAAGATTGGAGTTACTTAAAGCGGTGTTTTAACTAAAAAGCATTTTGTTGTCAAAATTTTGGAATGTCATAATATTATCTCAAAAAATATTCACTTGACATTTCATTTTTATGTTTACTAATCAGAGCATATTCTGGATATCAATTTAACAGTAAAATCCAGTAAAACATTTTGGAAAAAATTTGTTTGGTGACGATATTTATAGTGACATAAAATTTACGATATTAATAGTGATATAAATTTGTAATTACTACATTATAATTCATTGTAGATAAAAAAATAATTGACGCAATTGCATACATGGCTGTAAAATATAAAATGATTTTCTCCATAAGTTTGTCCTCTAAAAATAATAATAATAACTAATATTAATATATGTAACACTGAACCAATCAATACTAATCTTTTTCAATATCTACTAAGGATTTTCAAGTAGTACAGTGGCAGTATATACGGTATTATTTTTTACCTCTGATATTTTGAGTGTTCATGCTTAATATACTTTACCGAGACATTATCTAGAAAGCAACACCCTTCCTCGTCTCAATTTTCATTAGCAACTTCGAAAATTTGATCAGATTTCTGGCAAAAGATCCTGATAGTGTAACTCATTAGATATATATTTATAATAATTTGAAGAGTATTAAATAATCTTAGAAAAATTCAATAATAGTCTAACTGTGTTTGATTAATTAATAATTGGTTGAAAATTTGTACAGAAATTAAATATGAACCAAATAAATATCCGGTTTATAACAAGATTATTTGTGTATTTGATAAACAGTGATTGAAGCAGTCATTGATTAAAGCAGTCATGACACATGCAATAAATATTTAGGTTCATATTGCTCTCTTGTGCAAAATTCTGTTCCTTGATAATCCTGAAACATGGAAATCTTCCAACGTAAAAACGATGGTGAGACTTGACATGAATAATAGACTATTATGAATAATGTTGGCATTCCTTTCGAGATTTTGCTCTCGTTCCACCAAACGCTGCTTCTATGAGTACGTTTTTGAATAAGAAAAAATTGAAAGACACTACATAGGTTACAAATATATTTTAATTCCATGAGGTGCAACATTGTATGCCGATATAATTATATTTTTTCATCTCTCTCATCTGATTTAAATACTTAATAGTAAAGATATCTATAAAAAACTTATTTGAACCATTACCTTGATTGACTATCTTAGTTTGCCCACATCAATAACGCTAATCATTGAAGTTCAAACATCGAAAGATGTACTCAAAGACACTGTATTCTCTGAGGTGTTATTAAAGCAACACAATTTGATTGCTGAGTTACTGAGGGAGGAACAGCATCTATCTAACCAAACAATTTACACATTATCCAATAAAGTTTATTGTGATATTATTGGCAAAATTCACAAAAAAATGGAGGAAACAGTTGTTAATGGATAATGAACACATTTTACATTTTACCCAAAAATGAATGAGCTTCACTTGCCATAAGATATTGACCAATTATAATTAATCATATCGCACATTAAAGTTAATTTATTATTTAAATTTTATTAATCAATTCAAATTAATCACTCCCTTCCTTTATTGCCCCAGGCTTAGGCGGATTGAATGGCAAATTTTAGGATATATAGTTAGTAGCACTGTAAGCTATGGTATAATACATATATACCTTACTAAATTTATTATAGTATTTACCACAACGATTGAATGCAAACTCTTTGTGATTGAAGTTTATACAAAAACTAATTGAATATCATATACGTTAAAAAAATTGATCGAAAATTGAAACAAGTTTTCCTTTTATTGTGAGTTCATCATATTTGTTAAGTAAAAATTTAAACAATAATAGTCCATCACAACATTTTTCGAAGCAAATTGATTCCCTGAGAGAACGAGAAGAATCCTAATCTTGGGATTTCAAACGAGATTTGAATTGAATTCTCCGTTATATTGGCTATTAAGATGAAACTTTAGAGAAAATCTTTTTGGTTGTTGCTATCATCACTCGTTTTTAATATCCGAATTGAGAAGAAGATTTCCAAAGTTTAATTTGAGTGCGTTTATTTTATGTGACTATCCCAAAGTAACTCTGAGATAAAATCAGAAATTTGTTTCAAGATTTTGGTCAAGATTTTTAAAATAATATTTGAATTCATTTATCTTCATTAATTTAGTGTAAATTCATTTTGTGTCAGTGCGATATTTCCTCATTTTAATTAATTCGTTGAAATATAAATCAGATCCATTATTCACAATCAGTTCAAATAATCAATTACGAATAAATAAATTTAATTATTGATAATAACGGCAGTATAATTTCATATATAATTTATTAATTTACTTCTGACACTTTGATTTCAGAATTTCATCACATTATTTATTTTATTAAGATAATGAATAAAGAAACAAAATGAATTATTATTATTCAAATACTTAACTAATTTAAATTTATAAATCACCAAAAATCCGGTAGCATTAATCAATAAAATTGTTCAAGATATGTATAAATAATTATTTTTTCAACAATCACCTTCACATGAAAGAACTCCAATGATGAAATTGTATGATATAAATGATGAATAATTATATTTCAATGATTATAATTTTATATTACAGAAAACACCTTCACTTTTCATTATAAAATGATCATCATATGTAACTAATTATAAACTAAAGTAAATATCATTACATATTATTATCTTTATAATTCATATTCTATTTCTGTTAAAGATTTTTTTTGATAATGTTTCATCGAATTTTTAGTTAATCAAAATTATAATCTATTTATTAATCATCGTTTCTTACCGACAAATAAATTCAAAATGTAGAGTTTATATGACTATAATATTATAGTCCTTCACACTTTAATTATATAAAAAAAATATCTACACTTTTTTAGAGTGAAATTTTACATTCATCTAGGGTGTGTTTTTACCCTCTTTCAATCTCTTTCAGAGAGTGTATAAACATTTAACAATCGTTAGAGTGATTTTCACCTTATTTTCGAGTGATATATCACCTTCTTTAAGAATTTGTCTTTACCCACTTCTAGAGTGGGTCTCTACCCTCTTCTTCAGTGTATCTCTTCACTCTTTTAAAGTATTCTTTACCCTCTTTTAATGTGTGTCTCTACTCACTTTCAGAGTGCGTGTTTCTACCCTTTTTTAAGTCTGTCTTTACCCTCTTTTAGAGTGTTTAATCAACCTATTTTAGAAGAAGTCTTTACCATCTTTTAAAGTGTGTAGAGTGTGTCTATATCCTTTTATGGAGTGTGTATCTTTAGCAACTTTTTATTTACCCTATATTTAAAAGATCAAATGGCAATTACCTCATTTGAATCAAAGGGTAATTTGTTATTAGTTTTTCGTCATTATCTGCTCCAATAATCTCTTCCAATAAAACGTAAACCAGTCCCAATAATAGCTAAACAAACTATACACTATACAGTCGATCAGATGACGAATGTATCTAGTACGCTGTACAGTAATTGAACCCTTTAATGATAAACCTTGTTGCCTAATATGAGAAAGATGATAATCATAACATATAATATACTGTATATGTATTTTATGTGATATATAAATCTTTAGTTAAAATATGTGTACAAATGAACCATATAATGTTGCATTGGTAAAAGTAAAGAAGAAATCTTGAATGCCTTTCATTGTCCGCATTACGGTTTAGTACCACTCCATAATAAAATTACTTATTTAATATTGATTAATAAATAATACCATAACCTTATACCTCTAGGAATACATATTTAAATTGCAATTAACATTATGCTCGATTCGTTGTTATTGCTAAAACCTTTAGGCATTCATTATGAATATTGTCTCACTTTCGTTAACTTGGAAAGTCATCCTAAGCGTATAGATTTACAGTGCGGTTTATAGAACAGGGTGGGGCGTAAGTTTGGAAGCAATTTTTCAAACATTAATATAATTCTTAAAAATAAGTTCATAAGTAAGTGATAGGGTTTGAACTATAGTAGAGACACTACATTATGACGTGGCAGTGTTATTTTTTTACAAAAATTCAGTCAATTCAAAAATGTCAGACAAAAGAGAAGCCATTATTGCTCTATACCGTGCCGGGAAGTCAGATTCCGTCATTTCAAAGACTCTCTCAATAGCGAGATCGACATTTTGGAAGTGTGTGAAGCGTTTTAATGAGAGAGGAAACTTGACTGATCGTCCAAGAAGTGGTAGACCACGCTCACAACGTACCAAACAACTGATAAAATGTGCCCAAGAGAAGATCAGGAGGAACCCAAAAAGGTCAATACGATTGTTAGCCAAAACAGCTAATGTGAGTCCCAGAACAATGATAAGAGTTGTCAAAGAAGACCTAAAGATGTCCTCTTTCACCCTCCAAAAGAGACAGACTCTGTCAGAAGCTGTAAAGAAAAAGAGATTGGAGAGAAGCAAAGCACATCTGAGAGAATTGAAGTCTGGCACGGCTGGTGAAATTGTTTGGTCTGTCGAAAAAAATTTCACAGTGGAAATGGCTCACAACCGGAGGAATGACAGAATAATTGGTAAAAGTGCAAAAGACATCCCATACAACCAAAAAACTGTCCACAGAACCATGAAACCTGCTTCAGCAATGGTCTGGGCCGCCGTTTCAGAAACTTGGAGATCTCCTTTAATTTTTGTGGAACAAGGCGCCAAAATCAATGCTAAATGTTATATTGAGAATATTTTGACGCCAATGTTGGAGTCAGCTAAGGATCACTTCGGTAATGACACTCTATGGACATTTCAGCAAGACGGCGCGACTTCACATACTGCAAATGTCACTCAAAACTGGTGCCATGACCATCTTTCACGGTTTTGGTCCAAAGAAATGTGGCCTCCCTGCTTCCCAGATGTTAAACCTATGGACTTTTCGGTATGGTCCTATTTTGAATCAAAGGCCTGTGGTAAATTCCATCGCAGTGTGGAAATTTCGCTCCAGAGATCTTGGAAGGAAATTTCACAAGAACTGTTGCGTGCCGCAGTAGGAGGAGTTCGGAGGAGATTTGAGGCTGTTATTAAAAACAATGGGGGACATTTTGAATAAATTTATGATTTTTGAATTCTTAAAACCCTTATGTAATAATACATAACTGTAAATTATTAAATATATTTTTCGTTGGATTATAATATGCACTTTCATTTGCTTCCAAACTTACGCCCCGCCCTGTATAAGTTTATTCAATTCAAGATATATTTTACAAACTGTGTTTTTTACATGTGTCACTCTTGTACTGAAAGCAAAATACAATCACCAAGAACGAGCCTGTTGTTCTATTCGTCATTCAATCGTACCAATTGATTGAAGAAATTTAATAATCCCAATAATAGAAACCTTCATATTACCCTCTTCTAGAAATTAGTCTCTACACTCTAAATTCTTTTCCAGTTTGTCTGAACCTTTTATCTCTGTATATATTTACCTTGTTTTTAAGTTTTTCTCTACCCTCTTTTAGAGTGTTGTTTTTACCCTCCCAATTATATTCCGACTTATTTCTCTATTAAAGTGTCTTATGCTCCAATTAGAGCATGTGTTTTCCCATTTCTAGAATGTGTTCTATTATCTATCAGAGTGTTCTTCGTCCTTTTCTAAAGGGATCTTTCACTTTCTTTTAGTGTCTGTATTTACCCTCTCCTAGAGAGTGTCTCCTTCAAACACTGACATTTATGAGCTCCCGCAAATCATTCACCATATCATTTGTTTTTGTTCTTAGGATTTTTTTAAGATCTTGTTTGTGCAATAACATTGAAATTCAAAAATTAGAAAAAGAAGTAGATAATTAATTTGACTCTTCGTTATTAGCAGCTTCGTTCGTAACAAAAACATACATTAGAGCTTGTCTACAGAATTTATGTTTCTACTATCTAAATAAAAGGATAACCTTCAATCTGAGTAACTTTTTAAACTCAAATCAAAATTTATCTAATACTAAAATGTTAAACCAATTTATGTCAGTACTTTTATTCCATGAAAAAAGTAAGGCATACATTTCAATTAGGGATTCTAGAGTTTCAATGTTCTGATACATTATTGCATAAGAAATTGTGAATACACTTGAAATCTTAGAAACACAAACAATGGAGGATATGCTCCACATATACGTAGTAGAAGAAAAATATATCATTTATTGAAATGTAAACAGATAGGATACCAATTAGTGAATTTCTTTATACTTTCAAAGATAGTTCCAATTATATTGTGCAGCCAAAATGTATTAATTTTATTTGAGGCAGTCTTTCTAGTTGCCAATTAGTCCGGAGCAATCATCAGAAGGTAGAGATTAGCCACTATTATCGATCTTTCTAATGAATAATTTAGTCGATGCATTAATTTTGTGGAGAATCAAGGTCCTTTCTGCGAGAAAGTTTTCATGTCTCTCTAATAAGTTTTTGACTATTGCTTAGGCTATTTCTATAATAAATAAATAAATCTATTCTAAATTTCGTCCTATTTATTCACACAATGCAAATGCATGTTTCGAATTTAATTTTGTGTAGCCATTCCTAGTAATTAAGTTTATTCGATGCAAAAATTCTCAATAAGAAATTATGGTTTAATCTAAAATATAGCACACTTAGCTTGAATCACAATTTCAGTAAAAAAAAATTATCTATTATCACTAAACTATGGAAACAGTTAGACTCACCCACACCAAGTAGTTACAAAGAAAAGTAGAAAATAGAACTGTTTTCATTGCTCTTAAATGAATAAAAATATTCACCAAGCTGGTTCACATTTTTCTAGACTGAATGGAAAGCAGTTACCATCAATCCCTCTAAAGTCAAACTTTTTAAAGTTTAAGGCACATATAACATGTTAATAACACGCTTCAATAGAGTCACTCTCGGTATCAAGTTTCCTCCTTTTCGATAGCGTTTGTGGAGATTCGAATTTAACTTCGAAAATTGGATCTCTAACTGAAACATTTTAGCTCACCATTTGAAACAAATTTAATTCCCGACATTTCAATGAAACAACCAAGGTACAAACTTACTACAAAAAAACGAACGTGTTTCCCTTAATATATCTATAAAGCTATTGAATATAAATTATTAATTAATACTAAAATTATCTCTTCATTTTTTTAAATTAATAATTGATTTCGTTATAACAAATATTGTCCATTTGATTTTTTTTCCATTTGAAAACGTTCCAATACAAAATTATTTTGATAACATTATTTGTTTGATTTACATTTAAACAAAAATTAGAAGTGTGACAGATTTGATACGAAACTGAACAAAGTAACTAATATCTAATAAATTTTTGATTTGGCCTATTTTTATTAATTTCCTTAATTTATACTAATAAATTTATAATAATTTGTTGGAGCAAGTAAAGTTAATGGACCTGAAATTAATCTGGAAAATTTAACGGACCAGAAAATTTTATTTTTGTTTAATAAAATATTTGCTTTAGTATTTTATAAATATACAACATTACGAATGA
Source organism: Caprella mutica (assembly GCA_947561585.1). Lineage (NCBI taxonomy): Eukaryota > Metazoa > Arthropoda > Malacostraca > Amphipoda > Caprellidae > Caprella > Caprella mutica. The sequence continues at coordinate 742,135 of CANNZV010000222.1, read as the reverse complement.
TAATATTATGATCATAAATTAATTTCTGATATTTTATTATTTGAAAGAATTAATGAAAATTACGTGATCCATTTTGAAGTGGTTAAGAACAAGTACAAAAAAAGGGATAAAAGTTCTGCTCAAATCCAAAATTATATTCATATTCTAAAAATTGGTCAAATATTAAATATTTAACAAGTAAAGTTAACGGATCAGAAATGAAGCTAGTAAACATAACGGACCGGAATTTAACCTCGTAAAGATAACGGACTCTGGTCCGTTATCTTTTGTAAAATATCAAAAAACTCAAAATTTAAATTAACGGAGACAAATTTACAGGAGACCCCAGATATATCTAACTTAAAAGTTTTATTCATTCCTCAGACCAAAAGTTCCGAGACCAAAAATTCCATGACCAAAAATCCCGAGATAGAATTTCCGCTCAAATCTCATGCTAATTGAATATCAAAACATGTCAGAATTACTGATGTTACGTATCATTTTACTACGGTTATTGATGTTACATTTTTTTAATAAATACATTATATTTTTTAGTTTTAGAATTTTTACTTTTTCTAATATTATTCTCCAATAAAATAATTATAAAATGACACCCAATTTTCCGAGACCGAGTTTTCTATGACCGAATTTTCATTGAATATCAATGAATTTGCATAATAGAATTTAGCAAGTCACGATCCATAGTACGATTATCTACCCAAAAAATATCAAACATATTTTTTTAAATAGAAACAACATTCAAACACATTTTAATTGTAGTAAATATTTCTGTATCGCATAATATTACAATCAAGTGCTGTCTTTATTAATTATACTTAATCCCAAAGTGAAAATTGTACTCCACTCTTCACCTGTCACCGTCACAGGGACTGCCTTCGGGCGGCCCCTGTGAAGGGGACATTGACTGGCGGGTTTGACTGGTTAAAAAGTCTGGGTTAAAACTTGTAGTAGCCTATGATTGTAGTAGCCAATCTATCTTCTTACGCCTGGTAGAGGTTCTTCATTCGTCAGGTCTTTGTGGCTCCTTGTGACTCTTTTTTGCTCTCTTTCCTTTACACAATAAGACATCGTAGCCGCGTTAACTTATTTTTGGCTTACTGGACAAGAAAAGAAGTTACATTAGCCTAACATTATGAGAATGAATTGAACTATTAAAAGTAATGTGTAACGTGAGGACTGAAAAGTGTCAGTAAAAATTAATTGCAGATTGAATTTGGTAAATGAACGCTAAAAACATTAGTTTATTATTAAATATTCAAACTCATACTAAAATCTTATCACATCCAGGAAGAAAAGAAATAAATATTAAAGTATTGAAATATTTTACAATTTCATTGACATTCAAAACTTTATTCCCTAGATTTATGCATAACAAATAAAATAAATCCCAACTTACTGAAAAATATAACTGTATAGCTAATATATGGGCCCAGAGCCTCTCTAATTTTAATTCTCATTAATTATAGTTCTTTTAATGGATTACTTTCCTTTTGGTTACAAGAATGAAATTTTCGCTTGAAAATAAAGGAGAGAATAAGTGAAATGACTTGAGATGAATCAGCTAGAACACCATCTAACAAGTGAGAGAACAACTACTACATCTTCTTAGCAGTGAGAGAAGAACTGGTATATCTTCTTCATAGTGAGAGTACGCATCTTCTTAACTGTTAGGGAGGAACTAATTCATCTTCTTACCAGTGAGAGATGAACTGGTACTGGCTAAGCTCCTCACTGTTCCCCCCATTTGAAAAACTATGAATAAATTTCCGGCCAGTTTAACCCTCAGAAATGGATATTTACTCTGCAACGGAACAACAAACAAACGAACCTCCTTTGACTTTTGAGGTAATTAATGTCCGTTAGATATAATATTATTAGTCACATATTTATATTAAGATATCTTATTTGAGATAATTTCTTTGGAATGTATCTTTCAGTAACATTGAATTGTTAAATAAATCAAAAGTTATGCGTATTGCGTTGGAATAATTATTAATCTATTCAATAATCCAACTACATTTGGCAATTCTTATTCGATTCCATTCATGTTAATTTCGCTATCTGTTCAGTTTGACTTTGAAAGTCAGTGAATGTAACTCCGGAGTGAAGTGAACGTCAATCAAAATCAAAGGTGAAGTTGTGAATTTAAATACTTTGCTCTCAATGAAAATAATCTAAATAGAACCGAAAGTTTCGAAAATAATTCAGATTATATTTTTTGGGTAATCTAAGGATACAAGCATACATTTAGTGTATTTCTGTAAATAATAATGTATGTCCTATGAAATATAAGAAACGATTGAAATAATGATCTTTTATCATCTCAATTCGATCAACAAACACCATAATTTTACAGAACTAACCCTCTAGAGCAGCGGTTCCCTATAGGTGGTCCCGTGGACCCCCGTGGGCCCCTTAGGGGTCCCGCGCTATAAGCTGCTACAATTCTGGAATTAGATAGTTTAAACAGTTTTGTGTTTAATTACATATATGAATCATATCTATTATTTCATATTTTTGTGGATATAAATTTAAAAGAATCCCCAAATTTAGTTACATAGTTTTCGAGTAGTATTAATCAATTAATTATTTTTTTATTTTATTTATAATTTATTAGTAGTAATTATTAAATACCAAGTGTTATAAATAAACAAATTTATTTTAATTTATTTTTATTTTTAATATTCCACCAACAAACTTTTTAAATTGAATAACTAGTATGATTAAAATATCTCCCAAGTACACGCGCTAAATTATCATTTAAACTCAGGGGTTCACAGCTAAAATTGTTTTCTTTGCAGGGGTCCCTGAAGAAAACGCTATATGGAACAGCTGCTTTAGAGTCTAGAATCTAAATACTGTTGAATATTATTTACAGTAACTAACTTCTGTATAATTTAACTTATTATTTAATTCTCTACTGCTTATATCAACTCAATAATAAAGATACTAGAGCATAATGTTTGAAATTCAATGAAGTATTTTTTTTTCATATTTTTCAAATATCTGTGCAACAATAAGCTTGATGATCAATGTTTGTAAATGTTTTTATTCATTCATTCATTTGAATAATAGTACCTCATACATGAAGCAAAACGAGTCTGGATAACTCTTTCACTAAACTTCAGGAAACTAGTGAAACCTAATAAGCTTAGAGTTTCAAAGATATCATATCTAATGAGAATGAACAGAAAAAATTGCATCAAACAAGATGCAAATAAAATTTATAATATTCTGGCTACATATAAGATATTTTGGTCTTGTTCAGCCAGGAAAGAAATTTTATACACTGCTGATCAATAATATAAGACCGTTTGAAAATTGGATAAAAAAACTAACATTTTGTAGATAGGGTTGTGAATTTTTAAATATAGTTTACTGAAAACAATCTACATAAATGTTCCAAATAAAAAACAATTGCACCATCAACTTTTTCTTAAATCTGTATTTTTATGAAATAAGGCGTTTAACACTTGATCATAAACATAAGGCCACATAACTTAAATTAGGATAAATACCAAATAACAAAGAAAATGTCAACAAAATTGGCTTTAATAGTAAGTTCTGCCTCCATTGCTTCTGATTACTTCAAAAATTCTCTCTGGCATACTGGAAATGAGGGTTTCTAGCAGTGTAAGAGGAACGTTGCTCCAACTCGTGAAAATGGACTCTCGAAGCTCATCCACAGTGGCATACTGCTTTCCATTTTTGTAAACATACCTTTCCATCCACCCCCAGAGGTTTTCTATAGAATTCAAGTCCGGGGAGCATGCGGGATGCTTCAAAACCCGGACACCACTCTCCTCTAAGAAGCTCATTGTCCTGCGTGCTCTATGAATTGCAGCATTATCCTGCTGGAAAACCCACCCATCTCCACACAACCGTTGTCCTTCGGTCACCAGATTAGCATTTTGGAACATTGTGATGTAACCAGCTGCAGTTTGACGACCATGAAAAATCTGCAACTCCATCGTTCTTATGGATGAAAATGCTCCCCACACCATTACGGAGCCTCCACCGCTGTGCCGTGTAGAGTAGATCTCAGGAGGCATTTCTTTGTCATGCCAGTACCTCTGGAAGCCATCTGGACCATCAAGATTAAACTTCTTTTCGTCTGAGAAGAGGACTAGCATCCATTTTCCAGTGTCCCACGTTTGGTAATCCTGACTGAATATCAGACAGTCATGCTTGTGGCGTGGTAAGAGCCGGGGCACCTGCAGACGCTTTTTGTTCACCATCCTATTGATGCGTAACTGTAGTCTAATGGTTATTGGGCTGCAATCCGCACCTGTAGCCTCCTTAATTTCCCTAGAAGTTAGTCCTCTGTCCTTTTTCACTACACGTTTGATCCTCCTATTCAGCGCAGAGGAAATTTTTCTTGGTCTACCTGTAGATTTTGCCTTTCCATAGTTTTGGGGATCCATTGAAAAGTTGCAAACTGCAGTTTTGCTTCGATTCAACTTGTCAGCGATCGCCCGTTGTGACAAACCCAGTTGGTGGAAATCTAAGATTCTGACACGCTCGACTTCACTCAGTTTAGACGCTTTTGGCATTGTTACACCTTTATGCAATGGCTGCTAATTTCAAAATGAGTGAAAAACTATGAAATAACCCTAATTTCAGCTTTTTTGCACCATGGTCTTATGTTTATAATCAAGTGTTAAACGCCTAATTTCATAAAAATGCAGATTTAAGAACAAGTTGATGGTACAATTGTTTTTTATTTGGAACATTTATGTAGATTGTTATCAGCAACCTACATATATTTGAAAATTCACAACCCTATCCACAAAATGTTAGTTTTTTTATCCAATTTTTAAACGGTCTTATATTATTGATCAGCAGTAATGTTATCGATAAAGATTGTGTAGATAAGACGTATGAAAACTGTAGACAGTTAGATTATTCAGCCTTGAACTGTAACTAACAATTTAAACTAAACGACAAGCATTTTGAACTTTTAACGACAAACATTTTAAGCTTAACGACAATCATTTTAACCTTAACGACAAAATTTTTAAACTTAACGAAACGACAATCATTTTAAACTTAATCACAAACATTTTAAACTTAATGACAAACAGTGTGAGAATTCATTTAAAAGTGAAACATTTGATAATGAACAGAATAATAAATATTGTAATTAATCAATGATATTGGTAACAATCCATCGTTAATTATTAGGATCAGAATATATTTCCAATTAATTTTCCAATTTCAAATATCTTTGACTCTTAATTATTACTGACAGTGAGAACTGACCAATGGTTGACATTTTGGTCATTATTATTTCAGTTTCAATTATCTCTTAATTCAATTTGTGTGTACTACTTCGAAACAGTTATAGGGAACTCTTTCAATTATATTATGAATAGTTATTTATTGATGATGAATTACATTTATTCAGAAATATTCAGAAATAAATGTCCATCTAGTTGGAGCCAAATGTGTGTACTACCTTGCATTATTTAAATAGTTATATGATTATTGAGTCTTATAATCGTTTATGTTTTTTATATAGTATTCATAATTCATTTTTTCGCAGGAGATTTACCACTCGAAATGTCCCGGAAAGGTTAGATTTGTTGATGAAAATGAGAATAATTAACTCCCCAAAAATTTTCCAAATTCTTGAACGTGAAAAAAAGTATATATATGAACAGTATCCTTCCCTATAATGAAGAGCATCGTGTTTTTATATATAAAAAAGAATATATATATAAGCCCAACACGATCAAGAAATTTTTTATGGAACTCCAAATTTTCCAAAAGTCAATTTTTTTCCAAAAACTCAAAATTTTCCTAAAACTTTCAAGTTGAATTCTCCAATAACTTGATATTTAAAAAAAATCGATATAAACTGAAAACTTGTAAGTTGAATTCTCCAATAACTCGATATTTAAAAAAATATCGATATTAACTGAAAATTTCCAGAAACTCAAAAACTATTTCTTCAAAATCTGGAAAATCAAGAAAATTGGAAAAATAATATACAAAAATTCAAATTTAAAAAATCTCAAATTTATTTTTATAAACAAATTTTAACAATCCAATCTACAAGAACTAAATAGAATATTCAAAATCCAATCATAAGTATACTGGAATCACTAAAAGAAAATTCAATTATTTATGAAATTTGCATTGAATCGAAATTTAATTTCCTTTAATTTCCTTTACACTAGTATACAGTATATATAAAAAGTATATATAATCAGAATACCTTGTCACTCTAAAATATTATCCAACTAAAATTATGTGATTTTTATTTAGTTTTGGGTTATAAATCTCATTTTATTTGAACAATGTTGTGAGTCTTACATTAATAAAAATGAAATTTGAATAGAGTTACTAAACTTCACTGCACTTTTGTTAAGAAAAAATGTACCAATAGGTATATAGAGATAATCGAATGACTATCATTTAACAATTTGAAAATAACTGGTTGGAATGATTAATAACTGTTTAGAGAGGTTTCATCAGGTAATAGAGTTTGTTTTTCTGTTCATTTGGAGCATCCATTCATTTAATTTGATCCTGTGTTATCTTTTTATCTTCAAACTCTGTAGCGACTAAATCTGATGATGGATGAACTGCCAGTGAATAGAAGAAAAAATAGAGTAATAATTCTATCATGGTGGGACACGTTGGGTGCCTTTTCCATTGATTAACACAAATATGTTGCATATTTTCTATATTTGGAAACGATAAATTTGATTTTTTAGCAAATTGTAATTAAAATTGCTCGATAACCAAAAAAAAAAGTGCATTACTTATTTTTAGTGACAATTTTTACAGTTCCGCAATGAACACCAGGTATAGTTATCTATTCTATGTATAATCAAGATGATAAAACAAAAGTGTATGGAGGTAAAATGACAAAAAAATGTATTGTTTATCATTATCACCAACCATTTATATATTTCATGGTGCTAGGACGTTTCGTTAATGGACGTTTCATACCCGGACGTTTCGTTACCGGAAGTTTCTTTAAGGGGCGTTTCGTTACTAGGACGTTCTGTTACTAAGACGATTCGTTACCAGGCTTTCGTTCTGAATCGTTACGAACAATTTTTAAATTTTAAATTAGCTTTAGACTACAAATTATAATTTATACAATTTTAAATATGTATTATTTTTTTTCTACTCTATGCTGAACCAATTACCGGAAATTTTAAATTATATTAGAAAATAGTAGGAAAGTAAAGTGAAGTTATAACGGGTCAGATATGAAACTGGGAAAGATAACCTACCAGAAATAAAGCTAGTAAAAGTAATAAAGTTAACGGACCAGAAAACTTTATTTCAGTTTTAATAAATATTTGCTTTAGTATTTTTTAAATATACGAACCTAATAAATGATTAGATTAATGATTATACAATAATGGACCAGATTGAAGCTAGTAAACATAACGGACTAGAATTGAACCTGGTAAAGATAACGGACACTGGTCCGTTATCTTAACTTGCTCCAAATAGTATATAAGAATTTAAATTGAGGGTAAAACTGTTATTTTCCATCGGTAACAGTTAACATTTGATAATTGGAATTGTTACCCCCTAATGTTGAAGCATTTCGGAATAATGAAAATTTTCGCAATGTAGGTAAGCTCCGAGTTCTCGGACTGAACAACATTTTCAATCATGTTTGGACAAAAAAAAAGAATTATTGTTATCCAACTTCTATATCGATTGGTACCCAATGTTATTCTCACTACCAACTTTTCTAATCAAGGAATTTAAGTAATGATTGTTAATTTTAATACCTCTGATAATAATTCATAATGTATGGGATTGTTATGAATTGTAGTATGCAACCCATTTCGAATAAAAAAGCTCGTTTAAATTTCATAAAATGGTAAAACAAATATGGTTACGAATCGTCCTAGTAACGAAACGTCCGCTAACGAAACATCCGGGTATGAAACGTCCAGTAATGAAACGTCCGGTCACCATATTTCATATAACAAGAGCAAATTTATGGTGAAGTATTAGATGATTCAGATAGTTTACTTCTCAGTCTTCTATGACCCCTATATGATTTTATTTTATGTCTGAAAAAAAACATTAAAGGTTAGTGTCATATTTAAACTTGAGATTCGATCTGCATTCAATCCATGAATTAAATGCATTTTGTTTTCAAGAAGTGGTATATTTTTGCTCATTTCATTTAAATGTTGAGGAATTAAACTGTTTGCTCCTAACTTCTTAGAATTTGAAGCTTTCAAATATTTTCTATTTTGAATAATAGGTAAACAAACTAATTAATTTATATACATTTATTCTATCCATGATAAAATAATTTCATCTATATTTAGGAAATACTACCACATATATTGTACAACAGTATTCGTTCATTTAGAGCCGCTATTTCCACATCCTCTTTTTTTCAGGCAATCTTATTAAATTTCAAGGGTTAGTACTGAAGATTGAGTCGATGCAGTTTCCCACTCTCGATAAAATGCTATCATGAAATGTCTCGTAAAGTTCACTCAAAATATTCAGACGGCATACACAAATAGCAATTCGAGAGACAATACTGTTTAGAAGCACAGTTGTGTATAAACTCACCCAAGTGTGCCTCTCACTGCACACACCATTTGGTGTTGAGGTAAAGTTAGGTAACTCCACACTCGAGTTTACCACTCACTAATTGCGCGAAATGAGTGTATAACTTACCAGGACTTACCCAAGTTTACCGTTCAGTAAATATTAGATTAGACGTGCGAGGTAAAGTATGGTTAGTTCTGACAGGATCGTAGTTACCCAACTTTACCTCTTAACCCTCCAATTAGTCTTCCTATCTGATATACCAAGTATTTTTTTTGTTTAGTTTGGATTGATGAAGATTAATTATATTTCCTGGCATAAAATTTGACAGGAAAAATATATGTGAGATATGTATATATTCTTATTGTGCATGCTATAATAAATACTTAATTATTGTGAACAAATTTTGTTAAAATTTCAAGGAGTTCATTAATAATGAAAATATATAATTGATATTCTTAGTAATGAAATATTTTTTCTTAAAATACGATTATTACATACCATCAGATGCAGAATTTCAACACGAACAAAAAATTGTAAATCGAGGTGGTTTTACTTAATTTTTATTTTGGTTTGTTTTGTGATTGTAAAATACTTATATATATATATGTATGTACTCAATATTCATAACAATCAATAAAAGTAACTCCATTAAAAATTGCTCAAAATTATCATCATCCTTTATCTAGAAACTTTAAACTATAGGAAATATTGTATCTTGAGGAGTGGCAACATGGAAACCATTGCAGTCCTTAAATGATTGCTAAACTTTTCTGGCGTCAGTTTTTGAATGGCGAGAAAAGTTTGAATAGTCGCACAAAAGCCATCAATTGTGTTTGAATCACAGATTGATTTCGACAATCAAAGAGGAACTTTAGTTTGTGATTTCGACATTTCCAGGAGGGAAACTTTGCAAACATTTGTATATTGAAGATATGGGTATAATGGGATTGAATTGAATGTTTGTAATTATGTATATTAAAAATTTGAAACAATGCAAATTAGAACTTGTAATCATGATATTTAAATATTTGTAAAAGGGCAAATTAGATATTTTTTATCCTCAATTCTTTGAATAACTGAATAATTCTGTTCAGGTTATTCCACACACAAAGAATTAAAATCGGCATTTAATTCTATTGGAAATATTTCTTTTAACTTTAATAGTTTATTGTTATAAATGTCACAATTTCGAACTTATTTTTGATAAATATTAATCATTCTAAAATAGTATTGTTTAGTACATTTATGACACTGTATGTGATGTTATCAAATATAAATATCCAATAACATGTTAAATAATTACCCATTCGCATTCTTAAATATTTATTGTTGTGGTACTTTCTTTGAAAATTATATTATAAGGGCAGTACTTCTAACCATTCAATTGAGTGGATAATGTCAACAGAGAGCTTCACAATAAATTAAATACTATAAATTCATAATGCTCTTTAAAGAGGAAAAGCGTTCTAACTCAAACTAATAATTAAGTTATGGTAACAGTTTACTTAGTTCCGAAAAAACACGCATTCCCAGGCAGCAAAACAACGTCGGTACGACATTGTATTAGCATTGTAACATTGTATCAAGGTCGTCTTGTTGTTTCACAATGTTCTGCGAACATCGATACAACGTTGTGAATTTAGTCAATCACATATCAACGTTGGCACAACATCGGACGAACATCGAACAACAATGTGAATTAAGTAGGTCATTCAGCAATGTTTGAACAACATCGGACCAACATCAAATGATAATGTGAGTTAAGTAGATCATTCAGCAATGTTCGTACAACATCGGATGGACATCGAATAACAATCTGAAATTAGTAGGTCATTCAACAATGTTCGTACAACATCGGATGGACATCGAATAACTATCTGAGATTAGTAGGTCATTCAACAATGTTCGTACAACATCGGATGGACATCGAATAACTATCTGAAATTAGTAGGTCTTTCAACAATGTCCGTGCAACATCGGATGGACATCAAATAACAATCTGAAATTAGTAGATCATTCAGCAATGTTCGTACAACATCGGATGGACATCAAATAACTATCTGAAATTAGTAGGTCATTACACAATGTTCGTACAACATCGGATGGACATCGAATAACATTCTGAAATTAGTAGGTCATTCATTAATGTTCGTACAACATCGGACCAACATCGAATAATAATGTGAAATTAGTAGGTCATTACACAATGTTCGTACAATATCGGACCAACATCGAATAATAATGTGAATTAAGTAGGTCATTCAACAATGTTCGTACAACATCGGATGGACATCGAATAACTATCTGAAATTAGTAGATCATTCAGCAATGTTCGTACAACATCGGATGGACATCGAATAACTATCTGAAATTAGTAGATCATTCAGCAATGTTCGTACAACATCGGATGGACATCAAATAACAATCTGAAATTAGTAGGTCATTCAACAATGTTCGTACAACATCGGATGGACATCAAATAACAATCTGAAATTAATAGGTCATTCAACAACGTTGGAACAACATCGGAAAGCATCGAATAACAGTGAATTAGGTAGGTCATTCACCAATGTTGGTACAACATCGTACGAACATAGATTAATATTTTGAATTTAGTAGGTCATCCATCAATGTTGGTACAATATCGGACGAACTTCTATAACTAATGTGAATTGTATTGTTCATTCACCAATTCTATGACACAGCGGATGAACATTGCCTGTTGTATCCCCTTATTTAATAAAGAGCAAAATGTGAAGATTTATATATAATTTTTTTTGTTTGTAACTTCTTTAGAAATAATAATCAATTTTCATTTAGATGAAATTCGTAAAGTGGCTACGAGATTTTGTACATAAATGTTTTTTTTTTAAATAAAGAAGATAAGTAAAGTGTATACGCTTCAACTATAAATATAATTGCCATTGAACAATATTATCTATTTGTGAGAAACTGTAGTGTGAGATTTTGAGCACTTAATAAATGCCTTCATTTATGACGGGCACCGGTACACTAGTAATGTAAATCCCACCTATATAATAAAACTCCAGAAATATTTATTTACATATTTACTTATTTGCTTATTTATTTATTTATATATTTTTTTTTGTCCGTAATTTCTCCTATCTAAATAACATTAACCAACAATTAAATTTCTTTATGGCAAGCTGTATCATGAATACAGTCTGCTAAAATAATAATAATGCAGAGAAATTTTTTCTTCATTTTTGAGTTTATAGAAAAATATAAATATTTTGAAAATTATTAATAATAATGTAATCATGATACGCACGGGATTAAATTTAATTATTTAATTCTTATGTTTTTATTTCAATGAGAGAGTACACTTTTAACGGGTTAAGAGCCAAAATTGAAACTTTGAAACACGTTATTTTTAACGGGAAAATACACTAGTAACATATAATATATCATTTAATAACGTTACCCAAGCAGCAAATCAACGTCGTCACGATGTTGGCTGAGCATCGTTTCTTGGTTGTCTGAACGTTGGTACAACATCAGTTTTCAACGTTGTCTGATTGTCGGTTTTTGGAAAAAAAATACGACGTCGAAAGACAACATTCGAACAACGTTGGTTGCCAACCTTATGTTTGTTTTCCGACATCTGTACAATGTTGATACAATGACAAAACAACGTCGTCACGATGTTGGCTGAGCATCGTTTCTTGGTTGTCTGAACGTTGGTACAACATCAGTTTTCAACGTTGTCTGATTGTCGGTTTTTGGAAAAAAAATACGACGTCGAAAGACAACATTCGAACAACGTTGGTTGCCAACCTTATGTTTGTTTTCCGACATCTGTACAATGTTGATACAATGACAAAACAACGTCGTCACGATGTTGGCTGAGCATCGTTTATTGGTTGTATGAACGTTGGTACAACATCAGTTTTCAACGTTGTCTGATTGTCGGTTTTTGGAAAAAATACGACGTCGAAAGACAACATTCGAACTACGTTGGTTGCCAAACTTATGTTTGGGTTCCGACATCTGTACAATGTTGATACAATGACGAAACAACATCGTGCCAATGTTCGATTACGACTTTGTTTAGACATTAAAACGCAAGGTTAAAACTACGTTGTTAATTCAACGTTGAAACAATGTTGTTTCGTCATTTCCAAACGACACTGTTACAATGTTGAAACAACATAGTGCCAACGTTCGACTGCGACGTAGGATAGACATAATTTGACAAGGTTAATACAACGTTGCTACCCAACGTTGAAACATTGTTGTTTCATCATTTTCAAACGAGGCCCACGAAGCAAAAATTATTAGGACAATATTGCCCCAATATTGTGTCAATATTGGGGAATATCATACACAATATTGCCTCAATATCAACTCTACAGAAAGGGAATATCAAAACAGTTATCCCCTTGTTAACAAGGGAATGAAAATATGAAAGTGAATTTATATTCCCTCGATATCAAGGGGAACAAGAGGGAATAAAAATATAAATATTCCCTGGATATCAAGGGAACAGAAAGGGAATATCAAATCAGTTATCCCCTCATTAACAAGGGAATAAAAATATGAAAGTGAATGGATATTCCCTCGATATCAAGGGGAACAAGAGGGAATTAAAATATAAATATTCCTGGAATCTTCCCTAGGGGAAGAGAAAAGGAATATCAAAACAGTTATCCCCTCATTAACGAGGGAATGGAATTATGAAAGTGAATGGATATTCCCTCGATTTCAAGGGGATGCATGTAATGCTTGTTGCAATACTTACACTTATCAAGTGAAATATATCAAGAGATGTGTGATTTCATGAAGAAACTGCTAGTAGTTCAGTTAAGAGATGTACACAAATAACAACAGACAAGGTACCATGGATCTCAATAGGTTACATCATGAGCACCAAGGCTGTTAATCATTGAATGTGCATCATCTTACATTTATCTCTCCTGCAGTAGGACTATCGATGTCATATCAAGGTGTCGATAAGATGTAGCTACATTCGCCATTCTATTTGCTGTTGAGTGGGGTGGAGCAGTCATGCTGATGGGTGTTGAGAATACAGACATCAAGGATCATAACTGAAATAAAAAGGATAATTAACATTTAGATCTTCATTAAGGATTAAAATAGAAATTAAGTAGTACAAGGAGCATTTCCACCAACACCTTACACATGCAAAATAATTTAAACTGTTATCACTATTCAAATGAATAGAAGTATTTAATAAAAACAAAATGTATTTCATCTGTATAAGTAAATTGAATAATTACAAGAAACGTTAACAGACATTGCAAAACGCATTCAGTCGTTTAGATTAGACATAGCCCAGACTATAATTCATGGTAAATTCCACCAACTGTGACTTGTAAATGGAATTTTTTCCCTTTAAAGAGTATTATTCTAGCTAAGTCAAGTGGAATTTTAGCTATGTTGATTGGTAAAGTAATTATTAATTATAAATCAAAGGAGGATACAGACATCATAAAGTCCTTGGATAAGTAATAAGAATAGCTAATTTAGGATTCCCCCAAATGGTTTTCAGTTTCCCACTTTGGAGGAAACCTACCTTGATAAACCCTGAACAGCATATAAACAAAATTTTGATTTCATACATTTATATACATAAAAATACAATTATATTAATGACTAATATTATATAATGATAGCTACTTGAATTAATAAATTAATCATAAGTTCACCAATAAGCAATAGCTAGGCATAAAAATCAGACAATTTCTTTGATAATCTAACTGATTGAAAGATATTTGTATGTGAAAAAAAAACAGACCGATAGTTAATTAAATAACTTCCAATGTTGCAAAAAAGAACAGACTAATCGTAAATTAAGTAGAGATGCACCAATACCATATTAGTAACCGATACCAGTACCAAGTAGCTACAGTCACTTTAGAATTCTGGTAACCGACACCAATACCAAGTCTGATACCAGTTACTTTTTAAAAGTATAATACAGTTAATTAATTAACTTCCAATGTTGCAAAAAAGAATGGACTGATAGTAAATAAGTAGATATGCACCGATATCATATTAGTAACCGATACCAGTGCCAATTACAGTTACTTTAAAATTCTGATAACCGATACCAATACCAAGTCCAATACTAGATACTTTTTAAAAGTATAATACAGTTAATTAATTAACTTACAATGTCGCAAAAAGAACGTACTGATAGTAAATTAAGTAGATATTCATCTATTCCATATTAGTAACCGATACCATTACCAATTACAGTTACTTTAAAATTCTGGCAACCGATACCAATACCAAGTTGATACCAGATACTTTTTAAAAGTATAATACAGTTAATTAATTAACTTCCAATGATGCAAAAAAGAATGGACTGATAGTAAATTAAACAACTTCCAATGTTGCAAAAAAGAACAGACTAATCGTAAATTAAGTAGAGATGCACCAATACCATATTAGTAACCGATACCAGTACCAAGTAGCTACAGTCACTTTAGAATTCTGGTAACCGACACCAATACCAAGTCTGATACCAGTTACTTTTTAAAAGTATAATACAGTTAATTAATTAACTTCCAATGTTGCAAAAAAGAATGGACTGATAGTAAATAAGTAGATATGCACCGATATCATATTAGTAACCGATACCATTACCAATTACAGTTACTTTAAAATTCTGGCAACCGATACCAATACCAAGTTGATACCAGATTCTTTTTAAAAGTATAATACAGTTAATTAATTAACTTCCAATGATGCAAAAAAGAATGGACTGATAGTAAATTAAATAACTTACAATGTTGCAAAAAGAACAGACTGATAGTAAATTAAGTAACTTCCAATGTTGCAAAAAGAATGGACTGATAGTAAATTAAATAACTTACAATGTTGCAAAAAGAACAGACTGAGAGTAAATTAAGTAACTTCCAATGTTGCAAAAAGAATGGACTGATAGTAAATTAAGTAACTTCCAATGTTGAAAAAAGAATGGATTGATATTATCTAAATTGAGTAATTTACAAAGTCAAATTACAATGTTGCAAAAAAAGAACAAACTTGGTTACTTGTTAAAAGATAATTGACTGCAATAAAAGAATGGACTGAAAGTAAATATATAAAGGAAAACACCAAATTAATCTGTAAATATATGAATGATCAAAATAGAATATTTCTGAAGTTTAGTTCAATCTTCCCAAATATCAGTTGAAATGATCATCAAATCATCCAAATGCACACTGGCTTCAGTATTCAAAAATCCAGTCTGTATTTGGTGCACAGAACTCCTCTGACTTTTTCAAAAATCTGAGAAATAGCTGCCAACATTTTTCATCAATTGGTGACTGGTCTAGTCCTCCAACATTTTTCCAGTTTCCCCTTCAAAAATTAATGATAATATACTTTAATATAGGAATTAATAGTTAAATATCCTTCGATATTGCAGGAATTTTTTTATTAGAGAAATTGAATATCTGTCGTCATATCATTGGAATTTATCATCAAATACAATTTGGTGTATTTGGTGCACAAAATCCCACTGACTTTTTTTTAAAAAGGTTAAAAAATTCACTAAGAATTTGCAATAATTTTAATTTGGCTGATCTAACCTAAATCCAGTCTATATTTTATGGTAAATTTCATCGATATGTCAGTAGAATTCCAGACTGGCGACTGCAGGAACTGGTAAACTGTTCTCCAAGAAATCCTCTATATTATAATATTTAGACTTTTTCTCAGTAGAAATGTAAATTACATGTAAATATAGGAGGAAATTAGGAATTGTTCGCATAGAAAATGTTAAAAACGTCCCATATTCTGCAGACTGGGGTCATCGTCACTAGAATTTAGCCCCTTTGAAAATAATATTCTGGCAAAGTCGCCCGGCCAAGTAAAATAGCATCTCTCATAAACTCGCCATTTGTCTCTCCAGCTCTCTCCAAAATTCAACAAATTCTCTCCAAAATGATAAATTTTTCATAAATTCTCTCCAAAATAACATTGTAGTCCATGTTTCAAGGTGTGGCAGGAAAGTCACAAGTTTAGTGAGAAAATGGAACAAGGTCGCCACATTTAAGATAATTTAAAGGAGAAATTTGACTCTCTACTGAAGATTTTACACTTGGAAACATCATTGTGCAGTTTATGCTCTTAGTCTGATGCATGTGCATCTCTTGAGACTGTTTTGGGAGTGATTTAATCGTTATTTACATGTTTTTCAACTCATTTAAACCCTCAAAAGTTGCCAATATACTGGCAAGTGCCAAGTGGCGACTTTGTCCATACTTTAAAACATGTATTGTAGCATAGGAGAAAAATAGATAAAACTCGCCATTTGCAATTGAAGGGCTCAAAATAACTGTCACAAAATCGCCATTAAAATGGCGAGTTTGGACATGCTTTATTTTATTAGCTACTTGGAAAGTTGGTAGATCTCTATAATTATTATTTAACTTCTATTCTAATTGGTATCATGGATACCAATTGAAATAAAAGTTGAATAATGATTATTATATAAAGATTTTTACGTGTTTGAAAATATGGAATCGTGCGATAACACGGAACTTACCCACCCTAATAACTATTTATTCCTATGTTAGAATGTTAGGTACCATTCATTACGGTGGATAGATTGAGAAAATCTTGGTGGATCAGCTGAATTAGTCAATTAGCTACTGGAAATTTATGTTGGATTTTTTCAGTTTTTTTAAAAGTCAGTGTCTCAGTGAGACTTTGTGAACCAAATACAGATCAAGATTCGGGATCAACCAACATTTTCTTTATTAATCCACCAACAATTATTGGTATCATTATATCATAGGAATAAACTAATTTGTATTTGGTGCACAAAATCCCACTGACTTTTTCAAAAAAGCTGAAAAAATCCACCATAAATTTCCAGTAATTTGGCTGATCCACCAACATTTTCACATTTTATCCATCAAAAATTAATGGTAACATAGGAATAAATAGCTAAAAATCAAAAGACTTTGTCACAATATTATTTTTAAAGGGGAAAAAATTCCACCGAAATACAGACTGGGGAATAAATAGGAATTGCTAAAAATCCACCACCTTGGGTCTGGGACCTTGGCTAGAATATTATTATCAGACACAGAGGGGAAAAATTCTGAAAAAATACATTCTGACCTAAATTCTAGGAATAATTAGTAGAGTTCATCGCCAAGTCCCGGTCTGTATTTGGTGCAAAAAATTCCACTGACTTTTTACAGAAAGCACCTATTTTTCGGTGGAATTTACCACGAAATACAGACTGGGAGTCTGGGCCAAGCCCAAATACAGACCGAGTTTTCATCTAAGTTAGCCTATCAAATTTAATTCAGAGTTCAGATTGCCAAATACAGACTGAGTAATGGAAAAATTATGAATTTATAAGAGTATGGAAGCAAGACCCAGATTGTATTTGGTGGTAAATTTCAAAGATATCTCGAGAGATAGCTTCAATTTCTCTAATAAAAAAATTCCTGCAATGATGGAGGATATTTAGCTAGGTAGATATTAGGTAATTCATATACCTAGGTATTACCATTAATTTTTGGAGGAGAAACTGGAAAAATGTTGAAGGACTAGGTACCTAGACAAATTGATGAAAAATGTTGGCAGCTACCTACCTATTTACTACCTATCAGATTTTTGAAAAAATCAGAGTAGTTCAGTGCACCAAATACAAACTGGAGCAAGACACATACACACATTTAACTAGTACACTGAATAGGTTACAGGTATGATGATGATGGTATGTATCACCGTATCATGACTGCTTATTTATCTGGTTGATCTGAAAAATTTGTGGAACACCTCTTTGAAAGGTGTTCATTCAATGAGTGCACATCAACATTATTTTCAGTGTTGTTTTCATAATATTCTCACTTTGTTCAATGACAGGGTTACCTATTGTCTTGGGAGTCCGAGGACAGACCGAGAAGAGAGGAAGAGCATTTTCACTTAAAAGTTCACTTGCAAAGTCACTACAAGATTTTTTTATTTTATAATAGTTCCTAAGAGATATAATTGCTTTTTAAATATTTTTTCTAGGTTTTAACACAAGAAGTTTTGTAGCAGATGAAGTAACACAGATCGAAATGATTCACATTGATCTCGGCTGAAAACTGAACGCTATTTCGAAAAGCGGGAAAACGGTTATAAAGCGGTGTTGCCATTCCACTGTTTATAGCATAAGAAATGTCGCAATCTACAGTTGAATAATAATTTTCTAATGACAGAGAGAAAACAAAAGAATAATATCTACGTATATTAAAAATAAATATAGTTTATATTCATTTGGATTTATAATTGTTATTTATTCTGTCATGTTTCACCCTATTTTTTCCGAAAACTAACACTGACTGTAAATTGCAGGAATTCGGATAGGTTAGCAGTGTTGCAGCTTCATTGTTTTTAAACAAAGAAATGACGCAATATCCCTTTTTGAATAATTGTATAACAAAACAGGTACCTAAAGAAATAAAAAAAGATGTATACGTTAATTATCTAGTTGTTATTTATTAACTATTATTTTAAAATATTACCTATCTGATAATTTAGTTTCAGCTATTATATTTCAAGAGTCACTGTGATGATGTACTATCAGAGAAAAGAGTCACTGTGATGATGTACTATCAGAGAAAAGAGTCACTTTGATGATGTACTATCAGAGAAAAGAGTCACTGTGATGATGTACTATCAGAGAAAAGAGTCACTGTGATGATGTACTATCAGAGAAAAGAGTCACTGTGATGATGTACTATCAGAGAAAAGAGTCACTGTGATAATGTACTATCAGAGAAAAGAGTCACTGTGATGGTGTACTATCAGAGAAAAGAGTCACTGTGATGGTGTACTATCAGAGAAAAGAGTCACTGTGATGGTGTACTATCAGAGAAAAGAGTCACTGTGATGATGTACAATCAGAGAAAAGAGTCACTGCGATGGTGTACTATCAGAGAAAAGAGTCACTGTGATGATGTACTATAAGAGAAAAGAGACCATGTGATAATGTACTATCAGACTACTAGAATCGCATCACTATAAAGTACCGTATGTTAAAATGCTGTTGTAAAATTACATAATAAAATCAAGTAAATTCTCCTTGCTTACTAATGCCTGTCAGATCTTCTACTAACGTTATTAAATGATATATTATATCCCAACAAACATATGAATGTCGATTCGATGCCGTTTGCTGTCGAATTCGTAGCGCTAACGGTGGGTATCGACTTAGCAACCATTTCGACTCATAGTAGATATCAGAATGTCTGTTTCTAAATGATATCTGAATTTACACTCCGAGTAGAAACACGAAAACCTATTCATGGTTTTAACAGCATCATCTTGACGTCAGCATGTCTGTTTCCAAACGATATATGAATTTATACTTCGACCAGAAGTGCGAAAACCGATACGTAGTTTTAAAAAATCGTTTCAAATTTGGAAATTCATTTTCTTATCTTCCTGTTTTATAATACGTATAGAAATGTAAGGATAATTTCTATTCAATTGGATTGTAGCTTTCTATATAACATATGTAGTGCTCCCTTTAAACTATTCCCAATAATTAATACACTTATAGGGGACTACGGCAGTTGTAAGTTTACGATTGAGCATTGGCACGCTGGTGCGATTGTGAACTGGATCAACGAAAAGTAAGCGATATTGGAACATCGGTTGTTGAACAATGTTCCTCCAGTACTGTGAAAACGAAATGGATAACCAATCAAGTGATTTTTCGATGGCTGCATTTAATGTGATGAATCTATCTAAACTGCTTATTGTAAATAAGCCCGGAGGGGCTCCTGAAGCTGTCATTGGTGAATAGAAGAGAAGGGGGTGGCGTCCAAACTGTTGTAGTTTGGATTATGTATTGTCTATTTTATATTTACCATGTATATAGTGTTTTTAACTCTCCATGCAGTTTAAGAGGATAGCGCTCTACAATTACGTACGAGGTCTTAGATTTTGTGTTAGGTAGGCTCGTAGATTTCATTTACTATCACCTCTCCTCTTCATTTCCCTCTTCCTTCCTTGAGTGCAGCCACATTACTAGGTAAGTGACAGCAATCACGGAGTAGCTTTTCAGCATCCATGAGCTTCGTGACTTTGTCCATCTAGCCACTTTCTTTTCTGACTGCTTCTTCCAGTCCCTTGTATTTCATTTCCTTTTGACTTCAGCGACATGGCCTCTGGTTAAACCTCTACTTAACGTCAATAATTAAAAGTTGGTGGGCTATTTAACATGTTCCATTTTAGAGTAAATTCTCTGTTATCGGACGGTTCCACATTTTCGAATATGTAAGAAATAAATATAATAATTATCATTATTAAATTCTTACCTAAATTGGTATCCATGATACCAGTACGTAAAATACAAGTTTAGAAATAGAAATTAATACATAAATAATTTTTCTACGTAAAATGCGGAACCCCATATCCGATAACTTGAGCTTTCACCTAGTGCCAAAAGCTGCAAATGAGACTATTAAAATTCAGTGATTCACATTATAGATCATCAAACTTAAAGTGATAATCGGACTCAATAAATCTATATATAATAACTACCTATTATTTAACTTTTATTTCAAATGGTATCATACCTTCAGCTATTATGTTACTAATTAAATAGTGGTTTAATAATAATGATTATATTTTCCTTTATCACGTGTTCAAAAAAATATAGACCCTATTAATAACTTGGAACATATACCCTATTGCTAAAAATATTTCACAGAGCACAAAATTCCTGATTGTTCAATGAAACACAATTATATAAGTCAAAATATCAGACTAATTACTCAACTATTATGACCTATATTTACTGAGTGAGAGTTAATCTATGGTCAAATTTTAATTAATGCATTCATTACTTTGAACTTTCATCACAGAGCTTTCATCTTTATTCTAAGTCGTGGACTCTAAACATTTTCTTTAATTTGAACTCATAGAGAACCAAATTTTCAAGGAGTTACAATTTTATAAAAATATGACCAACTCATTACTATTTGTAATAAGAATAAGTTGTGATTTTGGTTATAAAAGCGGTGCTTGTATATATTGTTCTATTCACTTTAAAATATCTTCAAGTATCTCCGGGTAGTTTAATATCAAAATTTTTTTAGTCAAATGCATTCACGGTGGCAAAGTGACAGAGCTACAGGCACGACGATGGATGGACCCACGAACGATACCCGGACACGTCACTTCATTTCTTCCCATTTAATTTATATATAACATTATGTAAAATTAATCAAATTGATATGCATCTAAACGTACAGTACGTTATATCATTGAAGTAAAGGTTTTCAATTTTAATTTATTTATTTATTGGATGCAAGTGGATATCGTTTCGAAGCATATTAGATATATAATTAGGCGTCTGTTCGATGGA
The DNA here is from genome assembly GCA_947561585.1 of Caprella mutica. Lineage (NCBI taxonomy): Eukaryota > Metazoa > Arthropoda > Malacostraca > Amphipoda > Caprellidae > Caprella > Caprella mutica. The sequence goes on along the minus strand of CANNZV010000222.1, from coordinate 720,210 downwards.
GAATCCCTATGTATGTTGGATGTCGTAATTTATCTTTCTATTCAACGCTGTATAACGGTATCGCTTCGAGGCCAAATATACTTGATGTGATGCGGTTTAGCGGTGCAAACGGATATCGGTTTGATGTCTACTTGATGTCACCATGTCTAATTTGTTACTGGTTTTCGATGTCGGAAAAGAGTTTTCACAGAGTCGTATAGACATCGAATAGATACATTCATGTTTGCTGGGATGTTACTAGTGTATTTTCCCGTTAAAAATAACGTGTTTCAAAGTTTCAATTTTGGCTCTTAACCCGTTAAAAGTGTACTCTCTCATTGAAATAAAAACATAAGAATTAGATAATTAAATTTAATCCCGTGCGTATCATGATTACATTATTATTAATAATTTTCAAAATATTTATATTTTTCTATAAACTCCAAAATGAAGAAAAAATTTCTCTGCATTATTATTATTTTAGCAGTCTGTATTCATGATACAGCTTGCCATGAAGAAATTTAATTGTTAGTTAATGTTTTTAGATAGGAGAAATTACGGACAAAAAAAAATATATAAATAAATAAATAAGCAAATAAGTAAATAAGTAAATAAATGTTTCTGGGGTTTTATTATATAGGTGGGATTTACACTACTAGTGTACCGGTGCCCGTCATAAATGACGGCATTTATTAAGTGCTCAAAATCTCACACTACAGTTTCTCACAAATAGATAATATTGTTCAATGGCAATTATATTTATAGTTGAAGCGTATACACTTTACTTATCTTCTTTATTTAAAAAAAAAAACATTTATGTACAAAATCTCGTAGCCACTTTACGAATTTCATCTAAATGAACATTGATTATTATTTCTAAAGAAGTTACAAACAAAAAAAAATTATATATAAATCTTCACATATTGCTCTTTATTAAATAAGGGGATAAAACAGGCAATGTTCATCCGCTGTGTCATAGAATTGGTGAATGAACAATATAATTCACATTAGTTATAGAGGTTCGTCCGATATTGTACCAACATTGATGGATGACCTACTAAATTCAAAATATTAATCTATGTTCGTAGGATGTTGTACCAACATTGGTGAATGACCTACCTAATTCACTGTTATTCGATGCTTTCCGATGTTGTTCCAACGTTGTTGAATGACCTATTAATTTCAAATTGTTATTCGATGTTTGTCTGATGTTGTACGAACGTTGTTGAATGACCTACTAATTTCAGATTGTTATTTGATGTCCATCCGATGTTGTACGAACATTGTTGAATGACCTACTAATTTCAGATTGTTATTTGATGTCCATCCGATGTTGTACGAACATTGCTGAATGATCTACTAATTTCAGATAGTTATTCGATGTCCATCCGATGTTGTACGAACATTGTTGAATGACCTACTAATTTCAGATTGTTATTTGATGTCCATCCGATGTTGTACGAACATTGCTGAATGATCTACTAATTTCAGATAGTTATTCGATGTCCATCCGATGTTGTACGAACATTGTTGAATGACCTACTTAATTCACATTATTATTCGATGTTGGTCCGATATTGTACGAACATTGTGTAATGACCTACTAATTTCACATTATTATTCGATGTTGGTCCGATGTTGTACGAACATTAATGAATGACCTACTAATTTCAGAATGTTATTCGATGTCCATCCGATGTTGTACAAACATTGTTGAATGACCTACTAATTTCAGATTGTTATTTGATGTCCATCCGATGTTGTACGAACATTGCTGAATGATCTACTAATTTCAGATAGTTATTCGATGTCCATCCGATGTTGTACGAACATTGTTGAATGACCTACTTAATTCACATTATTATTCGATGTTGGTCCGATATTGTACGAACATTGTGTAATGACCTACTAATTTCACATTATTATTCGATGTTGGTCCGATGTTGTACGAACATTAATGAATGACCTACTAATTTCAGAATGTTATTCGATGTCCATCCGATGTTGTACGAACATTGTGTAATGACCTACTAATTTCAGATAGTTATTTGATGTCCATCCGATGTTGTACGAACATTGTGTAATGACCTACTAATTTCAGATAGTTATTTGATGTCCATCCGATGTTGTACGAACATTGCTGAATGATCTACTAATTTCAGATTGTTATTTGATGTCCATCCGATGTTGTACGAACATTGCTGAATGATCTACTAATTTCAGATAGTTATTCGATGTCCATCCGATGTTGTACGAACATTGTTGAATGACCTACTAATTTCAGATTGTTATTTGATGTCCATCCGATGTTGTACGAACATTGCTGAATGATCTACTAATTTCAGATAGTTATTCGATGTCCATCCGATGTTGTACGAACATTGTTGAATGACCTACTTAATTCACATTATTATTCGATGTTGGTCCGATATTGTACGAACATTGTGTAATGACCTACTAATTTCACATTATTATTCGATGTTGGTCCGATGTTGTACGAACATTAATGAATGACCTACTAATTTCAGAATGTTATTCGATGTCCATCCGATGTTGTACGAACATTGTGTAATGACCTACTAATTTCAGATAGTTATTTGATGTCCATCCGATGTTGTACGAACATTGTGTAATGACCTACTAATTTCAGATAGTTATTTGATGTCCATCCGATGTTGTACGAACATTGCTGAATGATCTACTAATTTCAGATTGTTATTCGATGTCCATCCGATGTTGTACGAACATTGTTGAAAGACCTACTAAATTCAGATAGTTATTCGATGTCCATCCGATGTTGTACGAACATTGTTGAATGACCTACTAATTTCAGAATGTTATTCGATGTCCATCCGATGTTGTACGAACATTGTTGAATGACCTACTAATTTCAGATTGATATTTGATGTCCATCCGATGTTGTACGAACATTGCTGAATGATCTACTTAATTCACATTGTTGTTCGATGTTCGTCCGATGTTGTGCCAACGTTAATATGTGATTGACTAAATTCACAACGTTGTATCGATGTTCGCACAACATTGTGAAACAACAAGACGACCTTGATACAATGTTACAATGCTAATACAATGTCGTACCGACGTTGTTTTGCTGCCTGGGTAGTAGAAGATCTGACAGGCATTAGTAAGCAAGGAGAATTTACTTGATTTTATTATGTAATTTTACAACAGCATTTTAACATACGGTACTTTATAGTGATGCGATTCTAGTAGTCTGATAGTACATTATCACATGGTCTCTTTTCTCTGATAGTACATCATCACAGTGACTCTTTTCTCTGATAGTACACCATCGCAGTGACTCTTTTTTCTGATAGTACATCATCACAGTGACTCTTTTCTCTGATAGTACACCATCACAGTGACTCTTTTCTCTGATAGTACATCATCACAGTGACTCTTTTCTCTGATAGTACATTATCACAATGACTCTTTTCTCTGATAGTACATCATCACAGTGACTCTTTTCTCTGATAGTACATCATCACAGTAACTCTTTTCTCTGATAGTACATCATCATCATAGTGACTCTTTTCTCTGATAGTACATCATCACAGTGACTCTTTTCTCTGATAGTACATCATCACAGTGACCCTTTTCTCTGATAGTATATCATCACAGTGACTCTTTTCTCTGATAGTAAATCATCACAGTGACTCTTTTCTCTGATAGTACACCATCACAGTGACTCTTTTCTCAAATAGTACACCATCACAGTGACTCTTTTCTCTGATAGTACATCATCACAGTGACTCTATTCTCTGATAGTACATCATCACAGTGACTCTATTCTCTGATAGTACATCATCACAGTGACTCTTTTCTCTGATAGTACACCATCACAGTGACTCTTTTCTCTGATAGTACACCATCACAGTGACTCTTTTCTCTGATAGTACACCATCACAGTGACTGTTGTATTTCTATTTTTTTTCTGATAGCGAGCTACAGGGTAATCTCCGAATTACCGACCAGTTCCACATTTTCCACCAAAACTTCAAAATATGATTATTCTCTTATTAGCTAGATCAAATTTGAATGATACATGTAATATTTTTACAAATTATAATTCAAAATATAATAATTCTGCTTTAAATTTTTGGTCGAAAATCTGGAACTAATCGACAACTTGGAACTCATCCTACCCTGTACTGTTCTCATTTATAACTGTGATTTGAACTTAGGTTGAAAAATGGCGCGAATGAATTACTCTTAATTAAGACATACATGTTTTATTTAACAAGTATGATGCGAAATGATTGCATATTTATCATTTTACAATTACTAATGTGAATAATATATATTATGAACGTCTAATCCATGGGTACATTCAATTGTATAGAAAGATGATTAATAAGCTGCGTGGGTATTCCCCTTCAATTTTCAACTTGAACTCACGTAAGTCGCGTTCAAGGTGCTGTTATGTTATTTAAAAAAATGTTTTACGAAATACTCATTAATTATTCAACAATTATTGCAAGTCAATAAAAAAGAATGATTTACACTTCTAAATAAAACTACTTTATCTTTATATCAAACATACAATTAATTATTCACAATTATTCAACTCAGCAATGTTCTGAACATGTTCAGTTCTTCTAATCGGACATGTATTGGACAATGTCATTCTGAATACGTCTTGTCTTATCTATTCTAATTATATTCTAAACCTCTTTTGATGTAACTAAAATACTGTTAAATTATACTATACTTTCATGTAACACAATACTTCTATTAGATACCCTATATAAGTAAAGTAATTTCATTTAGATAGAGATGAATTGTGTGTTCATGCGTGTGTACGTATACGTACGGAACATGTCCAGCCATGGTTTGAAACTTTGACTGTTAGTAACTCTTAGCTCTAGCTACCGTGTTGTGATCTACCATATGTGTCGTCGTGCTGTTTATTGATAATTATTATAATTGTACAATATGTCTGGTAAAAAAAACTACTACCGTATCAATAAAAGTATTTCTAAATTTACTAGTGACCTTGAAAATTCTTCGTCTACAGTTAGCAACACTGATGAATGTATATTAAACTTTGTACCTATTGATTTGGAAGTAAAAAATGGTAACGATGATCCTCTTAGTGATAAAAGTGATATATCAGTGCGTGTACCTATAAATGAAAATGAAGTGATAGTACCTATTCAGAATGAAATGATAGAGGTTAACGAGTGTTGTGAATTAATAGATTGTGATAATCATTGTGTTTCGAATTCCAATGTAAGCAACATTGATCATCATTTAGTGACGTCCTTCATTGATAATAAAGGATCACAGTTAGGCACTGATGATCTACAAGAGAGAATACGTAAATGGTATGTACAAAATAATATAACTTTGTCCAGTTTAAGGAGTCTTCTCCAAATATTGAAAATTTATCATCCTGAGCTTCCATGTGAACCAAGGACACTTCTTCAAGCAGGAGAGAAGATGAAAATAATTAATTTAACACATGGTGAATTTGTTTACTTCGGCATTGAAGATAACCTTATTAATTCTATTGACTTTTCTCTTGAAGGTATTGAAACATTGAAGCTAGATATAAACATTGATGGTTGTCCAGTATTTAAATCAGTTAAATCATCATTTTGGCCTATACTATGTTCTGTTTCAAATTACCTTCCTTATCATCCTAATAGAACTAATGTCTTCATTGCTGCCATATTTTACGGTGCTATGAAACCACCTATTGATGAGTACTTAGATTCATTTTGTTTAGAATTGAATAATTTAATTGAAAATGGGATCACGATAAACTCTAAACATTATGATTTTGAAGTGCGCTCCATCATCGCAGACGCTCCTGCTAGGGCCTTTATTAAGCAAGTCCGCACACACGGGGCGTATTACTGTTGTGATCGCTGCCATGTTAAAGGGACTTATAAAAATCGTTCGATGTCATATGAAAATTTAAAATCTCAAAAGCGATCACACTATTCTTTTGTAAATCAGAATCAAAAAGAGCATCATTCTGGCGTGAGTCCATTCATTAATGTACTAAACTTGAATATGGTTTATCACTTCCCTTTAGACATTATGCATCTTGTTTTTCTAGGAATAATGAAAAGAATTCTTAACATATGGTTAAATAAAGTACCTCACAAGCTCTCACAAAATGAAAAAAAATTGGCAAATGAAAATATAATGTTGGTGATGAAGAGGACCGTATTTCGGATGAATGCTCGATTCGCACTTGTTATATTTATTGAAGTACCCCTACCTTAATTGAGGAAAATATAAATTCCATAATTGTATTTCTTTCTACTTAATTGGGCCTGTGTAGGTGAGAGGATATAAAAAAAATACTTTGTTCGAATCTAGAAAGTAGAACATAACCTTAAACTATCTGGTTTGATGTATCTTTCAGATTTATATTGATTACAGTGTAAAGTATTTTGTGTGCAGTGTTCGGATAGTGGGGAAAAAAAAACTTTACTTTTTGTTTTATATTCTTTTGAACATGGTGTTTATACTTTAAAATCTATGAAACTTTAAAATCTATGAAACTTTAAAATCTATGAAACTTTAAAATCTATGAAACTTTAAAATCTATGAAACTTTAAAATCTATGAAACTTTAAAATCTATGAAACTTTAAAATCTATGAAACTTTAAAATCTATGAAACTTTAAAAAACTATGAAACTTTAAAAAACTATGAAACTTTAAAAAACTATGAAACTTTAAAAAACTATGAAACTTTAAAAAACTATGAAACTTTAAAAAACTATGAAACTTTAAAAACTATGAAACTTTAAAAACTATGAAACTTTAAAATGTGTTAAATTTGTTAAATCTTAAAAATCTATTATAGGTAATTACATCGTTAATCTGATATCTAACTTGTTATGTATAATTACAATTACAATTACTTTTACGACCCTAATTTTTCATTGGAAAGGAAACTAAGATTTAGTATAAAGGTGGAAGCTTTGAGAATTTAATATTTCCAAACTAACTAACTAACTAATTGATAGGACTTGATATATAATTTTTGGGAAGATTTAAGAAAAGAATAGTTGTTAAATGCGTTTTCAATTCTTTGATGTGGGCTAAATATCTATATTAACTAGATTGGTAGTTATAATTATTTTTGTACCTCGTTGCAGAGTTTCGTGAATTTTATGAGCGGAACATGTATTCCCGTACCTTTTATGAATTGAGTTTCGTGAATTTTATGAGCGGAACAAGTATTCCCGTACCTTTTGTGAATTGAGTTTCGTGAATTTTATGAGCGGAACTAAGTATTTGCCGTACCTTTTGTGAATTGAGTTTCGTAAATCTCTTGAAAGAAGTTGCCCTGTATTTTGTTGATAGAGTCTTGTAAATCTCATGAACTAATTTATCTACTTCTGTGAAATTGATGATTTATGATTAATTAGAGCCAGACATTTTTTGTGCTCTAAACTTTTGCTATCGGTGAAGTTTGTTCCCGTGCACTTTCCCGGAGTATCGATTAAATACCCTCTGATATTTTTTGCCTTCATATAGAAGGCTTCAAATCTTGGGCTAGGTCACAGAATCGTCAAAGTCTTGATCGGTGCTAATGAAAGTCTCTCCTGAATCTTGTTCAATTCCACCGACAAGTTTGATAACCACTTGGCATTCTGAGGGAAAGTGTGTTGTCTCCCATATCTACTGCCCAAAGAAGACCTATTCTGTGGAAACCCTATTGTTTTGTATACTCGCCATAGAAAACAGGACTATACATTTATTTGGATATAACTGGAATTAAGTGGTTTTCAACTGAACTATAATTCACCCACTTTATTATACTTTCTCGATTGATTTATTATGGGGGCCCCTCATTTGATACTTTATGTAATAAACTATTCGATTTTTCTGATTTGAATACATTGTTTTTTTGGTATTAACTTTGCTAAATAAAATCTGATTTGTCTTCCTATTTCATATTTATTATTTTTTGTGTATTAAACTATTTGGATTGCATATTTTCTATAGATATACATGTTTATTGGTGTGAATGTTCTTTTTTTTCGTATTCTGTAGTGTTTGATATTAGAATAAAGTTTAAAGCGTTTATACCCTTTTGTTTGTTCCTTCGTTTGGGCACTAGGATCGCATACAATTTGTCAGTCTCAGTCACCCTAGTTCCAGGGGAGTTTAAATTTAGGTAAGATTGCCGGGACACTCTCCCGTCCCGTAACAGTGAGGAAATATATGCCTAAAGAATTCAACAGGTTGCCTAGAAAGCTCGATGAAACTGAAAGATTTAAGGCAACTGAATTCAGAACTCTTCTACTTTACACCGGTGCAATTATATTCCATAATATTCTTAATTCAAAATATTATAACCACTTTTTGATATTAATGTATGCAATAAGAATATTCTGTGACCCGGAATTTGTTGCAGACGAAACATCAGTGGCATATGGTGAAAAATTGTGTATTGCAATTGTACAGCAATATAGTACTATATATCGCCTTAATACGTGTATAATTTTCACTCTCTTATTCATCTGGCTGATGATGTAAGGAGGTATGGAGTACTAGATAGTGTCAGCGCATTTCCATACGAAAGTATGTTAGGACGCCTTAAAAAAAAGGTCAGAAGTAGTAATAAGCCACTGTCACAGATAGTTTCCAGATTAGCTGAAGGACCACTCGTCCCTCACTCTACCACAGCTCCTAAATCCAACAAACATTCTAAGCTCAGATTCTATATTAAGAATCATATCATCATTCCTAATCAAATTAAAAATGCCTGTGTGATGCTAAAGAATGGTGAATTCTGTTTAGTTTCTAGTAAAAAAGGTGACATGATTGAAGTTGAAAAATTCATGAACAAAATACCTGCTTTCACATATCCAAGTGATTCAACGTTACTTGATATTCATATTGTATCAGATGAAAAAGAGAAAATGTTTATAGGTATTAATGATATAGACAAAAAATGTTTCATATGTCCTTTCAGGTCAAGGAAAATCATAATTCCTCTTCTACAATGAAACAAACTAGTTTATGATGCACTCCAAAGTCCAATGTACTAATTACATGATTTATTGATTGTAAAATAACTCCAATAATATTTAATAATTTAATGTAGATATTTTCACTTAAACTAGATTTTTTTGTATAAATTTTTGGAAACTAGTGATTAGACGATCATATATATTAGTGGCCAATTCTTATTCATTTTGTTTGTATAGTAAAAACTTTGTATAGTGTAACAATAAGTATGAATACTAGTTTAAATTGGAAAGATAATTTTAACAATAAAATTCCTTTATTTCACAAATAATATGAAAAAAATATATATATTAGCTGTTTATAGAATAAAACATGATTCATGACTTATGAACATAGATATAAATAATATTTATATTCTATATACAATGATTAATATTGGTGAAAATGAATTAAGAAATGTTTATTACTTATAATATAGCTACTATTTAATTTTCTTTTATAAATTAAGATTTATTGCCTTTGTTAAAATAATATTAATTAAATACAAAATAATTGATGGTATTTATATTATATAATAATTACTTATTTAATATGTATTCAATTTTCTAGGTAGAGCTACCCTACAGGAAATATAGTACCTCTAGGCATTAACTTATATATTTATTGATTTACACAATTAACTTATTACATAATTATACAGGGTGTTCTAGCGTTACGGGAACTGAATAACACTATAATTACTCAAAAAGTTTTGATAGTATAATAAAAACAAATATACCATTGAAAAGAGAATAAAAAATTGATTTAGCTTATTAAAATAGTTCTTGAATATTGGTCCTTTCAGATGATCTCCAAAAAGTCTCAAAACATTCATCTACTCTGGTGACAATGTTTTGCATCACCTTGGCTAATGTTTGAGGCTTTATTTCACTAATTCCTTGAGTTATGTTCTTTTTAAGGTCGTTTACAGTTCTTTGGTTGTTTCAATGTACATCATTTTTCAAATATCCCAAAAAATGATATAAAATAATGTGTGGTAAAACTCCCAAGAACATTACTCTATCTTAACCAGAACACAACTCAAGAAATTGGAGAAATTAAACCAAAACAATAGACGAAGTGATGCAGAACATGGTTATGGGAGTGAATGAATGTTTAAGACTAGATGTAGATCATCTGAAATAACCAATCTACAAGAACTACTAATTTATCGAATCATTTTTTCCTTCTCTTTTCAATGCTTCAATTTTTTTTATACCATTAAAAAATTTTTGAGTTGTTATAGTTTTATTCAGGTCCTGTAACACTAGAGCACCATGTATATTTATCATAAGGCATGACGTATTTTATACTATTTTTTTTACAATTGCTTTATTATTCTTTTCAAAAGAGAGACGCTATTAATTGAAATTCGTCAAATGTAATTTACTTTTGAAAATAATAAATTTGAATTATGAGGCGATTAAAATCTTGAAATGAATACAAATTTTCTTTTATTATTAATTATTTTTATCGTAAAAAGTTGTAGCGGTTATACGGAATATATCCAAATATTGAAAAATCGTCAAATATGTAAGCAAATGCCTTTAGGTACTATAGTACCTGTTCTGTGACTTAACTATTTTCTATTATAGATGAGGAAAAATAAGAATGAATGAAACTTTATTATTATTTGTAGAAAAATTAAACTTTTGAATTTTATTTAATATACACCCCGATGAACAGAAGTCATTTGTATTGCTATTTTTAAATACAAATATAAAGCATTGGTAGGTATTGGCCATGTTTTAACCAATACTATTATTGCTGAAGGTAATCAATAGTAGCCAATACCATTACTTTGTCCTATCACTAATAATTAGTAATACAACAATTAATTAGTATAACAATTATTTTCTTTTTGAGCTCTATATATCCGTTCTCAGTTTGTAGAATTCCGTGTCTTATCAAAAAGAAATAGCTATATATTAAAATAATTTGTTAAAAACTTAAACGAAGTTAGCCATTCTAACTTTAAATGTAGTCGTAATATACCAAAGTATAATCTATAATTTTATTAGAGATTTGACTACATTATTTATTTTCAATTTCTCAGATATATCTATCTAAACATTGATTATGTATTACATTGTGTACTTCAGCGAGGAAAATTTAGTAGAAGGAGTACCGAAAAGTTGGGTTAATATAATTAACGATGAAACTTATTGCAAATGGCCTCCTAAGAGAAGTGGTAGCCTTATAAAGAAGTTTGCACCTCCAGCACCAGGATGGAAGCTTCATCCTTGCATAATAAAAGGGGAAGCTAAGAATGAGGAAGAGATGAAGGATATGAGAATGAAAGCGCAAGATTTAACCACAGAGCCTATAAGCAGTCATTCAGAAGAAAGTTCAGAAGATATCAGTCTTCCTGCACCACCTTCTCTGAAGCGCAAGCAACCATTAGAAAAATTCTCTAATGTTGAACAACCCAAAACGTCAACTCCCAATCCCAAAAAGCTCAAATCTCATGATGGAGACCGAAAAGCATCCTCCATTTCAGGAATTGTAATTTCTGAGAAAAACTCAATGTCGGAAGATTTTGTTAAATTTCGTTTAGATGTTAATAGGAAGTTGAACGATATTTACAAACAACAGATGTTATCTGCTGAAGAAATCAAGCTTCTTCGTCAGAACTTGGCGAAGGCACCAGTATGAGAAGAGGTTGTAAATTTCAAACTTCCTATTGACAACAAAGAAGAGTTTGATGAGGTTGAAGAAAAATTGAATGAAGCTGATATGAAAAACTCTTTCATACAACTATTGGCCTCTTTCGGTGGATCTAACGTTCGGAATGTTGTCCATTGTATGATGAACGGAGTATTGAACAGGCATTTGGCTGTTCAGTTCAGCTTGAGGGGGAAGGTCAAATACCAATTTTCTTCAACAAAAGTGATGGAATGTGTAATTGGTGAGTGAATCCAAACATCACAGTACAAATTATTAATCGAGAATTTTTTATACTTTTCATGTTAACCTTTATATTTATGACGCCCCACCCCTCCTTATCCAAATTATATTACTGTAAACCTTATTAAAATTTAAACCTCACAAACGTAATTTTAATATTATTGTTCCGATAAGAACCACCAGAGGCTCTATTCTGAACTGTCTGGTGAACGGAAGGGGTTGCCGTCGCATAGGTCCCAGATTATTGTAATTTGCATTACGATTTTTTGAAATTATTTTCTCTGTTCATCACTTTTAATTTGGTAGTTTTTAGGCTCCATTAACTATCATCTCTTCCATTTCCTCTTCCATCCATGAGTACAATCACCAGTTCTTGTGTCCCTTTTAATCAAATTCCTTGACAATTCATGAAGTAGCATTTTTGCATCTTTTACACACACTTAAAAATGAGATATTCGACACGAAATAGCTATTTATGAAGTGTTAATCAGTTTACTTGAATAATTGATATATTAATATTAAACTGACAATAATTATTGGAAATTTATTTGTCAGTTTTCAATGAATCTGACTATATATTAATATTTATTTGCAGAAGCTGTTAAGAAGCATCCTTTGTGCAATGGGGCTCACGAATCAATTATCACCCAAATAGTTGCAAACAATTTGATTTATGCTAAAGATAGATGCATTGGTAGGGCATCAAAAACAAAAATAAGCAATGAAATAAATGAAGACTCAAACAATGAAGAGGATCATGAAACTGTTCCCCCAGGAAATGATGAAGGTTAATATCACTCTATGTACTGAATAGTAACATTTATTGTTTTGAACTGGTTTCGATCATGCACATGAATTTATAAATTAATATTTACTAGTTGAAAGCCAATGAATGATTTAAGATATCACTCTTTTACTCCAAAAATATTTCTCTATTTTAGTGTTAAAATTAAGTACTAATTATTTTTATATATTCTCGTTCTTCCAAAATTTTCAATTTCTAAAAAAAATGATTTTCGAAATAACAATCGTGCAATTTACATTAATGTTTTTTCCGTTTTCAGAAAGTCAAGAAAATAATGATTGAATTTAATTCGATAGCATTCGTTCCACCGGACTGCAATATTTTATTTGCAGATGATATATATAGCTAATATTTATAGCTATGTATAAAAGTACTGTTCAAATTTATGTTCATTAGTTTATCATACAAATTGAAGTAAATTATATTCATTACATTGGACTGCAATATTTCTTTGAATTGCAGATAATATATATAAGCACTATGGAGTACTGTTTAAAATTTTGTTCATTATTTAATCTTAGAAATTTAATTCAAGGCATTTATTCCAGTAGACTGCAATTTTTTTTAAATTGCAGATAATGAATATAGTATCAGAAGGAAAATTTAAACTCTGCGTTGAATAATTATCGAACGCAGAGTTTAAATTTTCCTTCTGATAATATATTTCCAATTGAGTATGAATCTTTTCAACGAAATGAATATAGTACTGTTCATATTTTAGTCCGTTAGTTTATTATATTCTTTTCGTTATACTTTAAGTATCATCAATTTATTTTTCATACAGAGTGTAACCGACAGTAAAAAAATGTCGAATATATTATAATTCTTTCATATAATCGGGATTTGATTTTGCGAAACGGAACGCATTTCTGTTTTCTTTGAAAATAGCATATTTCCTCTAAAAATTATTAATCTATAGTACCACACCATCCTAATTAATAAATAGAAAAACAAAAAACCTTAACTTGTCACGTATAATACGATATTTGAGCGATTTAAAAAAATATGCGTTCCGTAAAAGCCATCAGAGTTCCATTAAGCACGTTATAATTCTTATTTTCCAATTTAGTTAAAAAACCTTCAGTTTATGTGTACTTTGCGCTATTCTTCCTGATTTCCTTTTTCGTGACGATTATAGAAAATAAATCGCAATAATAATACCGAAAATAACGAAATTTCAAAAGTCTACTTAATATATCATAAACTAAGGCGATATAGTTCTGTGCGAAGTTTTACAAACAAAAATAAGCTAACTACTCTCGTAAAAGATGAAAATAGACAAATAAAAGTATATAATCATTAGAAGGGTACCAGAATCGATAATTTTGTATAATTTATATAACTGAAAATGATTTCAAAAGATTTATGAACTGTTTTAATTGACTACAATAAATTTTTTGTTCTTTTTGGAACTTTAATGTTCCGTTATCTCCAAGTGTGCTTATTGGAACTGTCTATTTGAACATAATGGAACAATTGTTATGATAAAATCCCTCTATTATTCTTATTATTTAAATTAATATGTCCATGGAAAAAAATTATAGTCTAATTTGTTAAATGAACCTACAGTATCACATACATTAAATATCTAAAACATCATGAACTTTTTATGAGTTATGAACGATATTTAAATTCCTCCATAATATTTATAATAACTTTGGACATATCAGAACATTTCAGTTCCGTTATGCTCAAAATGAAATTTGAAAGCACTTATTGGCACCCTTTTCAGGCTCTAATGGAACGTGTTCTCTTCCTGTTTGACCTCGATTTTTTATATGGATTATACTTTTTGATATTTCAGGCTCACTATCAGACGTACCTCTGATAGAGGCGCGCGCGTAAAGTTAATTTGTTTTGGATATTTCTATGTTTCCACAGGCTCAATTTGAATAAAAATTAATTTTCCATCGAGAAATCGATATCGAAGAACAGGATAGAAACTATTTGGCTTTGTTTTTTTGTACAGATCATATTTTTTGTGCTTCCATGCTCAATGCTCATGCCTCAGTGGTAGCGCTAACAGAGCCGCGCGCGTAGGGTCAATTTGTTTTGGATATTTCTATGTTTCCACAGGCTCAATTTGAATAAAAATTAATTTTCCATCGAGAAATCGATATCGAAGAACAGGATAGAAACTATTTGGCTTTGTTTTTTTGTACGGATCATATTTTTTAAATATGCGTTCCGTAAAAGCCAACACAGTTCCATTAAGCACGTTATAATTCTTATTTTCCAATTTAGTTAAAAAACCTTCAGTTTATGTGTACTTTGCGCTATTCTTCCGATTTCCATTTTCGTGACGATTATAGAAAATAAATCGCAATAATAATACAGAAAATAACGAAATTTCAAAAGTCTACTTAATATATCATAAACTAAGGCGATATAGTTCTGTGCGAAGTTTTACAAACAAAAATAAGCTAACTACTCTCGTAAAAGATGAAAATAGACAAATAAAAGTATATAATCATTAGAAGGGTACCAGAATCGATAATTTTGTATAATTTATATAACTGAAAATGATTTCAAAAGATTTATGAACTGTTTTAATTGACTATAATAATTTTTTTGTTCTTTTTGGAACTTTAATGTTCCGTTATCTCCAAGTGTGCTTATTGGAACTGTCTATTTGAACATAATGGAACAATTGTTATGATAAAATCCCTCTATTATTCTTATTATTTAAATTATTATGTCCATGGAAAAAAATTATAGTCTAATTTGTTAAATGAACCTACAGTATCACATACATTAAATATCTAAAACATCATGAACTTTTTATGAGTTATGAACGATATTTAAATTCCTCCATAATATTTATAATAACTTTGGACATATCAGAACATTTCAGTTCCGTTATGCTCAAAATGAAATTTGAAAGCACTTATTGGCACCCTTTTCAGGCTCTAATGGAACGTGTTCTCTTCCTGTTTGACCTCGATTTTTTATATGGATTATACTTTTTGATATTTCAGGCTCACTATCAGACGTACCTCTGATAGAGGCGCGCGCGTAGGGTTAATTTGTTTTGGATATTTCTATGTTTGCACAGGCTCAATTTGAATAAAAATTAATTTTCCATCGAGAAATCGATATCGAAGAACAGGATAGAAACTATTTGGCTTTGTTTTTTTGTACGGATCATATTTTTTATGCTTCCATGCTCATGCCTCAGTGGTAGCGCTAACAGAGCCGCGCGCGTAGAGTCAATTTGTTTTGGATATTTCTATGTTTCCACAGGCTCAATTTGAATAAAAATTAATTTTCCATCGAGAAATCGATATCGAAGAACAGGATAGAAACTATTTGGCTTTGTTTTTTTGTACGGATCATATTTTTTAAATATGCGTTCAGTAAAAGCCAACACAGTTCCATTAAGCACGTTATAATTCTTATTTTCCAATTTAGTTAAAAAACCTTCAGTTTATGTGTACTTTGCGCTATTCTTCCGATTTCCTTTTTCGTGACGATTATAGAAAATAAATCGCAATAATAATACAGAAAATAACGAAATTTCAAAAGTCTACTTAATATATCATAAACTAAGGCGATATAGTTCTGTGCGAAGTTTTACAAACAAAAATAAGCTAACTACTCTCGTAAAAGATGAAAATAGACAAATAAAAGTATATAATCATTAGAAGGGTACCAGAATCGATAATTTTGTATAATTTATATAACTGAAAATGATTTCAAAAGATTTATGAACTGTTTTAATTGACTACAATAAATTTTTTGTTCTTTTTGGAACTTTCATGTTCCGTTATCTCCAAGTGTGCTTATTGGAACTGTCTATTTGAACATAATGGAACAATTGTTATGATAAAATCCCTCTATTATTCTTATTATTTAAATTATTATGTCCATGGAAAAAAATTATAGTCTAATTTGTTAAATGAACCTACAGTATCACATACATTAAATATCTAAAACATCATGAACTTTTTATGAGTTATGAACGATATTTAAATTCCTCCATAATATTTATAATAAGTTTGGACATATCAGAACATTTCAGTTCCGTTATGCTCAAAATGAAATTTGAAAGCACTTATTGGCACCCTTTTCAGGCACTAATGGAACGTGTTCTCTTCCTGTTTGACCTCGATTTTTTATATGGATTATACTTTTTGATATTTCAGGCTCACTATCAGACGTACCTCTGATAGAGGCGCGCGCGTAGGGTTAATTTGTTTTGGATATTTCTATGTTTCCACAGGCTCAATTTGAATAAAAATTAATTTTCCATCGAGAAATCGATATCGAAGAACAGGATAGAAACTATTTGGCTTTGTTTTTTTGTACAGATCATATTTTTTGTGCTTCCATGCTCAATGCTCATGCCTCAGTGGTAGCGCTAACAGAGCCGCGCGCGTAGGGTCAATTTGTTTTGGATATTTCTATGTTTCCACAGGCTCAATTTGAATAAAAATTAATTTTCCATCGAGAAATCGATATCGAAGAACAGGATAGAAACTATTTGGCTTTGTTTTTTTGTACGGATCATATTTTTTAAATATGCGTTCCGTAAAAGCCAACACAGTTCCATTAAGCACGTTATAATTCTTATTTTCCAATTTAGTTAAAAAACCTTCAGTTTATGTGTACTTTGCGCTATTCTTCCGATTTCCTTTTTCGTGACGATTATAGAAAATAAATCGCAATAATAATACGGAAAATAACGAAATTTCAAAAGTCTACTTAATATATCATAAACTAAGGCGATATAGTTCTGTGCGAAGTTTTACAAACAAAAATAAGCTAACTACTCTCGTAAAAGATGAAAATAGACAAATAAAAGTATATAATCATTAGAAGGGTACCAGAATCGATAATTTTGTATAATTTATATAACTGAAAATGATTTCAAAAGATTTATGAACTGTTTTAATTGACTATAATAAATTTTTTGTTCTTTTTGGAACTTTAATGTTCCGTTATCTCCAAGTGTGCTTATTGGAACTGTCTATTTGAACATAATGGAACAATTGTTATGATAAAATCCCTCTATTATTCTTATTATTTAAATTATTATGTCCATGGAAAAAAATTATAGTCTAATTTGTTAAATGAACCTACAGTATCACATACATTAAATATCTAAAACATCATGAACTTTTTATGAGTTATGAACGATATTTAAATTCCTCCATAATATTTATAATAACTTTGGACATATCAGAACATTTCAGTTCCGTTATGCTCAAAATGAAATTTGAAAGCACTTATTGGCACCCTTTTCAGGCTCTAATGGAACGTGTTCTCTTACTGTTTGACCTCGATTTTTTATATGGATTATACTTTTTGATATTTCAGGCTCACTATCAGACGTACCTCTGATAGAGGCGCGCGCGTAGGGTTAATTTGTTTTGGATATTTCTATGTTTCCACAGGCTCAATTTGAATAAAAATTAATTTTCCATCGAGAAATCGATATCGAAGAACAGGATAGAAACTATTTGGCTTTGTTTTTTTGTACAGATCATATTTTTTGTGCTTCCATGCTCAATGCTCATGCCTCAGTGGTAGCGCTAACAGAGCCGCGCGCGTAGGGTCAATTTGTTTTGGATATTTCTATGTTTCCACAGGCTCAATTTGAATAAAAATTAATTTTCCATCGAGAAATCGATATCGAAGAACAGGATAGAAACTATTTGGCTTTGTTTTTTTGTACGGATCATATTTTTTAAATATGCGTTCCGTAAAAGCCAACACAGTTCCATTAAGCACGTTATAATTCTTATTTTCCAATTTAGTTAAAAAACCTTCAGTTTATGTGTACTTTGCGCTATTCTTCCGATTTCCTTTTTCGTGACGATTATAGAAAATAAATCGCAATAATAATACGGAAAATAACGAAATTTCAAAAGTCTACTTAATATATCATAAACTAAGGCGATATAGTTCTGTGCGAAGTTTTACAAACAAAAATAAGCTAACTACTCTCGTAAAAGATGAAAATAGACAAATAAAAGTATATAATCATTAGAAGGGTACCAGAATCGATAATTTTGTATAATTTATATAACTGAAAATGATTTCAAAAGATTTATGAACTGTTTTAATTGACTATAATAAATTTTTTGTTCTTTTTGGAACTTTAATGTTCCGTTATCTCCAAGTGTGCTTATTGGAACTGTCTATTTGAACATAATGGAACAATTGTTATGATAAAATCCCTCTATTATTCTTATTATTTAAATTATTATGTCCATGGAAAAAAATTATAGTCTAATTTGTTAAATGAACCTACAGTATCACATACATTAAATATCTAAAACATCATGAACTTTTTATGAGTTATGAACGATATTTAAATTCCTCCATAATATTTATAATAACTTTGGACATATCAGAACATTTCAGTTCCGTTATGCTCAAAATGAAATTTGAAAGCACTTATTGGCACCCTTTTCAGGCTCTAATGGAACGTGTTCTCTTACTGTTTGACCTCGATTTTTTATATGGATTATACTTTTTGATATTTCAGGCTCACTATCAGACGTACCTCTGATAGAGGCGCGCGCGTAAAGTTAATTTGTTTTGGATATTTCTATGTTTGCACAGGCTCAATTTGAATAAAAATTAATTTTCCATCGAGAAATCGATATCGAAGAACAGGATAGAAACTATTTGGCTTTGTTTTTTTGTACGGATCATATTTTTTATGCTTCCATGCTCATGCCTCAGTGGCAGCGCTAACAGAGCCGCGCGCGTAGGGTCAATTTGTTTTGGATATTTCTATGTTTCCACAGGCTCAATTTGAATAAAAATTAATTTTCCATCGAGAAATCGATATCGAAGAACAGGATAGAAACTATTTGGCTTTGTTTTTTTGTACGGATCATATTTTTTAAATATGCGTTCAGTAAAAGCCAACACAGTTCCATTAAGCACGTTATAATTCTTATTTTCCAATTTAGTTAAAAAACCTTCAGTTTATGTGTACTTTGCGCTATTCTTCCGATTTCCTTTTTCGTGACGATTATAGAAAATAAATCGCAATAATAATACAGAAAATAAAGAAATTTCAAAAGTCTACTTAATATATCATAAACTAAGGCGATATAGTTCTGTGCGAAGTTTTACAAACAAAAATAAGCTAACTACTCTCGTAAAAGATGAAAATAGACAAATAAAAGTATATAATCATTAGAAGGGTACCAGAATCGATAATTTTGTATAATTTATATAACTGAAAATGATTTCAAAAGATTTATGAACTGTTTTAATTGACTACAATAAATTTTTTGTTCTTTTTGGAACTTTCATGTTCCGTTATCTCCAAGTGTGCTTATTGGAACTGTCTATTTGAACATAATGGAACAATTGTTATGATAAAATCCCTCTATTATTCTTATTATTTAAATTATTATGTCCATGGAAAAAAATTATAGTCTAATTTGTTAAATGAACCTACAGTATCACATACATTAAATATCTAAAACATCATGAACTTTTTATGAGTTATGAACGATATTTAAATTCCTCCATAATATTTATAATAACTTTGGACATATCAGAACATTTCAGTTCCGTTATGCTCAAAATGAAATTTGAAAGCACTTATTGGCACCCTTTTCAGGCTCTAATGGAACGTGTTCTCTTCCTGTTTGACCTCGATTTTTTATATGGATTATACTTTTTGATATTTCAGGCTCACTATCAGACGTACCTCTGATAGAGGCGCGCGCGTAGGGTTAATTTGTTTTGGATATTTCTATGTTTCCACAGGCTCAATTTGAATAAAAATTAATTTTCCATCGAGAAATCGATATCGAAGAACAGGATAGAAACTATTTGGCTTTGTTTTTTTGTACAGATCATATTTTTTGTGCTTCCATGCTCAATGCTCATGCCTCAGTGGTAGCGCTAACAGAGCCGCGCGCGTAGGGTCAATTTGTTTTGGATATTTCTATGTTTCCACAGGCTCAATTTGAATAAAAATTAATTTTCCATCGAGAAATCGATATCGAAGAACAGGATAGAAACTATTTGGCTTTGTTTTTTTGTACGGATCATATTTTTTAAATATGCGTTCCGTAAAAGCCAACACAGTTCCATTAAGCACGTTATAATTCTTATTTTCCAATTTAGTTAAAAAACCTTCAGTTTATGTTTACTTTGCGCTATTCTTCCGATTTCCTTTTTCGTGACGATTATAGAAAATAAATTGCAATAATAATGCAGAAAATAACGAAATTTCAAAAGTCTACTTAATATATCATAAACTAAGGCGATATAGTTCTGTGCGAAGTTTTACAAACAAAAATAAGCTAACTACTCTCGTAAAAGATGAAAATAGACAAATAAAAGTATATAATCATTAGAAGGGTACCAGAATCGATAATTTTGTATAATTTATATAACTGAAAATGATTTCAAAAGATTTATGAACTGTTTTAATTGACTATAATAAATTTTTTGTTCTTTTTGGAACTTTAATGTTCCGTTATCTCCAAGTGTGCTTATTGGAACTGTCTATTTGAACATAATGGAACAATTGTTATGATAAAATCCCTCTATTATTCTTATTATTTAAATTATTATGTCCATGGAAAAAAATTATAGTCTAATTTGTTAAATGAACCTACAGTATCACATACATTAAATATCTAAAACATCATGAACTTTTTATGAGTTATGAACGATATTTAAATTCCTCCATAATATTTATAATAACTTTGGACATATCAGAACATTTCAGTTCCGTTATGCTCAAAATGAAATTTGAAAGCACTTATTGGCACCCTTTTCAGGCTCTAATGGAACGTGTTCTCTTCCTGTTTTTATAGTGATATATTTGAGAAATTATAATTTAAAAGTAATTTAAAACTCAACATTGGCTGTTCCATTTCAGATTTTCAAGTCAAAAGATAAGAAAATACACCCTTTTTTTGTATATTAGTTAGGTTGGTATGAGAGTTATGATCGATATTTCAATTCCTTCATGATAAATAATTGAAATCACTTATAAATTCAATTCAAATATAATAATTGAATTCAGCTCGAAATATAATAAATTGAAATCACTTATAAATTCAATTCAAATATAATAATTGAATTCAGCTCGAAATATAATTAATTGAAATCACTTATAAATTCAATTCAAATATAATAATTGAATTCAGCTCGAAATATAATTAATTGAAATCACTTTAATATATTTGACTCAAACAAATTGTAATGAGCAATAAGCATATGATACTTATTACATAGAAGTGTACATGAATTATTAATAATTGAAATCGCTAAAATATATTCGACACACGCATATTAATTGATGTGAAATCAATTAAAGCATAAATAATGGAAATAATTTATTAAACATTAAATTAATTATTAAGTAATATATAGTAGGAATTGAATTCCTCCTGATAATTCAGAAAGAAGAAGTTCAAATGGTAATACTATTATTTAAAATTAAAATTATGTTTTAACTCAAATGTTTAGTATGTAACATACGAACGAATGAAATTGTAACATACTTACTTACTAACGAACAAATATGTGCTAAAAAAGTCAAATGTTCCTTTATGCTCCACTTTCGTTCTGTTATGACACCAAAGCGTGCAATTACCTTTATCAAATGTTCCGTTTCGCAAAAAAAATTCAAATTCGTTCCAATATAACACAAAACGTGTTCCAATAAATCCAATCCCGATTATTCATATTATTATTATTATTTACCTGTATAAAATTGCAAATAATTAATTGGGAGCAGGGGGTCTAATTAGTAGACCAGGGGTTATTAGTAGTTATGCCAGTCCCCCTCCCTCCTTCCGTTGTCCCTGCGGCATAAGGCAATATTATATAGAACAGGAAACAACATCGCGTACTATTTATTTTCAACAGATCAACCAATGACTCCACGGGACAATCATAAAAAAACTTCAACTTCCAAAAGATGACAAAATAAATAGGGCTTCTGATTAAATAAATCATGTAATAAAATAAAAGTATATTTTTAAATTATTAATAAAGCGAATAAGATTAACTAAAACTATTTTAAATATCTGTGACGTCACTGGTTGACTGCCAATCGATATTCATTTTCCATCCCTATAAGACATGATGTTACTTGTCTAGTTAAAATTTGTTTATATAATTTACAGTCGAGAGACAATGAGTGTTGGAAGACATGATACCCTTATTTAGGATCGATGAGACATTAAATTGATTAATTTGATCCTATTTGTAATACTGTTTTGTGTTTATATTTGTTTAGATTATTTATTAATCTAATACTAATTTAGATACAAAATGGGGGGACTCGATTATTTTTGTAATCATGAGTTTGTTCAAGTACATACGTTTAACTTATTTGATTTGTTTTATTTATTCCATATAAATTTAATTCTTGTGAAAACCATTTATATCAATAGTTGAAAAACTGTTTATACCCAATCATAAAAACATGGTCGACCGAACATTTATCATGGTTTGGCTCCCAACACTAATCTTGGTCGGCATTTAGGTGCCAAAAGTCCGGTTGGCGACCATGATTACAGTTGGCTACCCAATTCCTTCGCTGACTATACTACAGTCGGAAGGCAACTAAATTTTGCTTCATGCAATTATGCATTCAACTTGCTTCATGAAAGTATAATTTTAAATGTGAATCCTTATGAATTATAACTCGAGAAGTTAATTCCTTTTATTATTTCAGTTATGATCCTTAGAACCTGAATTACACACCTCACTTCCTGCTGTAAACCCCCTCACACAACAGTAGCTACTAGGAATGACTATGTTTGATGGTCCTGCTGGAGGAGGTATAAATGAATGTAGGAGATTCAATAATTATTAGCCTTGGTGCTCATGTTGTAACCTATTGAGTTCCATGGTACCTCGTCTGATATTATTTGTGTACACATCAATGGATATATTTTGCTGCATAATTTATTTTATTTATTCGTGTCATAACAGTCAAGCAATGTTTTTAGATTTAATGGATCATATAAATATTTACATTTTTTAACAAAGACACATCTTGTTCCATTGTCAACGTCTAGCTATTAAGAAGTTTATTAACTAGATACTTTCTGTCTACATTTACTCACTCTGTAGAGACTGATGATTGACCTTCATTACTTTGAAGATTTCAAAACAATATTGTGATTATATACTTTCATGTACTAATTAACATTGCAATGTTGGGTTATTATTAAATAATAACAAAGCCAACATATTTCCACAATATTGTGTAGTACTTAAATACAATATTGGAGTAATGCTGTCCCAATAATACGGCAATATTACCCCAAAATTGGGGAAATAATAGAGTTGATATTGAGGCAATATTGTGTATGATATTCCCCAATATTGACACAATAGTGGGGCAATACTGTCCTAATAATTTTTGCTTCGTGGGCCTCGTTTGAAAATGATGAAACAACAATGTTTCAACGTTGGGTAGCAACGTTGTATTAACCTTGTCAAATTATGTCTATCCTACGTCGCAGTCGAACGTTGGCACTATGTTGTTTCAACATTGTAACAGTGTCGTTTGGAAATGACGAAACAACATTGTTTCAACGTTGAATTAACAACGTAGTTTTAACCTTGTGTTTTAATGTCTAAACAAAGTCGTAATCGAACATTGGCACGATGTTTTTTCGTCATTGTATCAACATTGTACAGATGTCGGAACCCAAACATAAGTTTGGCAACCAACGTAGTTCGAATGTTGTCTTTCGACGTCGTATTTTTTTCCAAAAACCGACAATCAGACAACGTTGAAAACTGATGTTGTACCAACGTTCAGACAACCAATAAGCGATGCTCAGCCAACATCGTGACGACGGTGTTTTGTCATTGTATCAACATTGTACAGATGTCGGAAAACAAACATAAGGTTGGCAACCAACGTTGTTCGAATATTGTCTTTCGACGTCGTATTTTTTTTCCAAAAACCGACAATCAGACAACGTTGAAAACTGATGTTGTACCAACGTTCAGACAACCAAGAAACGATGCTCAGCCAACATCGTGACGATTGATTTGCTGCTTGGGTTGATATTACATGATGCAGTCGATTTACTTGTTCAATTATTTCGATTGTTTATTTTAGTTTTCGAACTGCTTGTTGCAGTAGTTAGATTAACCTATGGAAATGTTAGTCATCTGCAAAAACAATAGCTTTATCTGATAGAAAAAGCTTTATGTGGTGGCAATAAGTATCTGCTGTGACATTTAAGTTTCCTGTAATAATGAATTTGTAAATATTGTACAAAAAATATTTTTGTTTCTCTTTCAGTAGGAATAGCGGAAAAGTTAACTTCTCGAGTTGTTTTCCACAATACCATTCTGTGCGTAAAATATCTCTACAATCTGAAAAAAAATTGTGCTTTGAACTAATTATATTAGTAAGGATAAAGCGGATATTTTGAAATTTTAATATTATATCTTGGATAAACAATGTATGTGTTCCGAAAATCATGGACAAACAAATTTTTAATGATACAAATATGATACTCTGATGTGATATTATTGCTAAACCTTATTGAATTTATTAATCCTCTCAAATTATCTGCACATAACTTAATATTATTATTCTCCTCCAAAATCAGCTTTATATTCTATAAATAGAAATATAAAATATTACTAAACCTGAAATAATAATTAAATCAATGAAAAAGTTATTGTAAGTTAACCGAAGAATGAAACTCATACTTTGAGAGTCCAACTTAGAATAATTCACACTTGGTGAATTGATTACATTATCTCATTTTTCTCAGTCTATTCTCTTGGCCTTATTTTTTCCTCCACCACAGCTAACGATAATGCAATAATCATTTCATATTCTTGTGTTATTACTATTAATCTTTCAAAGGAAATTTATGTTTATATTTCTTTAATCTTCATGATCGATTGAGGCGTGCTTCTTTACTGGCTTTAAACTCGCTGTAAATTAAATAAAGGGGAAGATTAATGGATTACTCTTCGAAAAGGTAAAGGGGAACACCGTTTTTCTGTTGACTATGATGCGCTCCAACTGTGATGCACTCCATCTGGTGGCACCTATAGTAAAATAAAAAAAAAGGGAAAAAGGAAATGTGATAATTCAACAATTCTAATTAAAGAACTTACCGCATACAATTATTATCATATCTATATTTTAACACTAATTTGAACTCGGGTCATGTAGGTCACCAATTGCAAATCCATGAAAATCAATATCCCTCTTCTAGAGGTGAAAAAATATGGAAGGTGAATCAAGACTCTAGACTCTAGAGTAAAGCTGGTAAATTGCAGCACACCAACTAACTTCGGCTTCAAAAAAATCATAAATTTTATAAAATATTATATACGATTATTGTGCTTCTATTGATTCTATGTTAGATTTACTTCAGCATGATTTAGAGAAAAACATTAAATTTATGATTAAATTGATTGAATTTACAGGCTCCTAATTTACCAGCATGATCCAATATCGACATTTCATTAACATTACATTAACTATAATTGAAGCAATTAACATTCTAAAAAGTATAAACTATGTAAATATGAAATGAAATGGCCTTAAAAACACAAATATAGGTGTACCTGACCAAGGTGAATATTCCTATAACGTTTTCACCAAATATCAAAACTTTAACATTTTAGGAACGAACCGTTTGAAGGCCTAAATATAATATAGTTTAGTGATAAATACAATTGATAAAATATGAAAAAAACGATGTATCTAAGCAATACGATATATAACCATCACAGTGCTAACTGTTTATTGCTTGGAAAAAGTTAATAACAAAATTTCACTACAGTGTCACGTTTATTGGGTATCAACTGCACTACTGAAAATTGAAAACAAAACTTGATAAAAATTATTTAGCATATCATTATTTTTGAACTAGTTTCGAATTTCATTAAAACTTATTAGTTCTTTTTGAGGGTAGGTTTGAATATTCCTTTTCAAAAATACAGAAATAGCTTCAGGGATATTCAGATGTATTTCTTTCTATTCCAGTGATATTCCCTTATTTTTTCTAAACGAATACCGTATATCCCAATTGTTCCAAAGATATTTCTTTCGTTTTCATATTAAGGATACTGATATAAGAAACTATTTTGCCAACTATATTGATATTTATATGATATTCAGATTGGGATACTACCATAAATATACATTCATAAGATTATTCTAATTTATTTTTCGTCTAGAATACTATTGAAATACAATATTCCCTAAATATCCTCAGATGATAGCTTTGCGAATACTATAACTCTCTATTAATCATGGAATACTCCTTCGTATAAGAATTTGAATCGTATCATCTAATATTGATAAAAAAATAACCTCTCATTATCAAATGGTGAATGGATATAATGAGGGAATATTAAGGGTGTCAAGGGAATATCCCAAGAATAAATTTTTTGTTTCATGAGAATTAGGTTTTAAACTATATACCTTTCTTTCCGATGCGCTTGATTCATTCCAAAATAACAACAGAATGACTTAAGCACTTACGTCATTCAAGATCCACAGACACGATATCGAATTATAAAAACACTAACTTTCTTAATAAGTAGTTCTAATTGGTTCGACTCTATTAATGATTGGTTGAAGTTAGGAAACTGTCTTTAATTGCAGAATCTTCATAGCTTTAGGATGAAGAAACTTTCCGTACGACTTTTAACTGAAAAAATTATAAGGCAGTTTTCCAATGCGAATACTTGTGAATTCTCATATATTACAAACCATTTCAAAAGTTTCATTGATATTTGTTTCCAGTTTCTATTTTCTTTCATTTTTATTATATAATTACAATTTTTATTCCAATTCACAACAGCAAGAATATTCTAAATATTCTCTTTTGGACTGAAGAATTTAATTCAATTTGAAACAATTTGAAAGTTAAAATTAAATTAAAAATAAATTAACTTGTTTTACGGATACTGTTGTTAATAATGAAAGATATGATACAGTGTGAAATTTGGAAATATTTTAAAATAAATGAACTTATAATGTTTTTCATGCCTCTATATTCTTTAAATCGTTGTGATCGATTAATCATTCGAATTATTGGAGATTGCTACTTCTGAGGTTTTCCATCAATTGAAAAAATATCTTTTAATGTTTTATCGTGATTTTAAAACATGTTTTAGAAGTTTTCCCTTATCTGAATTCAGTATTTATCGTATCAAATTGGGTTATTCTCATAAATTTTGAAAGATATTTAATCGAACTACAGCCTTCAAAGAAGAAAAGGTTTGATCACACACTGAAATAAATACTTGAAACTAAATAAATTCAAGATTAAAAATATATATTAACTCTAACTGAGTTTGACTATAAGAATGTACGGGAAGATCTGACTCTGTGTTTAATAAACACATGTCTTATTTATAAACCTACGGTACTGAATCCTCTATGAGTTGTTAGTATACCAAATTTCAAGTAAAAATATTGAACATATAAAGAGAAATAAATACATAGGTATGTAAGACATTGACAAATGAGAGAGCAGAGCTGTGATTGGATAGATTGTGATCCAATTACAGCTCGCGTATGTGTCTGTACTCCATGAAAACGAGAACTGATGTGTGCTTAGAGGATAATCAAATCATATTTCTACGTTTCCACAAGTCACCACAGAACAATGAATTTCCTAATTTTCGTTATTTACGTCAATACGTCAATATTTTTTTCAGATTTTAAATACTAAAAATATATTTGGTATTTATGTAGGAACAAAGTCAGTAAAGGCCAGTAAACTAAAAGGAATGACATGAAAAATATAAAGTAAATTAAAAAGGATGTCATTAGAAGAAATAAATCAATCTCATTATAGTTAAAACTATGATATACAAGTGATGTTTCTACAATGATGTAAAAGTGATATGCTTACAATATATTAATTATTTTTCTAAGTAAGGTATCGCAGTCTATCATTAAATATAAATGTCAATCATGCAGGGATTCAAACTATATTTAGTTGGTTGGAGCACTGTATTATTTCATTTAAAACATATATTATGTTTGTTGAAACATTCAGAAATTGAAGAATAACGAAAAACCGCAGTAATAAAAAATATATATATAGCCAGCCAACTAAGTTGAAATATATTGATGGCATTCCAAGGTAACAATTCGTTAGTTTTTCTAAATTTGTATAATTTAATTTGTTTTTGTATATAAGTACTCATTCAATTTCAAAATTGAAATACTAACATTATTATAACCCTTTAACGGGCAAGTATCACTCGAGTGATACACCATTATTTTTAGTCCATTGTTTCCATTAATAGGATTGTGACAATATGAATGTAAAATTATAAGTCTTATAAATATATTAGAATAAACGAAATGAAATGGTATCAAATACTATATACCGCTGATTTAGAACTATCATATATTGTTTATTTCTCTCCGTCTATAATATTTTTAGGATCTATGATTTTAAACGCATATGGTCACAACCCTAGTTATTAAATTGTATAAATAAACCACAGACAATAACAGACATCGTTGTCTAATAAATAATCAATAAAAATACAATAGAAATATTAGTTTTTGAAAAATAAAAATATTATTTTCCAAAAAATATATAAAAGAAATTCACATGAATAAAAATAACTTGAAAAGTGGTACACTATGACATATTAAAAATTTCTACCAATCTGTAGAGTTTATCGGTAAGTGCACGCTAATGGGATAATATTATATCCAAAAGTATCACAACCTTCTATAAATCTGGTGACAAATAATATCGTAAGTTGGTTCTTATTTGCAGAAAATTTAGAGGTCTGATCTGTAGATTTATTCGAATTTCGTCCTATTTTTCATCACCTCATTTATTGGCATGAAATATAGAGCACGACCTGAAAATATCTTTCCGTTAGTAAAAGACATTTCATCCATTTGTCATTATTACAGAGTCACATATATATCATTTACTAAAAGACTGAAAAGATAAATAGTAAACTAAAATAAAAACTAAAATACAGTAGCAATTTTGTCTATTCTGTGTTCACATATATGTTATAATAAGAAATTTCAGAGGGAAAATTATTAGAAAAAAACGCGAAATAGATTTGCTTCACTAAAAATGTAAATAATCATCACTTTCCTTTCAATAAATTTTATGAAAATAACATTTAAAATATAACATTTTAATGCAATAAGTGCATAACTATTCTGTTCATGGAACCAATTTAATATGATAATCCTGCAATATTTTTATTCATTGATGTAGTTAATATTGCTTTCATTATGAAATATATGTTTATTAAGAACTTCTTATAACAACGTTATATATTATTCAAAACATCAGAATACAATCATCTCTTGAAGTTACATATGTCAACAAGAAAAAATGCTTAATATGCTTTAACTCTTTCTATAGTATTTCGTAGTAACTCGTGTATAAATGGTTCTCGGGCCAATGTTGTCCCAATATTGGCCCAAGAAACATCGCTCTCTGGAAATATTGGGCAATGTCTTTGTACTTTCAAAGTCGCTTCAGTATTTCTTAAGTCATAGTACTTTTTAAGTCTCTTCATTATTTTAAAGCCTGAGAAAGGAATCATACTCTCAAAATTGTGAGACAAATTTGGAATAATCTCTAATACTGATATTTCGATATTACCAAATGTGAGTGAAATTTCCTCTCTCACATATTATAAAAATCTCAAGTAGCAAAAACCCACTGCCAATCACTTATTCTCTCCATACTGCCTATCATTTGTTCTCTCAATTACCCCTAGTCACTTATTGTATCACCGCCACCTATCCTTGTTCTCTCCCCACCGCCTATAGCTAGTCAATTGTTCTCTCCACTCCGCCTAGTCACTTCCTCACCACTATTAGTATGCCATTATTTTTAAGTTCTATTTGTCCAGAACTAAAAGTACTTTATCAATTTTATTTAAATTCTTAAAAAAATAGTAAATGTAGGAGAAAATATTTTCCTTTAAGAACAATCAAATTCAGAAAAGAAACTTGAATGCAGACATATCTCAAGTTCTCAACTGATTGAAAAATTTCTGATACAGTGCAGTTTAGTTTAATAGTTAGAGATTCAATTATAAATAATATAGTTTTAAATTATGAATAATGCTTCACTTTCCATAAATTCATATCCCTTTTTAATCACACTGTCATTGAAATATTGAAAAGAACATATGATATGAATTCATAAATGTGAATTTCAATAATGAGATTAGTAACTATAAATTATAACACATTAGTATTTCATGGTGAAGGTATAACTGTAAGGGGAGCGGACAGATTATGGAATCTTCTTTATTTGCCGTCCAATGTCGCTGAAATTTTGATGTGATATGTAGAATTGAATTCGAAGATTCTATTGCTCGTAGCATATTTCCGATGAAATTAATATTAAAATTGTACTCAATCTTCTCCTCATTTCAATTTTTACTTCTTCTTTCTCAAACTTTGGTTCAATTTCATTGTTCGTTCTTATTCTCAAATTGAAGATATTATTATTATAATTGATCTGATCATAAAATATTTTCTGAAATTTAGT
The DNA here is from genome assembly GCA_947561585.1 of Caprella mutica. Classification (NCBI taxonomy): domain Eukaryota; kingdom Metazoa; phylum Arthropoda; class Malacostraca; order Amphipoda; family Caprellidae; genus Caprella; species Caprella mutica. The sequence goes on along the minus strand of CANNZV010000222.1, from coordinate 689,024 downwards.
TTGGTTATCAGATATTAGAAAATTAATAGAATTCATTTTTGCCAATTTTATATAGTTTTTTGGATTACATTTTTTTTATTTGAAAGTTGAATTTTCGCATGATTAGAATATAAGGCATCAATAAATAGAATAACTTGTTGCTAACAGCATCAGAATACATTGAAAGTTGTAAGAGAAGTGGTCAAATATGCATGTTTGAAAAGTAAGAAGGAAAACACAAATACATTTTTTGGGGATTTTTTCTGCTATATTGGTTTTGTATGTCCATATGAACTTTTAAAGGTCATGTATGGTTATTGTTATTTGTCAAAGGGTATTTTTTACATTGGAAATACCCATCCCTTTTCTCACACACATAACCCATAGTAATTAGTATAAATACAAAACAAATAATTCACCATTTTAGATATAAAGTATTATCGTTTTGAAACAGTTTAGTGACGCCGAAAATAATTTTATCAGAAAAAACGCGAAATAGATTTGCTCCACTAAAAATGTAAATAATCGTCACTTTCCTTTCAATAATTTTGATGAAAATAACATTTAAATATATCATTTTAATGCGATAAGTGCATAACTATACTGTCCATGGAACAAAGTTAATACGATAATTCTGCAATATTTTTATTCATTCATGTAGTTAATATTGCTTTCATTATGAAATATATATTTATTAAGAACTTCTTAACAATAAGCTAACATCAGAATACAATCATCTCTTTAAGTTACATATGTCAACAAGAAGAAATGCTTAACATGCTTTAACTCTTTCTATAGTATTGAAATAGTCTTTATTCGTAGTAACTCGTGTAGAAATGATTATCAGGCCAATGTTGTCCCAATATTGGCCCAAGAAACATCGCTCCCTAGAAATATTAGGCAATGTCTTAGTACTTATAAAGTCGTTTCAGTTTTTTAAGTCTTAGGACTTTTTAAGTCTTTTCATTATTTTTAAGCCTCAGAAAGGAATCATACTCTCAAAATTGTGAGACAAATTTGGAATATTCTCTTATATTGATATTTCGATATTACCAAATGTGAGTGAAATTTCCTCTCTCACATATTATAAAAATCTCAAGTAGCAAAAACCCACTGCCTATCACTTATTCTCTCCACACTGCCAATCATTTGTTCTCTCAATTACCCCTAGTCACTTATTGTCTCACCGCCACCTATACCTTGTTCTCTCCCCACCGCCTAGCTAGTCAATTGTTCTCTCCACTCCGCCTAGTCACTTCCTCACCACTATTAGTATGCCATTATTTTTAAGTTCTATTTGTCCAGAACTGAAAGTACTTTATCAATTTTATTCAAATTCTTGAAAAAATAGTAAATGTAGGGGAAAATATTTTCCTATAAGAGCAATCTAATTCAGAAAAGAAACTTGAATGCAGACATATCTCAAGTTCTCAACTAATTGAAAAATTTCTGATACAGTGCAGTTTAGTTTAATAGTTAGAGATTCAATTATTAATAATATAGTTTTAAATTATGTATAAAACTTTTACTTTCCATAAATTCATATCCCTTTTTAATCACTCTGTCACTGAAATATTTAAAAGAACATATGATATGAATTCATAAATGTTAATTTCAATAATGAGATTAGTAACTATAAATTATAACACATTAGTATTTTATGGTGAAGGTATAACCGTAAGGGGAGCGGACAGATTATGGAATCTTCTTTATTTGCCGTCCAATGTCGCTGAAATTTTGATGTGATATGTAGAATTGAATTCGAAGATTCTATTGCTCGTAGCATATTTCCGATGAAATTAATATTAAAATTGTACTCAATCTTTTCCTCATTTCAATTTTTACTTCTTCTTTCTCAAATTTGGTTCAATTTCATTGTTCTTATTCTCAAATCGAAGATATTATTAGTATAATTGATCTGATCATAAAATATTTTCTGAAATTTAGTTTGGTTATCAGATATTAGAAAATAAATAGAATTCATTTTTGCTAATTTTATATAGTTTTTTGGATTACATTTTTTTTTATTTGAAAGTTGAATATTCGCATGATTAGAATATAAGGCATCAATAAATAGAATAACTTGTTGCTAACAGCATCAGAATACATTGAAAGTTGTAAGAGAACTAGTCAAATATGCATGTTTGAAAAGTTAGAATGAAAACACAATTACATTTTTTGGGGATTTTTGCTGCTATATTGGTTATGTATGGCCATTTGAACTTTTAAAGGTCATGTATGGTTATTGTTATTTGTCAAAAGTGATTTTTACATTGGAAATCCCCATCCCTTTTCTCACACACATAACCCATAGTAATTAGTATAAATACAAAACAAATAATTCACCATTTTAGATATAAAGTATTATAGTTTTGAAACAGTTTAGTGACGCCGAAAATTGATGTTATCTATAAAAATGCATGGTAGTAAATGGTGAAACGTTATTCTCATTGTAGACTAATCTATAAAGTACATTTCACCTAAATAAAAGAAAATATTTTTTTTAATTTTTTCAGTGTACAGAACATAATGGATGTAAAAATAATTCTAAATTTTTGAATTTCTCCTAATCCCATTTTGATCGTTTTCGAAAATGCCTATTTCTTATTTTCTTCATTACGAATTTACATAATAATGTAAACTAATAAAGTTCCAACGAGCAATACGGTTCGGAATAACGTCTGTATCGTGATTCATCTATCACATACTATCATAAAACATATCATGACAAATATCATACAAATCTTCAAGGTTTTTCTAGGTTATAAACAACATGAATATGACCTTTGAATCAGTCCATGGAATTGTATTTTTTTTTTTATATTTTCAAGTGGGAATGTATATTCGATGAATTTGTTATGCAATAATGAATATTTTAGTATACTATCAGACAAAAATAATATAATGACAAGTACTATAATAATTGTAGCTGCAGAACAGCCAAAGAATATAAATATTAGATGTAAAGTTATATAAATGTATTTTGGAAAATGAAAATTGTGAAACTTATTAAGAGAACAAATATAAAATAATAAATCAAAAATTTATTTTCCTAATATTTAAGTAAATTAGTAATGTAAAAAATATACTTACCATTTCGTATTTTTTAATATTTTTCAAAATATTGTCAAACTTCAAATCATTTATTTTCATTCTCTTATTGCTTCACAATTTCTCAATCAAATATCGTAATTATTGAAAATAATAGTATTCTTCAAAACTGTCTTTTCCAATCTTCTTTTACTTTTCAATTTAACTTCCAGTGAACGTTCTTTCCCCAATCTAATGTTCAGTAGACATATTGCTTCGCTTTAAAACATCGGTGATTATCGGTGATTACAATCCGATAATTTCAATCCTCATTATCGGCTGTGATTTGAGAAACTGATGATATGAATTAATTTGTGATAAGCAATAAAAGAGATTCGAATTCTTGTAATTATTGACATTAGGTGAGATAAATTTTAGCAGCTCTATATCAAACCTAAAAGAATAATATCTTCTATTAATTATTCATTGTCTACAGAAAATCAATTAAAGTGTTTTTTTCATAAAAATACGATTAATTAAAAGAAGATTAGATTACGACAGATATTTCATTTACTTCCAAATATGGAGAGTTACTATAAATTTATGGAAAAATCCTTAACCCACTGTTATTCTATTTATCGTTCTAGAGACCATATTGAGTCACTTAAACTGACAGTTATTTATAGTTATTTTAATTTTTACTTATACATGAAAATTTATATTTCAAAATTGACACGAAAAATTATATTTATACTTTAAAAATATATCTATATAATAACAATTAAAAATGGGATTTTCAAGAGATTTCACCACCAATTTATTTTCTCCACGTAAAGTATTTCATTATCAGCTGTTCACCTTAAAGGTCTCTTGCACTCTATTTTTTTATCACTCTATTCATTAGGACTAAGGTATACTGATTACAAACCTGCAATACTTTTCAAATTGGGTTCTATAGCTTTATTGTAATAAGCAATTTGAAATTGTTTTTCGTTTTTCTTCCACCCTCTGAATTTAAAAGAATCTTGATCCAATCTAAATATTTTTTTTTATTCAAATACCATTACTCTAAAAAAACATTAGGTACCTAAAAGCGAACCCATATACCTATTTAACATTAAATTTAGGATAATACAGCCTTGTTCTTCTATCGAATCTTGGAAAGACCGAAAGTAGAATGTGAATATTTCTTATATAATTAATTATGAACAGAATAATTGATCGATTTCTTTTTTGTAAGCAGTTATATGTTATATAGCCTTAGCTCTACAAATTAAAAGCAATTCCAGATTTTACTTTAATTTAGAGTGGAGAAGACTTTTTAAGCTCTTCATGTTATATCATTTGATTTACTGCAGATATCTAACACAAGGCATACCATTGATTATGTCGAGAAACATCGAACATTTTTCATGTATTTAGCACAAATGGCGAGATATTCATGCTAATGTATGCTTCATTTCCCTTTTCATTTGTGTTCGTATCGTTCAGTTATTCCTATATCGACAAACGAAATGAGATCGTTAGTTATCGAATATTCTTCAGATTGGATAACAACGCCATTCCGTTGTTACTCGTCCATCCGTCACCAATCATTGATGTTATGAGAATAAGTAACTCGAGGTGAAATGAAAATCTTATTAAAACCCATGTCGCAAGCAAATATAGAAAGAAAAGTCCACTTCAAATATTTAATTGAAAGCATCTCTTTTACAGTGTTTAACATTCAGTTTGAAGGTAAAATCATAAATGTAGATAAAAATAACCCGGAGGTTTAAAGTCAAGACATTCATCTAGGGGCTATTAGCGTGAACCTGCTCTCTATAAATCTCTTATACAATCTAACTGTATACTAGTCGAATCGACTTTTCCCTATAATTTGGTTAATGAAAAATACAAGCAAATATAAGAAACAAATGTAATAAACCATAAAATGAGAATATAATAATGTTATAAGTACAGTGTACAGACTTTGAATCTCATGGCAGGACTTTTTTATGTTTAACACGTTGGTTCACGAGTTGTTTAACACGTACGTAAGTGTATGTGTTGTTCAACAAGTTGGTTTACGTGTTGTTCAACACTTTGGTTTACGTTTTGTTTTACACGTTGGTTTACGTGTTATTTAACACATTGTTTATGTATACTTAAAACGTAGACTTTTCCCACCGAAATTTTCCAAACTTTTGTATCATGTGTTTCATAATAATCTTGTCTGTATGATAACAACTATGCTATAAATATTATACACGTTTTTATTATTAACAGTAATTTTTATTTATAATTTTGTCTATCAGTAATATACGTAGTGGTACAAATGTAGACAATTTCGTAGTCAACGTATTAATTATGTGATTTGATGGAGATTTGATGAAATTTTAATAGAGACTTTAAACAAAAAATGATGGTTATCAGAATGAAAACACTCACATATTTAATACAATTGCAATCATATTTATTTAATTTAAAAATTTGTTGTTTCCATTATTAAAAAGATGAAAGCTTTCAATGATTTGGATAAAACTGAAAGCCTAAATTTAGTAAACAACGTTAGCATAATAAATATTAAAAAACTAGTCACTCATAATCGTCAATTTTGAATAAATGACTGGACTTTATATGTTTAGAATTAAATATTTGCAATCGGGAGAAGTTATTTTTTAATATTTGCAACAATATTTTTATATACAGCATTGAATGGAAAAAAATTCATCATGTTTATTATATTCATGCTGCTTATGATATGATCGTAACCAACCATAACAAGCAAAGTGCAAACACAACTAAGAACATTCGGACATTTCCTCTCAGTTCGTGACCGGTTGAGTTTAGAGCTGAAGAAGTCGCCATTCGAATACCAATGAGAGGAGCTTTTCTTGGCGAGTTAAGCAGTCTGTTTTTACACCGTCCAGAGTAACTCTGTTGACACGTCAGCAACTCTGCAATCGACATATTTACACTTGGAAAATAAACTGAGTGAACTTAAAGAGTGTAATGTACAAGAGTGCCCGTTACTTTGACATTACTACATTGGCTCAAAAAAATACAATAAAGATTGAAATTTATGCAGATATAAATTTATATGTAGGCTATATATACTATTGCTACTATTAAGGGTATAAAAATAAACTGTGATTTGAAGCTCACATACGAAATTAAATTGAAGATTAACTGTTGGAATGTCTGGTAATTATATTATAGTGTAGAAAGAAGAAATCATAAAAATATTTAAATATATTTATGTAGGATAAAATTGGTTGGTGTATTTTGTAATTAAAATAGAATACACTAATGTTAATTTGGTGATTTGGGATATTTTCACTATACGTAGTGGAGATACGAGAGAAGAGAATACAAATGTTTAAGTTAAGTTATTTTTAATCTTAAATTCCATTTTTTATTGTTTAGTTGTTAGTTTTCAACATCTAAAAATGCGGTATATCTAAAAATGAGGGATTTCAAAAATGATCCGAAATTAGCCAAGAAATTCAGAGATTGTAAAGAAATCTGAAAGTTTGTATATATAAAATCTGAATTTAGAAAATATAGCAGGATAATTGAATAAATTTAAGACCATAAGGGTACGGTTACTATAGATGCGTATTCAAGCGATTTCGCACTGACGATATTCTGCCCCATTAATATTGTGGTCAAAACTATGTTTATTTGATATAATGTTCCGGAGGAATTAATACATGTGTGCCTTATCATTATTTTCACAATTTCGATACACACAATTTTGCAATATCTGAATAGATAAATGATGAGAATATTTTTTATGTAATATAATTATTGAAAGGTATTCCATTTTATTAAAAATAAAAACTGTGCAAAGTAACAACCAATTGAAGCCTTCATATATAATTATATTATGATTAAATTAATTTTATATAAGTAAATAATATCTGTATTATTTCTGATACCTTGTATCAAATAATATATTTCCAAAACAGTAATAGCAATCAAAAGAAAGAGAAATATACACAAAAATACCGTAAGTTGTCGCAAGTTGCATGAAAAAATCAAACTCATTTGAACGCTGAAGTTAGTCTGACGACTTGGTACGTATTCTGACGACTAAATCGCTGCCACTGTAACCACTCTCATTGGAAAGAATGAATTTGATTTCCATCCGATTTCATCAGAAGTCGTCAGTGCGAAAAATCGCTCGAATACGCGTCCATAGTAACCGTACCCTAACTCATAACGGCTAATACACAAGAGTATTTTTGGTGAACGAAATCAGATGGACAGAAAAATGAAAGATCTGGATAACCATAGAAATCGATTTTTTTTTTATATTCCGGATACCAAATGAAATCAGAATATATATATTTTTTAATCAGATTATTTTAAAAGAAATCAAAAGATTATTGTCCGTCATTTATGATTGATAACTTATTAGTGTAACAATATAACAATATCTCTTGAGAAATGGTAGAGAAGTCCATTCCTATTTTCTTCGTAGATCTAATTCCAAGTCGGGAGAAGAGCAATAAATCAAAATATTTCACGGAAAAACAACTTGACGGTGAAATAGAAATCGATGGATGAGCAGATTTTGTATTTCCTTCTTCGAAAAAAAGTTAAGAAAACAAAAATGCCATATCCTGTTCAGTATGAATATTTACATGGTCAACTAATTGGGTTGAAAATTACATTAATTTAATGTATTATATAAATAAGAAATCCTAAAAATATTGAGTTTTGTGAAGGAGATTTAGATTCAATGGACTAAAACCTGTGTTATTTCTGTGAGCCCGAATTACCAATTATTAATTCTCTTTCTCTCAAAATTTGTCTGTCACGGACACCAGTACTATAAATAACTGAAAAAAAAATGTCAAAACGATTTCACCATTTTCGAAATTCTGCCAACTAAAAGAAAATTGAAATAAATATTCATGCTAATGCTAATGCAAGAAATTTTGGTTGGAAATAGTTCTGTTTTCCATTTACCTGAATCTTTGAAGTTATATGTATAAATTAATTCTAAGTCATTTTTATCTGAATACATTTTTTTTTACATTACATAATTTTTTTTTTACATAATTTGATGATAATCGACCGGTGGTTTTTTGCACCGGGGGTTTTTTGCTTGTTTTTTTTTTGTCCGGGGGGTATTTGTCCGGGGGATTTATTGCACGGGGGTTTTTAGTCCGGGGGGTATTTTCCACGGGGAGTTTTTGACCGCGGGTTTTTTTTGCACGGGGGGTTTTTGTCCTGGAATCAAACAGAGAACATATGTGCCCAATTCAAGAGTTTCAGCAGTTTATAGTAGATAAAACAGGATATATAAAGAACACTGATTGAATTAATATATCCCTCTCTGTCCTTCGCTAGCGAGGGATGTCCCCCTCTGATATGGTTAGCTTGGACATAATATTGCAATGATAAAAAGGGAAATAAATAATATAACATATCAATTAGGGTCGGACGGGGTATCACTGCGCATACCATTTTTATGGGGTATCACTTTGCACCTCTTTTAATTTTGAAACAATTTGTTTTAGCCTGAATCTGATTGAACCATCATTTCAAGAATCTTCTTTTCTCCCATAATCATCATGAAGCACCATTATCCTATGAATATTTCTAGACCTTAGTTGCGATGTATGTAGTGCTCTCAGAACGATCCGAAAAGAGTTTGCGCTGGTGATTTTCAAATCCAGCAAACTCTCCAATAACTCTTTTACCTAGATTTATAGATTCATATTGTTTTAACATGCTAGCAAAAACAATAACAGTTACATTATGTCAAATTTTCAACTTTTCAGTTTCAACGGTTTCCCTGCCACAACCGTGCGCAGTGATACCCCAGATAATTTAGATGTAGTGGGGTATCAGTGCGCATCATTAATAACCATATTTGTATGTAAATAAATATAAAAATTATGAGTTTTAAGCTCCTAATAAAGGCATGAATATTGAATAAGATGTTTATTAATTATAAATATGATTAACAATAAACTTACGATCGTAGTAGCTATGCAACTTGATGTGGGAGTATTAAAATAAGAAGAGTGGGTATTCAGGGATGGGGGGGGGGGTGAAAGATTTTGAATTATATATTGATTAGCAATAAAAGTATCATCGTATTATATCTTTGATGTAAGTAGTTAACTAGGTACGTAAAATTTGAGAGTTAAATTTATTGCAGATTCATTGAATGTGTGTTTTATAAGTAAGGGACAAGTAGATTGGGGGGAGGGCATGTAGTGAGGGAAACACAGACGTTCAGATGAGGGGGAGGAGGATTTAGATGTGGGAGAGGGGAAAACAGATGGGGGAGTGAGGGAAATAGATGAGGAAGAGAGGGATCTAGATGGGAAGAGAGGGAGATTTCGATGAGGAGAGAATGTGATTAAAATGGTAGGAGAGGGGGATTTAGATGGGAAGAGAGCGGGATTTAGATGGGAGGAGAGGGATATTTTGATGGGGAAAGAAGGGAGTTCAGATAGGGGAGAGGAGGGGCATTAAAATTGGGACAGGAGATATTTAGGTGAGGGAGTGAAGTGCTATATTTATGCAATTCGCAGTAATACCCCTTCATATGCGCAGTGATACCTCAATGCACTCACCAAAAGTTACGCACAAAAAATTGCCAATAGGTATTTTATTTATTTAGGTATCATTTCGAAACTGGTTGAGAACCATCCTCATTCATGACCATTTCATCGCGAGAAAAAAAGTTTCTCTAGTAACTTTAGTTTTCGATTAAATACAGAGTTTGCGGGATTGTGCGCAGTGATACATAGGTTTCATGACACTGCAATAGTATTACATTTTTTTAGGATACCAATTTCACTTATTTATATAGCCTAGGTACCTTACCTATCTTCTGACTACTGTTTACAAAATTAGTAGGTAGGTACCTATACGTATAAACTGCGTCCATCGCTTTATTGCAGATCACTATTTTGTGAATAATTTTAATAATATTGATCGTACAGTAGTGAAACTTTAGTCACTGGAAGATTGCTTCTATGTAAGTATCTTGCTGAAATATTTTTTGAATCCATGAGAAAATTAGAAAGTTATGAACGTTTATGTATTTTGAAGGCATTTTAACTGTCCATCGCTTTATTGCAGCTCTGTGAAATGGCCAAAAAATGGGCGATTAACTTCTACCGAGAGGGTAAAAATTGTAGCAGGTCCTGCAGAAGGGAGGACTCTTCTATAATTAGCTTTATAACTTGGAAAGGTTAAGAGAACAAGAGTTTCTTTTGTGGAAAATCCCGACACAAACCCAAGGAGAGATGAGGGTACGAGAAAAACAATTTCCCCTCGAAACATGCGAAAAATACGCAGGCAAGTCATAAGGCAGCAAAATGACACTAGTGCCTCCATTTTTGACAAGGCTGTCATTGGTCTAACGTCAAAACAGTCCTGATGTAATGTCTCAAATGAAACGGTCAGAAATGATCAATGGGGCTTAAGACCAGAGAACAAGGCAATCAAGTCATGAGAGTCTCTCACTTGATGCCCAGAGATATGAGGAAAGAAGTTGTAACACTTCAAGCATGAGATTGTGCGAAGTTATGCAAGAAAATCATCTTTTGGCAACGAGATAATTGCAAACTATTAGGCCAAGGGAACAAGTACTCAACAAAAGAGGCAATGTAGGATTGGATTGTTAGGTTTACACCCTCTGGTACTCGGAAAGGGCCAATTAACGTTTCACAAATGATGCCAGCTTAAAACATAAAGCCACAGCCTCCTTGTTGACGACGAAACCAGTGTGGATAAACAGCTCCAGTAGTATCCAAACTTTAACCCATCCATCCAGACAATCAAGGGTGGCTCTTTCCTCATCTGTTAAAAGAACAAGTAGGAAGTTTGTTTTCATGTAATTCTATGTACATCTAATGCCTTTTTCCTTTTGGTTCTTGTCCATAGGAGGTCTGTAAATGGGCTCCACGTTCGTTGTCGTCTCATTTAAGACACCGTTAGGACGAATAACCAATGACAACCTTGTCGAAAATGGAGGCACGAGTGTTATTTGGCTGCCTTAAAACTAGCTTGGGTATTTTTCGCATATTTCGAGGGGAAAAAGCTTCTCCTCGTACCCTCATCTCTTCTTGGGTTGGTGTCGGGATCTTCCACAACAGAAACTATGTTTCTCTTATCCCTTCCAAATTCATTAGCAAAATATAGAAGAGTCATCCCTTCTGCAGGACCTGCTACAATTTTTACCCTCTCGGTAGAAGTTAATCGCCCATTTTTTGGCCTTTTCACAGAGCTGCAATAAAGCGATGGACAGTTAAAATGCCTTCAAAATACATAAACGTTCATAACTTTCCAATTTTCAAATGGATTCAAAAAATATTTCAGCAAGATACTAACATAGAAGCAATCTTCCAGTGACCAAAGTTTCACTACTGTACAATCAATACTATTAAAATTATTCACAAAATAGTGATCTGCAATAAAGCGATGGACGCAGTTTACAGTATATTGGTACTTTAACTTCAAAAATTAGCTATTTTTTGTAATGATTCATCAAAAATGTTCATTTAAGTACTGCCTAATCAGTTATTATTTATTTTTTAATGAAATATACTTTATAAATTCATAGATGATTTAGAAGACGAAACTTAATCTTTGTTAAATTATGAATAGGTTCTCTGAAACTAAAAAAGTACATTTTATTCAAATATTTAATACCTAATAACTAATTAGCATTTAATGAAAATTATTTTGATAACACTTTCAAAACAATAAATTATTTAACCTTCAAAATTGTTTGAGGACTTTGTGGATGCAGCTCATAGTAACACTTTGAAGTTGTCGTACTATTCATATTCGTTTATCCGGTTATAATCTATGAACTTTTGGGCACACAACCCCATTGCACCGAGTGGCATGGGTGCATTGGGGGGCGACACTTTTTGTCATCACTTTTCCTTGCAATGCATGCCACCTCCATACCTATATATACTCAGTGGTCACACTCCACCCAATTACAGCTCTGCTATTTGAGTTGCAAATGTCTTATATACCGATATTAATTTATTTTTCCTAATATGTTCGATATTTTTACTTGCAATTTGGTAAAATTAGTTTGGTATATATACTAACAACATGTAAAAAACACAGTAGCGTAGGTTTATAAATAATATATGTGTGTTTTTAACACATAGTCAAACCTTCACGTTCATTCTGCTAGTCAAAGTCATTAGTGTTAAGCTGAGGTGAAAGGGCACTGCCGTTACATTACTAGTCTACTTAAGATGATTTATTTTAATACAAAATAGATGTCCAAGCGGTATTAAATGAGCAATTTGAAATGCACTATTAAAGTCAATTTGAAATGCATTTACCCAGAAGCAGTTATGATTGATTTAATTAGTCTGTAGATGAAGGATTATCAATATTCAGGTTTAGATTATACTAATAGTTTAAATTAGAACTACTTTTCAGATATAAATCATGAGATTTAATAATACACACACATGATAAATCCTTAACTATGATTATCGTTATAGTTTAAATTATAGTTTATTGCATCCTATAAAATAAAAAAAAAATTTGCCCGTTTAACATTAGGTATAGAGTGGTAGCTATTATACAGGCAAAATATATAGTTGTAAGATGTTACATCTCTGGTAGTTGTTTTTAAATTGGTTCATACATGCTCAAAATCTCAGAAGTAGAGGACAAAACATATGAAATGGGTAGAGCACAACAAATGATTATTTTAATATGAACATTGAACAGTCAACAATATATGAAGAACCATTCATTACTGTTTCATACCTTAATTCCCAATTTCAGTTTATTACAAGACGGATATAGCCCCATGTTGAATTGGTACAAATGTGCACCGCAGTTATTAATTTTTTGACAAATAAAATTTAGCTACCTCATAATATTATAGTCATATGCATTAACACATATTATTGATGGTTCTTCACGGGTTGCCGTTTATATGCACTATAATAATTTTACTACGATAGATTTCTTAAATATTTGTCCCAGAATTATTAACTGAGGGAGATCGTGAATGTGTAAACAAACATTTTTTATATACCTAAATTATACATAAGCAGATTGTTTAAAAAGAGTGTGTTTCCTACATTGTAATTTTGAATGTCTACTTTAAATTACGTATCTCCAATTTTGAAATATCTTAACTTTTTATTCCCATGAAGTTAGAAGAACTGAGCAGAATTCGTTGATCCGTTTCATCGTAGTAAAGTGGTTTGGGAGAGTGTCCGAATACATTCGAAGAGGAACCAATCAAATTGAGAGCTTCCAAAATGGCTCCAATCATCTCACCAATCTTCTGTTATTCGACAACAAGTTTATATTATAAAAGAAAATATATAGTGGTAACTCATTTTACTGCGCCACTGAGTTTGAAAAGATTTAAATCTTTATTTTGTGATTAAACTTCAGAGGAAAATTAGTTATTGAATATAGTGATTTATCTAACAAAATGACATAAAAATTGATTGAGTATGTCGCGAGGTCTGATTTCCAATTGAGTAAATTTACAGTACATTTTGCATCTATACATTATAACTGGCTCCATTTTGTAACTATTCAAGTTAAAGTTTGGAGAAAACAAGATATAAATTAGAGAATGTAGAACGAGATAATAAGATAAATACTTCAATAATTAAACTAATTTCAAATCTATTAGTATTGCAATGTCTTCCAAAAATGAATTTCAATTATTGATTTTAATGATAATTGCAACTGACGTTACAGGCTGAATGTCCTACACAGGTCAACTGTTTAGGTGCTGAGAGACCTGATCGCACTTGGTGTACTTATTTTCTGTTGGTAATTGCTGACCTGGTGAATATTAATCAGCTGTAATAGCTGACGGGAGGGTTTATTTTCAGAATTCCACATTAACCAGGGAGTTAATTTTTACGTCTGTATAACAAATATGAAATCAATGTAGAGGTGATATAAAATTAGCTTGAAATCAATTAACTATTAAATCATTAAAATGATTAAGTTACAAAGTTCAAGTTTCTTTCTCCTGAATACTTTAATTTTGCGTTTATATGAATCAATTTTATTAATTAAATTTTTACAACATATGATTATAAGGTGTCCGGAAAACTGACAGGCGGAAAACTGCCGAAGTGGAAAACTTCCATGCGGAAAACTGGCGTGTGGAAAACTGCCAGGCGGAAAACTGCCAGTCACTTACTGAAATAATGAATTTAGTCAGTAATAACATATTAAATTATAAAAGAAACGACGTTCGCTCTTTGTTAAAAGGGGTGTGCGATCAGAGTATCAAAAGACAACGTATCGCAGACAAAGTATCGAAAGACAAAGTGTCGACAGACAAAGTATCGAAAGACAAAGTATCGAAAGACAAAGTATAGAAGAATATAGTATAGAATGACAAAAATAGAAGGACATATAGCATAGATAGAAAAATGTATAAAACGGTTGAGGCCGTGACTCCATAGCCTGGTTATATAAAGACAAAAATGAGCCAACCTACATTGAGCCCGAAACAATTGAGCCCAGGACAATTGTGCCCCAAGACAATAATTTTTAGGTCAAGATAATTGAGCAGATAAAAAATATTACAACATTCTTCACTTCTTTGTTCAATCTTAATTTGCAGTATTTGTATGTTTAAATTTATTTTATACCTAATCCTTCTCTCTAATCCTTCTACGATATTGAGTTGTGTTGTGCATCGCTCGATCTGTACTACCCATCAAATACGTTACTGGTACGAGGCAGATCTTCCGTGACACGTTTGAAGAAACTCCACACACACGGTTTGAAAAGAGGATTTTGTCTATTTCTTCTGAATGGCCTTAATATCAGCCGAATAAACCTTAATGAAGCTTTAAGTAAAAGTTGAATATTATGTATGAATAGTATAGGAAGGCAAGATCTTAATTCTCCGGGTTTTAACCGACTCCACTTTTATCAGAGTCTTTGTTATCAACTGAATTTGCTACTGTAATCTCTATAGTGTCTGCTGTAACCATTTTATTAGTGTGATCAATAGTGGCCCTGGCCCCGAATTTCTTGCAGATCAATTGTGATAGGCTCAATTGAATTGGGGCCAAATTGTCACGGGCCCAAGTGTCTTCGGCTCAATTTTCGTCGAGTTCAATTGTCGTGACCCAAATGATTTGGGCCCAACTGTCGGTCAATGAACAAAATTAATACTTCAAGTTATGTATAACTAATGTAATGTATGTTACTTTTAAAGAAAGATTTCTCCATTAGATCAATTTTTCATTCGATCATTTCTCCATTATTATAAATTCGATCGAATTTTCGATACTCTGTATTTCGATCGAATTTTCGATACTCTGTATTTCGATACTTTGTCTTTCGATACTCTGTCTTTCGATATTCTGTTTTTCGATACTCTTCTTTGGATACTTTGTCTTCCAATACTTTGACCTTCGATACTCTGTCTTTCGATACTTTGTTCTTCGATACTCTGTCTTCCAATACTTTGACCATCGATACTCTGTCTTTCGATACTTTGTCCTTCGATACTCTGTCTTTCGATACTTTGTCTTTCTATACTCTGTCCTAGTAGCGTTAAAAGGACTTAAGGGAACATTCATTTTTTACTTAGTACACAAAAGAAAGATATAGTTAAATTTTAACAAGTTTATTAGAGAAATATGTAAAATACATTATTACACGTATAAATATCACAGTTAAAAATTAAATACAAAATAAATATTAAAAAATAAAACCTCTCTGAGAAAATACTAAAAGATGAAATAAAGAAATGATTGTATTAGTGACAAGTACAATTTCTTTGTTTACACAATGTATCCGTACATTATCAGTTCAGAGCGGATTTAGTGTCTAATTACTTCTTTTTTGTTTATAATTTGAGAATTGAAAAAGCCTTCAAGCTTAATAATCGTTTGTACTCAATATAAAACAACTTTGATCGATGATTGTGAAATATTTAGAATTTGCAACACAATATCTATGATTTACAAACTGATATTACCAACCTAATTCTCTGACAATTTCACTCGATCTAATTGGATTGCATATAAATTAATAATAATTTTACATATAAATGAAAATTGTATAAATGAAAGGGTTAATGATAAGAAGAATGAAATTGTAAATTTAATATATAATTACCATACAATAAGTGATTTAACATTCACTTAACTTTTAATATGCATGATATAAATTATAAATCTTATAAATATATAAAATCCTGGATAGATAGCTAGTTATAAATATATACATGTTTTTAAAATGTAAGTGACTTAACAAATGAGGTAAAAATGATGAGTATAAATTCTTTGTGTGTGGTGAAGTATGGTTTACTGTGTGTTTAATATGGTTCTAGGTAAATTGCTCGAAAAATATTGCTCAAAAAACAATTGCTCGAATGAACAATTGCTCGAAAGAACAATTGCTCGAAAGACAGTTGCTCGAAAAACAATTGCTAGAACGAACTATTGCTCGAATGAACAATTGCTCGAATTATCAAATTGCTCAATGAACAAAATTGCTCGAATTATAAAATTGTACAGTTTCGATTTTATAAAAGTCAGTTATTCATGAAGTGGAGCTGCACCTAACAATTCTTGTTTCTTTTTAGTAACTGATCATTGATTATTCTATAAATGATTTTAATTATTACTCATTCTGCATAATCTTTTTTTAGATAGGTTGTGTCATCTCGTATATGTAACATGTGAATTGGAATCATGTGGTGAATCAGTACTATTCATGTTTTTTTATCATAAAAACCCGAAAATTTATTTATTACTAGCCTATCTGTATGTGGTACCTCAATAGGTGAAATAACTCAATGTTATGGCAGAGTTTTAATAAATCTACCCAAAAAATTTCGGGTTTTATGATCAAAAAAACATGAATAGTAGTGATTCACCACATGATTCCAATTCACATGTTACATGCGAGATGACACAACCGGTCTAAAAAAAGATTATGTAGAATGAGTAATAATTAAAATCATTTATAGAATAATTAATGATCAGTCACTAAAAAGAAACAAGGATTGTTAGGTGCAGCTCCACTTCATGAACAACTGACTTTTCTAAAATTGAAAACTGTGCAATTTTATAATTCGAGCAATTTTGTTCATTCGAGCAATTTGATAATTCGAGCAATTGTTCATTCGAGCAACTGTTCGTTCGAGCAATTGTTTTTCGAGCAATTGTCTTTCGAGCAATTGTTCTTTCGAGCAATTGTTCATTCGAGCTATTGTTTGTCGGGCAATTGTTTTCGAGCAATTGTCTTTCGAGCTATTGTTTTCGAGCAATTTACCGGCTACCGTTTAATATACAGCGTGTCCGACAATTTTGTTGCCAAACTTTAACATAAGGTTGCATTCGTCGAAATAACACTTTTTATTCCATGAAAGTATGGTCTAAAATGCTTAGTTAAAGAGTTAGAAGGTTAGGAAAGTAGTATCTGTACCATTTATTATTATTAGTTAACATTATTTTTGTTTTAATGTTGCAAATAGAAACAACACATTTTTAACAGTAACTATTCAGAGTACAAGAATCTTAATCTTAAATTAGGTTACATGTTTACAGAATGTGTTCAATTTGCCGCCCATTTGTTGCGATGCAAGCGTTCAAACGTTTTTCCCGCAAGGATTCGTGAATCTCCTGGTGTCTTTGCTCGCGTCCGCCAATCATTGGACAAACGTTTGAACGCCTGCATCGCAACAAATGGGAGGCAGTTTGAATACATTTCGTAAACATGTAACTTAATTTAAGATTAAGTTTATTGTGCTCCTAATAATTACTGTTAAAAATGTTTTGTTTCTTATTGCAACATTAAAAAAATGACGTTAACTAATAATATTAAATGGTACAGATACTACTTTCATAACCTTGTAACTCTTTAACTAAGCATTTTAGACCATACCTTCATGAAATAAAGAGTGTTTATTTCGACGAATGCAACCTCATGATAAAGTTTGGCAACAAAAGTGTCGGACACCCTGTATAGTATATAGTAGCTTTGTTGGAATACTAATTTCCAATGAATATTAAGTAATCCAATATCTTAATACTTTAGATATAATTGTAAAAAATGAATGTCCCCTAATCCCTTAACGAAGGGCTAACATCTTTTTTTATGAATTAAAATATCCTTAGAACGTGTTCATAACCAAACAGTATTTCAGTAAAGTCAAAAAATATAAAAATTACTAATGAGTAAATGGCAGTTATCCACCGGGCAGTTTCCCGCTTTGGAGGTTTTCCGCTTGGCAGTTTCCGCTTGGCAGTTTTCCGATTATAATTATATTTTTTTCATTTTCACTCTACTCTATTATATTCTTTTCTTGCTTATCGATCTCTCTCATTACATGTTTGCATAACACTAAAAATATTTTTATATCTAAATTCTGTTTGTAACTCACAGATATATAGTGTAAAATACATTGCCCAAAAAATGGTAATCCATATAGAAAATGTATATCTGCTAACATTTATAATTACATTCTAATTTCCTGTGATGTTTATTTAACACTATACAGTATAATAGAACTGCAATTTCCTACAAATTAAAACAAAAAGGAAAAATGGCATTAAGTCATTAAAAATTTACAAGTTGGCACAGAGAATGAAAGCAATTAAATAACCGGTTATTGTTTATTGACACAATTATATAAATAAACTGTTTAGCAAATATGGCTCAAGTGTAAATAATCTGGAAGTCGCCGGTAGGGCAACTGAAGGTTGGAATGGAGAAGCAAATAGTGATGCCAGTATCTAAGAGAGAAAAATTATAAACAAGCTTTAGCGAAGACCTATATCAAAAGCGCTATCATCACCATCAATGAACTTTGATGAAGAATTTCCAACAAATCTTCAGACGGAATGTCTTTAAATTATGTAACTGCCAACGAAAATTATATTTTTTACTTAATTTAAATACAATGCAATCTCAATTCAAAATCACAGTCCACAGTTATCTAAACCAGATATATATATACTCAATGTTAAGCTGTCATGAACAGCTTAGCCACCCTTGTACAACGTGGAGGAACACCATCTAGCTTCACCAGCATTGCAGTGGCTCGAAAAGTTGACCATACCTTGTCTTCGAGCAAATCCTGTTAACAAAAACCATCAACAGATTCACAACGGTCATCGTCATCGATGAATGCATGAACTTTGTATAATGAGAATTTTACCATTCAAAATAACAACAAAAATCAATACTTAATTGTCATTTATATCGTTACTTTCGACAATATCATGTAATTTTTTGTCGTCAAACGAAACAACGATTGAGAGGGTGGCTGAATACTTCGCGTATAGGATTCCGACGACCATTTTCAAAACCTTCTTCGGATAGCCTTTAAAAGTATTTCCATCGTGTTTTAAATAAAAGTACTCTTGCTTCCATTACATTCTTATTTCAAATATTACTAGTTGGGGGTCAAAGGATTGCAAAAAGACAGAAAATCTGTAGGTGTGTTTTATGCAACTAAGTTAATTTTCACCATTTTTCAACTTAAGAATTTTACCATTAAAAGAAGGGTATCTATCTTCTTCAATGCTAAAAATTCTAACTCTTCTATACTCTATGAATTTTTAGAAAAGAATTTGAATATATTGAACTATGAGGCACTTAAATTTTCAGATTTCTTTACGTTTGTTTCAGCATAAGCTTCTTAAAATCAATAAAAGCTTTTTCTGTTACACTGAAAACGTCCTGTGTGTGGATTTCCATAAATATTTAATAATAATAATATTATTTAAAACATAATAAAAGAAAGGTATTAATTGTGCAACTTCAGAGGTCTTGATGCTCTTAGTCCTATTATTATGTTAATTCAAAATATCCTCCAATGATAAATTCTACTTGATGATTGTGCTTTTTCTTATAAAAACTTTTCAATATTATATATGATAAAATTTATGTACTCAATGTCAAAAACGACGCACATAATTATTGTACTATTTGAGTTTGTGATTTTTGTTGGAAAATGAAACATGTTACGACATTTCAAATAATTTTGTATAAGATATCCTTTTCTTCAAAACTACAAAAAATAACGAAGTATACTGTTTTATTTCAATAATTCAATCAGGTAGAAGTCCTTGCAAACTGAAAATTTTAGCACAACTTAATTACTTCATTGAAATAAATAGTAAACATCGAGTGAATAACACACAAAATAAATATTTATAAACTGAACCTGAAAGATAAAAAGTTACCATTCGATGTTCCAATATTAGAAATAAAGAAACAATTTAAACAAATAATGATTTTTAATATTCCATATTCACTGTAATAAATCTAATAAAATTTTCCAAGTATATGATTACCCTATTAAAAAATTAAAAAATTTGTCTACCTGATAAAAATCCCCCTCGAAATCCATAAAATGATGTTCGATATTTTTCATTTCTATCTTCTTGTGAAGCTTTCACCCAAAAGGCTCTGGGAGACTTCCTCCTTTGATAATTTTTTTTGCCTAAAATCACGAAAGAAATGCTATAAATTTGTTACTCCGTCAAGCACCACTGCCCATCTTTTAGAAATGAGTTACTAAAGTCTGGATATCATCTATTGGCAAACACCAAACAATAATTATATATTCAAAATAAAAATAACAAGCAAAGATATGAAACAAGTATTTCTAAGGTTTCTAACTATTTGGGCAAAAGCTATTTTCCCCACCCATCAATAAAATCCTTATAACATTCACAAAAATGAATAAAACTTAATGAAAAGTTAACGGTTGATGAAGATGGATTCAACAATGAAAAAAGATATTGAAAAGATGCATGTATCTTCAATAGTTTATGAAATATACTAACCTAAACTTGTGTTCTGTTTTTGAGACAACCTGTATATATGTATGAATAAATGCCCATAATATGAATAACTTGACATTTATCACCTTCTTTTTTTGTAGAATCGTATTCAATTATGTTGAAAAGTAAAAGTCATGAAAAGACAGCTTCCATATCGGTTTAAAAATTAAAATATTGATATTTTTTTTCATAAGGACTGGTGCGCCTGGATCAGTTCCTAGGTTACTAGGGTTAATAATGGGCCTGTCAACCCGCACGTAAATTTGTTACGAATTCTGAAGAAGAAAATCGCCTTCTGAATATAGTTTCTGTTCTTTTTCTACAAGATAGGTAATAAAGATCTGCATTTAACAACTAATAAAGTATGATGGATTATGTTATACAGGTATATCTGAAGGTACTAAACATCTGAATAAAATAATTAATAAAGTAACGTGACATGACGTTAAACTAAAATATCCAAATGTATTAAAATTGACAACAGTATTCAGTTACTAATAAAGTAACATGATATCTAAAATAGATATATATATACTATCATCGTTATATATCATACATTTGAGAAGATTATCATAACATATTTTTTTCTTTGAATAATAGATATCATATTACAAATAACTGTTTCTCGTAAGAAATTACAATTCTATAATTTCTTAGTAGAATTCTTGATCTGTAATTAGTTAAATCTTTCTAATCACATTCTAATTATATGTATTCAAATAAACATGATAGGCCCACTTTCATGACAAATATTCAAAAAACATTTCACTAAAAATATCTTATTATCGAAATACGAAATTTATGAAGTAAAAACTAACATTTCCTTAACTAATAACTGGCAAACACTCGTTATGATCTATACAGTTATGTTTGACCCGTACAAGGAGAGTGGTTTTATCTTGAAACAGCAATCTGTAGATATGGCACATCTGCAAGGTTAAGCGGTTGGTTCACGCTTTTTGCTAGCTACCAATAATACTTGTCCGATTGAAATGAGATTTTGACTTAAGGTGTAGAATGCTCCAAATCTTTGAAGTTGCTCATGTGGATTTTTCATTTTGCCCCCCCCCCCCCCTCCCACGTGGGGGGTGAAAAACCTGTTTTTGGCCTCCCCACCAAAAAAAGCGCCTAGGGTTGGGGGTTGGTCCTACAAAAAAAATTATAGAAGCTAATCTATTCAGAACGAAATTCCTGAGGTCGTCTAAAAGCCCTTTCTTTGAATTTCGATCTCAAAACATTTTTATTTAATTTTTAATTTTGTTTTCACTTTTTCATTTTTTGTTCTTTTCGAAATAAAAAAAGTTAGAGATCGAAATTCAAAAATAAGGCTTCTAGACGGCCTTAGGAATTTTGCTCTGAACAGATTATTTGCAATACATTTTTCTGTAGGATCAACCCCCAACCCTGGGCGCTATTTTGAACGAGAATATTTGAGGAAAAAAAGGAAAAAAAAAAGGAAAAAAAAAACACAAAAAATTAGGCTTTTCGTCCCGGCTAGGGGACTCGTCAGGTCGCTTCGGGGGGACCAAAGGTTCATTCCGGCAGTGAAGAAGTCATTAACCAGAATGGGAGGCTTATAGGTACACAAAGGTACAGAAGAACAAACAAACATCAAAACAAACTCTCACCTCAGCACCCGCCCTCTTTATACATTACATCATAATTGACGGACTTAGAGTCATCTGATCGCTATGGAAATTTCCACAAGTTTTCTATGGACTATTTTGGGGGTAACTATGGAAGAAAAATTGTTCGGGAAAAAATGTCAAAAAAGCGTGAACCATCCCATTAAAGTTGCCTAATACCACCAGAATCATCTCGTAAACTTCTATCACGTAAGGGGGGTCAAGTGGGTGCGGTTGGGGTTATAGGAGAGATATAATAATTTTAGACGTGTGCGCATAGTCAGTATGTCCCGATATGCGGACGGAAGATGTGTGTTGCTTGCGTAAATATATGGTCATTTGATCATAAATGATAACATCTGCATCGTGTAGAGCACTATTTTATTAGAATAATGTGTTATTCTTACATAAACACCTTTGATACACTGATAATGGAAGTATATATATAGCAAAAATAGGCAAAAATGAGTTTTCTTCGAAAAAATGTTCATAACTTGTGGATCATCAGGTTTACGAAAAGAAACACAGGTATCATCGGGCTCAACAGAAAATACACTTACAAAATTGATCATAAAAAAACATAAAAGAGCTATAGAGAGCTATTCACACTTAGAGAAAAAGTCTGCAGACTTGAGGCCATTATTTCGCACAGTCAGTAGAAGTTACCAAAAATGTGATTAGCGTGACAAGGAGAACCACATTTTCAATTTGTAATAAGCCTTGTATGGCACCTCTACCTATTTTATTGAATGTATGACTAAGTTGGTAAGTGAACCCTTTTTTGGGATTCAGGCAGATTGCAAGCAACCGTGTGTACATACGGGTTAATGTTTCATAATTCAATTAAAGGGTATGTCAATGGACACCATAGTAGCTCTTTAATTACCTCATTGAGTCTGCCTATACAAGAGGAACAGAATCTCAAATGACAGAAATGAAGTGCCATTTCAGTTCACCTGAACATCGCTTGTATTTCTTCCAATTGAATGCAGCATTTTTCAGAAAATGTAACATCATTAATTTTCAATACGTTGGCTCCTATACAGGGTGGGGCGTAAGTTTGGAAGCAAATGAAAGTGCATATTATAATCCAACGAAAAATATACTTAATAATTTACAGTTATGTATTATTACATAAGGGTTTTAAGAATTCAAAAATCATAAATTTATTCAAAATGTCCCCCCTTGTTTTTAATAACAGCCTCAAATCTTTTCCGAACTCCTCCTACTGTGGCACGCAACTGTTCTTGCGAAATTTCCTTCCAAGATCTCTGGAGCGAACGCTTTAAATCATCCACACTGCGATGGAATTTACCACAGGCCTTTGATTCAAAAATGGACCATACCGAAAAGTCCATAGGATTAACATCTGGGGAGCAGGGAGGCCACATTTCTTTGGACCAAAACCGTGGAAGATGGTCATGGCACCAGTTTTGAGTGACATTTGCAGTATGTGAAGTCGCGCCGTCTTGCTGAAATGTCCATAGAGTGTCATTACCGAAGTGATCCTTAGCTGACTCCAACATTGGCGTCAAAATATTCTCAATATAACATTTAACATTGATTTTGGCGCCTTGTTCCATAAAAATTAAAGGAGATCTCCAGGTTTCTGAAACGGCGGCCCAGACCATTACTGAAGCAGGTTTCATGGTTCTGTGGACAGTTTTTTGGTTGTATGGGATGTCTTTTGCACTTTTACCAATTATTCTGTCATTCCTCCGGTTGTGAGCCATTTCCACTATGAATTTTTTTTCGTCAGACCAAACAATTTCACCAGCCGTGCCAGACTTCAATTCTCTCAGAAGTGCTTTGCTTCTCTCCAATCTCTTTTTCTTAACAGCTTCTGACAGAGTCTGTCTCTTTTGGAGGGTGAAAGAGGACATCTTTAGGTCTTCTTTGACAACTCTTTTCATTGTTCTGGGACTCGCATTAGCTGTTTTGGCTAACAATCGTATTGACCTTTTCGGGTTCCTCCTGATCTTCTCTCGGGCACATTTTATCAGTTGTTTGGTGCGTTGTGAGCGTGGTCTACCACTTCTTGGACGATCAGTCAAGTCTCCTCTCTCATTAAAACGCTTCACACACTTCCAAACAGTCGATATCGCTATTGAGAGAGTCTTTGAAATGACGGAATCTGACTTCCCGGCACGGTGTAGAGCAATAAGGGCTTCTCTTTTGTCTGACATTTTTGAATTGACTAAATTTTTGTAAAAAATAACACTGCCACGTCATAATGTAGTGTCTCTACTAAAGTTCAAACCCTATCACCTACTTAGGAACTTATTTTTAAGAATTATATTGATGTTTGAAAAATTGCTTCCAAACTTACGCCCCACCCTGTATATGCTCATGGTTTATTATTCAGTCAACTTATTTATAGGATAACAGGTGAAATTATATCAAATTAACACAATCAAACGTAATGCTTACGAGTAATTTCACCGATAGTTTCGATTAATAGTCAGGAATGCAATTCTTACTATTCGTACTCTGAAGCCACCATCAGCAACAAATCGACTGATAGAATCCTCTCAGCACTCACGCCTAGAATTAAAAATACTTAATTGACAAAATGAGTGACGGGAACTGAGGAATTTATGTTCACGGTAAAGAATCGGTAAATAAAGTTAATATTTTATATACAAGTTATACTATTTTTCTATAGATCTGAGTATATATGTAAATCGTTTAGCTGACACATGCAAGTAAATAATATTTCCAGTTACATAACAATTTTTATATCATAATATCTAAACTCACTCGATTGTAAATAAGTTGTACTAATTCTAGAGTGGGAAAAAGGACATAACAGCTTGAAAAATGACGTAACTAAAAGATTTAAAAACTAACGTTCAGTTCATATCATACCAAATTCTATATGATATTCTAAATATATATTTTTTACTATATAATACTTTCTAGTTCGGCAATTTTTCACGTTAAAGAAAATCTAACTGCTTAAATTAAAAAATATAGGTATTGTGATAAATAAAACAACGTTTGAAATAATACAAGTAATTATCGGTCGGAATAATAAAAATACTTCAACAAATGACTTAATCCGTATCAAACACGGTAATTGAATTGAAATGATGAGTCGCTTTAATGGGAAGAATGATTCTGAAAGAATTTTGAAATTATTGTATTTATGTTTAAAAGATATTCAACTTATCTTAAAAAAATATCATCCTATGGAATCATAAGAAACAATGAATTTACATTATTTCTACAATTCATTCACAAAAGTTGCTTCACAATTAGGCATTAACTCTATTCAGACTGACAAAATTTAGGTCTCTAAAAGACTGAATGCGTAGGATTCGGTACACATTTGATATTTTGGAAACCTGTGGCTTGAATTGTACGATGTTTTGTCAGTTCGTAGCTTCATCATATAAATGTATTGTGCAAAATTTTATGTACCCACGATTGATTGGGCCAAATTTTTACATTGAATGTATTCAGTATGAACTGTGTACGTTACACTTGCAATGGGTTGAAAATAGGTCACTGTTACTCAGAAAACAATTAATTAAAAATAATAACTATAGATTGGTAAATATAATTAATTCTGTTAATTGAGACAAATAAAAACATTTATATACTAATCATTTATTTATTTCCTGTTATAATTGATTGTTTGGTACTTGGCGACATCTGACAACTATATGTGCGTTACTGTCTTGCGGGAGTACTCTGGGGGTAGTCATACGCACATATTATCAATGAATTATAGAATTGGATTAACATTCATGCTTGGCATAATGTTCCTGCTGGTATATGAGAACAAATTACAGTATGACCATTTACAAATATATCAAATAAAAAAAGTCATGAAATCTTAGTTGACTCAAATCATGTACAAATATTTAATCGCTATTATATAGTCTTGTCGAGCTCACACTTCTCAGTCAGTCTTCTAAGGGTTAAAGCATATAATTATTCAATGCATACCAGTATTAAATTATGCATTACAACTTATAATAATATTGTGCGTTATGAATCATAGAAAAAGAATAGCCATTACGTACTTGACTGACTGTTCAATTTTAAATTAGCATTATATAAGTTTGTATCCAGGATATGAAGATTTTGAATATTAATCGCTGTTTTTCAGGTAAATCAGCATAGTTATGTGGGGAATTTGCCTAAATCACTCTTTAGCACCCAGTAGTGAAAATACCTTATTATTTCTTACCGTTGGTAGAACATGTTATATAACTGGCAGTTTATGTAATGCGATCGTTTGATAGCAAGATTCTGATTATGTCTCCATTTTTTTTTTACAATCACTAATGGAGAAACCCAATCGGTTGGATAATTTACTTAGTCTATCATCTTGCTTGTTTCTTATTCATCCAACTTCACTAGCGCTACAAGAATTTCTCGTGCAGCTTTCACTTTGGCAGTAACTGTGGAATCAGTGAAATTTAAATTCAATATCTGCTAACAGTGTTTGTCCAATTTAACTCATTTCTTTCCATCTGCATAAGAATTGATATTACTCAGATGATAAGCAGATCTGTGTAATAACAATCATAAAACCGTTGAGTCATGACAATTCTAAAATATCGGTTACAATCTTCAGTTTTATAGATAGATTATTCAATAATAATTTGACATTCTATTACACTTATATATTCCATGAATATAAATGATTAATTGATTCGGATATGTAAGAGCTTACAAATAACAATTTTATATAAATTATAGTTTATTCAATATATAACGCTCAAAAAGTCCATAATCACTACCATTTTTTTATTTAAAATCATTCACAGTTTGTTGTGGGTTTCCAAATAATGAAAAGAGCAGTAAAAATATTAAGAAATGGGACATTTGAAAACATTCTTTTAACTGTATAGTGTTTAACCTTTTAACCGCCAACGTTCCCATTTTGGGAACATGTATAAAAAATTGTATAACTAACAATCCACGCACAATGTTCTCATATTTTACTTATAGATATACTCTAGGAGGTCGAAGCTAACTGTTTCTATAAAATATTTTGCAAGAAACATAAAATTATATTTTCTAGATCACTTCAAAAATGATACTTTTTTCATACTTCAAACTGTTTTGCTCTATTTACGAAAACCAATGCATGCACATTAAAAAAATTCTCATTGGATCGATTGGGCAAAGATAAATAACTAATATTTATAATAAACTTGCAACCAAAGAAAAATAATTCATTTAAATCCATTATATATGGAAAATAAATACATGTTCCCAAAATGGGAACGTTGGCGGTGATAGTACCGTGTCTTGACATGTTTTACTACACTCACTGAATGAGTGTGTTGGAACATGTTGTGACTTGTTCATGTACTTGCCTGAGTGATATTGGTTGTACATATATCTGTCATTTCTTGCTAATAATATTGCTCGCCGCGAGAACATCGCAGAAGAAAAAAGTGAAATGGATACCACCTCATTCTATGGGTAAGTTTTCATAATTGATGATTTCAGATAGGAAGTATGGACTTTATTTGTGTAAAATAAAAGTCAGATAGCATTTATTCTGGTAAACAATAATTAAATTTACAAATATCGAATTGTTGTTTAAATTTATTCATGATGTATGAAAAGTGATAAGTAGCTATCATATATATTCTTATATAGTATAAGGTTCGATATTATTGATGAATAGATTAGCTCTATGCATAAATGAAAAGGTATATTGTGCTGTATTATGTTACGTTTTTACACAACTACTAATTCTCAAGTGTGATATTTTGCTAAACAATATGCTGTAATTATTACAACAAGTGCTCCATTCTACATTCCAATCATCAAACTATCGTTTTCTAAAACGTAGTTATTCTTTTCAGCTGACCGGAGACATCGCTTCCTAAGCACTGCTGCAGATGAAGTGGAAAGTATTCGCAGCAACAATATTTCTGTTCTCATTGTGCCACCTATGGATGGTGATCGAGATGTTCTTAGTGATGAAGAACAAGATGATGATAATGTTATTGATCAAGATTATATGCCTCAGGAAATTGTAGGTGACATAGAAATACATTGCGAAAATGAAAACAACCCTGAAGAAGGTGAACCTTCAGATAGCAATCGTTGGAGGAGAAAAATGGGGCTCTCTTTGGATCCACATAAAGTCCTTCCCATTCCAGAAGAGATTGCTCAACTAAGTGAAATTTTCACAAAGTACCTCACTCCAGAAATGATCACTTTCATCACGGCTCAGACATGTCAATATGCTCGAAGAGATAGAAACAATCACATTTTCAATGTTATTGAGGAAGAAATGAGCAAATTTTTAGGTCTCATTTTAGCCAGTGGTTATCATCACCTTCCAACCGAAGATTGCTACTGGTCAACAAGCGAAGATTTGGACGCTCCTATTTTCTGCAAAACTATGAGTAGAGAAAAGTTCAGATCAATAAAAAAATATTTGCATATCGCTGACAATGCAAATTTGGCTAAATCAAAAGTGGCCAAAGTTTTACCACTGTTCGATATGCTCAAAGAGATATGCTTGCAATTTGGAGTGTTTGATGAACAGCTCAGTGAAGACGAGTCAATGGTGCCCTACCGCGAACTCCATACTGCGAAACAGTACATGCGGAATAAACCGGTCAAATTTGGATATAAGATATGGATGTTATGCAGTTCAAGAAGATATCCTTACAATTTTAAAATCTACTGTGGTAAAGATGACACAAGGAAAACACCACTTGGCACCCATGTAGTAAATGCAATGCTTGAACCGAGATCTCATGTTGACTCTCATGTTGCCTTCTGCGATAATTTTTTCACTTGTCACAAACTTCTATCAGAGTTAGCAAAGAAAAGTATTCGTGCATGTGGTACAATAAGAGATGGACGGACTGGTCGCTGTCCTCTTGAACCAATCAAGTCAATTGAGAAGAAGCCACTCCACTGGGCTCTTATGATTATTTGTGTGGAGGATTAATGAAACCCAACTTGGGTGGAAATTTATTTAAAATTTAAATAGTTACTGATAACACATATGGTGAACAGATTGTATGAATTTAAATTTACTAAATGAACAGAGGATATAAATTTTAATTTACTAAATGATACATTGGAAACTAAATAAGGCAAAACTAAGAAAATAGATATAATGAAGAACGCATTTTGCAAAGAATATAAATTGGGGTGTCGAGAAAACACCCCAGAGAATGATAAAGTAGAAATAGAAAAAGGGGGAGAGGGAGGGAAAAATTTGAAATCAAAAGTGAAGAAATAAATACAAAAATTTATGCAAGGTAGGATTTTAATACAGTAGAAATTTGTAAAAGATAAAGAGATAACTGTAGTCACTTCCAAAATAGATCGGAAGTGCCTAGATTGTTAAATCAAGAAGAGAATTTTTAAAATAATAAGACATCCCGCACACAAAGATATGGATGCTTCTCATCCATATTATTTATAAGTCTGATGGCACAGTGCTCTGTGTGAGATGGAATGACAACAGAGCAGTAACTGTTGCTACAAACTATTATGATGTGAATCCGCTGCATAAAGTTGAGAGATGGATGAAGGGATCTAACAAAAAGAAAATATCACAACTCCATCCAATCAAAATGTATAATTCTGGAATGGGTGGGGTTGATACCTGTGATCATCTTTTGTCTTCATACAGACCAAGATTTCGCTCTAAGAAGTGGTGGTGGAATCTTTTTACTCATGCTTTAAATTTATCTGTTGTTGCTGCATATAAATGCTTTTTATTGGCTAATCCAAACACAAAGATGAGTCATTATCAATTCAGAAGAGATGTCACACGAACACTTTTGTCTCGTCAAACTGATAGAACCCGCCTGGGTGGACCATCCTGTGCCCCTGCTCCTCTTGTTCGATATGATGGAATGAATCATTTTCTGGAGAGCTGCAAACAGGGAAGATGTGTCAAGTGCCAAAAGAACACGAGACTCAGCTGTGTGAAGTGCAACAAAAGGCTACACAAAGAGTGTAGCGACTTGTATCACAAACAGTAATATCAGTTGTGATGATAAAGATTATTATTTCCAATGGATAGTAGATTAGTAGATTCTTTATAATATTCATATATTTTCAAAGGATACATCATTAAAAAATTTATAATGCATTTTCAAAGTTTAGTTTTTGATAGAAAACTATTTGTTCAGTTTTTCTAATAAAAATGATGTAGTTAAAAGTGTTATTTTATGATATCCTGAAAACCTGTTTAATATGGGAGCAGTCACCGCCAACGTTCCCATTTTGGGAACTTGCTAAAAGTCTATGTTCCCGTGCATATTTTTCAAAATGCTATAAAATCTATTCTAATTAGGTCATTTGAACATATTCTTCAAAATATTAACAAATTCTGACGAATATTCTGGGAGCGGCGGTTAAAAGGTTAATCGAAAGATTCGGTTCAATATTATGTCTGGAATGGCAACATGGAAAACCATTCTATTTTGGAATGATTGCTGAACTTTGTTGGCGTTTATTTCTGAATGGTGAGCAAAGTTCGAATTTTTCACCTCTTCGTTCGTTCCTGAATCGTAAATAGATTTTATCTGTGATAACTTGTTTGAATTTATATTTTCCGCAATAGAACATAACGTGCATTATATACTCATACTTTGTCGTATAGTACTGGATATTAATGAAAACAAAGCTAGCATTATTTACTGTTGCTTAGTCGTGAAGTACTGGATTTAATAATTGAACAAAATTATCATCATATTACGAGTTTTTCGTAAAGCTCTTCTAACACTCTATTAGTAGGTACATCATAATATTGTCATATCACTAAATACATACTTTTTATATCATCAAATTGAGAAATCAGATCAATAGTAACCAATTAAAGTATATCAAAATTCTCTCATCTCTCCAAATATTTATAATAATTTCCTCTCACCAAATATTTCAAATAGGATGAACTACATTTTTCGTCTCTCTTTTCCAATCAGAAGATCAACGTAAGGTCTCAAAGTGATTAATTTAACGCCAATCATCTTAAGCGCAATAAAAACTCCGCCAAATATCAGCAAAATTAGAAAATTAATCTCACTTATCTATCCAATATATCAATCTTAATTTTGTGATAATAACTTTCTAATTTATATTTTGAAGAATATTTCATATTAATTAATAACTGATGTATTATAGTCAGGTGAATGATTTGGTAAGATATTTTTATAACATAAGTAAAAGTTGCAGCTTCATTGAAATATGAGTATTATCGAGTAAACGTTTCAACTTCGTTAAAATATGAGTTAACTATGCAAATTCTTTGGAATGTAGGAAAGCAGTTACGAATAACAAAAACATGAGGAAATAGCGCAGCTTCAAATCCAAAAAAATATTCTATAATATATTTTTCTACTCTTCTATATTCATCCCAAAACCGACTGTAAATGTGTCAGGGAACCCAAGAAATATTCGTTCTATTTGCTCATTTTTCATAACAGGTAATCTTGTTAGTGACTTAGACTGACAATATTTTATCCCATTACCGAGCCAATAGAGAAATGAAGTTAAATTTGAATATTTGATTACAAATTAGTATACAAAATTAATTTCTAAGACACCTTTATTCGTGTGCACTTTTCCATTTTTTGCGTATTTATCATGGAAATTTGATAAATTAAGGTGATCTTATATGACATAGCGCCCAGTTCCCCTAAAAGGACAAGTGATCATATAATATGGTCACTTGGGCCGGATAGTGAACTTCGAAAAATTGATTATAATTAAAAAATATGGTAAATTAGGTACATTTCCTTTTATTTAGTAAAAGAAATTGTGATATAAAATATCACTCTATTGATAAAAAATTAATTTGTACATATATGAATAAGAGCAGGTATTTAAAAACAGTGTATGTTCTTAGTGAAATGACTATACTGAACATAAAAAATATAATGTATTTTCTATGCATTAAAAAAATGTGATTACATATTAAAAAACATCAGAATAAAAAATAGAGTAGAAAGAAAAGGGATAATAACTGTTTCATCTATTAATTATTGAAATTGGCAAATGCTCTTTGAAAGGGGAAATAATTCATTCAAGACTCTATCAAATTTAGGTCAAATATACAAAGTATTCTAACCCACAAATCAGTGGTTAAACAGGCAGAGAGGCATACGTTTAAATTCCAACTAATAGTGACGTAGACGTCGTGCAGGCGTAATGGCCTAACCATTACTACACACTTATTTTATTGTTTCACAGTGCCATGCGTTCAAATTGCGATGTGTTCAATAATCTGCTTAAACAACAGAATAAGGTTTATGTTTCATTTTTTGATTATATTATTGGAAGTCTTAAGTCTCTGTTATCTACAATTATAGAACTATTGAATAATATTATTTGAACTCGGATTCAAAATCAACGTAAATTGACTATATTGCATAGCTGATAAACAGTTTGTAATAATAGCGAGGTACAGTGATAATATATCTGATACTATTAATTAACAAATGCTCGATACAGTTGGTACTCCTGTAACTATCGCCAACAAAATATAGAATTGGTACTCCTGTAACTATCGCTAAAGAAATATAGAATTGGTACTCCTGTAACTATCACCGTTAACATGGAATAGAGTTTTTAGCCATATAAACTATTGCTGTAAATGAGAGATAGGGTTTGTTTGCCTGTAACTATCAGCGTAGATAAGGGGTAGGGTTAGAATGATGTGAAGAAATACTATCTGAGAGAAGAGTCACTGTGATGATGTACTATCGGATAAAAAGTCATTGTGATGCTGTGCTTTCAGAGAAAAATAAAATAAAACTTATTACCAATTTCATATATTATTCTTGCATGGGCACCTTTATATTTATCGTCCGACTATAAATCATATACAACAGGCTGATCAAAAGTGCAATTCACTCAACATGATAAGTTTCCTTTGTTGGTATTCGACACGGGCATTTTTCAGTTATCAGCCAGTCACGAACAAATGAGTTATTTCGAAATTGGAGTGAATGTCACTCCCTTCCAATAATGATGTATTTCTACACTGCTTAGATTATTTCAAATAATATAAAGCATAAAAAATAATAAACATATCAGTCTTTCTTTATGTACGGTATAGACTGATCTTATTGATCAATTATTTATTCGAATATAAAATTTTATCAAATCGTATGATTATTGTGTACATTCTGTTCCCATGATAAATTAATGAATTTATTTTTCTTAATTTAAGAAAATTGTGGCACTAGGACTTTTCCCCGCTGGATTATTCCCCGCCAGAACTTTTCCCTGCCTGGACTATTCCCCGCGGACTTTTCCCCGCCGAATAAAATAATAGTATTTTGGGCTATTAAATTATAATTTCGATAAAAACAAACCATTTATCAATAGAAGACACATTTTATTAAAAGACTTACACAATAATACACTCTTATTTTTAACTTTGATTTCCGTATGTTTCGATATTGATCGTTTTTATTTTAAGACTGTACCTTCATACATTTGCATATAATAAAAATTGCTACAAAGTTCAAACATTATGGTAATTCTGAGGTATTGCCAAATATCGCAATTTAGTCTATGTAGCTACGATAAATTTAGTTTATTCCAGCTCTAAAGTTATACATATCGCGAATTTATTATTTTCTTTGCCAGCTATCATAGCAAATGATGATCTATTTACTTCTCATTCAATTATATACTTTTCCACCACACTAATAAATTTAATTTATAACCAATCACTATATTACAAAATTTATAACCCTCTTATATATTTTTTTATTACACTTAATATTATGCATATTTAATATTTATACCTTAAAGAACTTACAATGGATTAACGCATTATCATCAGAATTTATAAGTTAGAGTGTAGAAATTCTTAAATCAAGACTTTTCAAGTAGTCAGATTTGAGGAAGATTTGGATATAAAGTCGAACATTCTCTCTATAAATCTCCAATGAAAACTAATTATCGAAAGAGTAATTACAAAACAGGTTCGGTTCAAAGAGTTGGTAAGCGACAAGTTTCTATGCAACAATATTGAAAAAAATTGGTTAGTTGCGAGGGCAGACTTTGATTTACAATTTCACAACAATAGATTTATTGATCAAAATGTTTTTTTTTCAAAATCTAATTAGAAAATTTAAATAATAAATTGTCTTCCAGAGTTTAAAATTTAAAAGAAAATTAGGCGGGGAAAAGTCCGGCGGGGAAAAGACCGGCGGGTGATAGTCCGGCAGGGAAAAGTCTGGCGGGGAATAGTCCAGTGGGGAAAAGTCCGGCGGGGAATAGTCCGTTTCCCGAAAATTATAATATATATTCAATAATAATAATCTCTGCGAGAAAATCCTTGTCAGAATAGAAACACAGTCTTAAGAAATAGGAACACAGGTATATTAAAATTTTTTGGAGTGAATAAGATGGGAAACGGACTTTTCCTCGACTAGTCTATTCCCCGCCGGACCTTTCCCGGCCAATAATTCAAAGTCCAAGCCTTTTTGAATTGTTGTTAGTCTGCTTCAAATGTCTAACCACCTTAACACTAGGTGGACCACAAAAACGAAATTCTTCGGTGGACCGTAGGGGTCATTTTATCCCGCACTATTAAAAAATGTTATTAGGGCTTAATTATACGATGAATGGAGGACTTATCTGTTGCATATGACTGTTTAATTAATAGATAACGATATATTCAGAGGCTTTTATTTGACTTTTATATTTAGAATAGTTGAAACATTGTTTATAGTTAGTTCAATTTCTATAATGGCAAGTGAAATATTGTATGTACATCAAAGTTTAAATGCAAGTAACCCAAACACAAATATTAAAGTCGAATGTGTTCGTTTTGTATTAAATATTTTAGACGAAGATCTTCCGAATATCATCGTTTTTACATTTAGTATATAGCGATATGAAAACAACCTCAGATGACCATACTGACTAATATTCATCTCAAATAATAATGATACGTGAAGTATATTTCCCACAGGCAGGATTGAATTTGCATCTCCTAGACTCCCACGACGTGTTTCTAGCTTAGTTCTAGTACTTTCAAGTGTAGGTGACTGAATTATTCACATGTCTTTCAGTTGTTGAAGGCATCATGTAAAAATCTGATTTTTCCTCTTGAAATCGGTTTATTAAACAAGAAAATTTCTTATATATTGTAGTACCAGTAACCTCTCAGTATAGCACAATTTGTATATCTGGATTACATTTATACCTTTACAATTGTATCTGATAAATTGAGTAGCAACATCATAATAAAATTTGAAGGGCCATCGACGTGATTACTCCTATATTAATTACCTTTTTTTCCATTTGATGAACAATATCTATTCCAAATACGATTTGTTATAGTATTTGTTCTACAGAGTCTGAAATATTTCAGGGTCAGTAATTGAGATAGACGAAACTTTATGAAGCAGAGAGAACAGAAGAAGAACATTTTGCTAAATGTTCTTCTTACTCTTGAGTAGCATTGTTGTAAGGGGGAATTTCTTATATAATTCAATGCATAGTTGAATAGTTCAATGACTGTTATCTTCTTTAGTAAATTCACAGTTAGTATTACAGACTGAGAAAGGTTGTCTGTAGTAACATTCTGTCCTGTACCAGAAAGAAGGATCATAAATTCAAAAATAGCATACTGATAACGATTTCTCTTTGTGCCACTATCTATCTCTTCCAAATGAGGAAATCCATTTTCCAAATATTCACACGTTTCAATCACGAGTAACATGAATTGTTACCAAATTCCCTGGTTCACCAGCCATGTATTGAGTGAACTGATAATAGTTACAAAACTCTTGCCTTATGATTTGTCCGTAGGTGTTGCCATAAAAATATGTATTTATTTCATCATTTGTGAGCGTTCTTGGCAAAATGTTTACTGGTTTGGTTGTTTAGATAGCACTGAAACTTTTATCACATAAGTATTTTGCAACCGTGTTGAGGTTTGTTTATTCATTATCTCAATTTGGTAGCACCCAAGTTTACGTCAAAATGAAATTTTATGAGAGCAGGTCAAAATGAACCGCTGGTCTTTGAAGGTAAATGTTAAAATAACTCTTTAAATAATTTAGGAACAAATTTTTAATTTCTCATGAATAATAAAAAAATATTCATATTGATGCACTAACAAAGAAATCTTACCGAGTCAAAAAAAAATGCGGGTTAAAAGGACCCGCCGGTCCACATGTGTTAATTATATTTGATAACGCTTGTAAACAAACCTGATTTCACAAGTGTGACACAACAGTTCTTTTTTCTTTGTCCTGTATGATTTCTACCTCGTGCAAAATGTTTATTGTATGCTAAAAGTTTCTATAATCACTTATTTGGATTTTCATACAATCTCTATGGATCCTTGAATGTTGCTACCACCAATATTAATTATATACATAATTGTGGTCTCATTCATTTTTCTACACATTATTACCTTTATAGGCAATAATAATATTAAAATTATCAAATATGAGTAACGCCTCCTAATTACCAGTGATCCGATCAAATTTACTTCTGCAAGTAAAAAAGTTAAAATATAAAATATAAATTTAAATAATTTAGGTGCAGCAGAAGTCCTCAATTATGGACCACATCGTGGACCGACAGTTGGGCCCAGGACAATAATTATTGGGCCCCGACAATTGGGTCCAAGACGATTGGGTCCAGGACAATTGAGCCCCAGGACAATTGGACCCCGGACAATTGGACCCTGACAATTGGGTCCCAAGACAATTGGGCCCCAAGAAAATTATATTATTTTTCAATTTTTTTCAAAGTTTACTGTATTAACTTAATTAAAGACCATTGCTACCGTAATAACTAGGTTTTTTACAATATGCGTTTTGTATAAAAATATAGTCTTGAGCATATTTGAAATAATGAATATTCCTTACATGAGAAAAATATTCTCGTTTTGAAAAAATAAATATTTTTTAATAGAACATATTCTTTTCATGAATAAATAGTATTATTTTTTTGAACTACAATAACTTTCTGTTCCGAGCAACAAATTATTTAGTTACATACTTGCAGTACCTCTATAGTGAACTCCTGTGAAGTAAATGAGTTAGGATGTAGCCAATAGAAAATAAGAATGTAGCTATTTTAGATGAAGAAACAATAGAAGATAAGGATGTAGGAATTTTAAACATGCCGTAATTATTGGAACATACAAATTGAATTAAAGTTAACCTGAATTGTTTGAATGCAGTTCCCCAAGCAACACGAGTTAATGGGGCCCATGTTGGCACTAGGTGTACAAATCGTATTGGTACTGTGTGTTTTTTTTTGCAAAATGGGCCAACATGGTGACAGCATTGGCTCTTATGTTGAAACCATCTCAGCCCAAGATGTTGCTAATATGTTAATCAATTTCAGCCATTTAATGTTGATACGTTATATAGTAATCAGGTTGGGCCAATATGACAATTCCGTGGGACGGATTCGCCTCATAGGCTACTTTTCAGTCTGCCATCTCTTGCCCATCTAACCATCTAGTGCCCATGTTGGCACAATGTGTCATGGTTGCTTGGGTCAGTGTTCAATATTGAAGAGGTTTATAAATTATTATTACAAAATGTATTCTCGTAATCTCATTTTATCCAAACAACTGTTCAATATAACGTATAACCTTTAAAATCTACCCATTTTTTTACCAAATATTTTTCTTTGTCAGACGATGTACACTACACATTGGATCCATATAACATGATTAAAAATAATACGACTTATTTGAATACTTCAGAGGTTTTCATTACATTGAAACATGAGATTAGCATCCAAATGAGAATTAAGGGGCTTGCTAATTATATACCTTATCAAGTATATGAATCGAATTAAAAAAATATAAACATATTTTTAGAAAATATAAAACATATTTCAAAAATAATATTGTCACTTCACTAATAAAAACAAGGTAACATTTCTTTATTGTGTCTTCCGCCCAATTTTTTTCTGGGTTTAATTGTTTTTGGGCCCTATTGTCGTGGGCCCAATTGTCTTGGAGTTCAATTGTCCGGGGCCCAATTGTTGGCGGGACCAATTGTCGGGGCCCAACTGTCGGTGAACCGACTACATTATGTCTAGCCCACTACTAATTTTTTTTAATCGACAATATTATCCTTTTAGTCTTTTACTAAGATTACTTTTGCTAATAACTCTTTATACCATTTTGTATTAGTTGCTCCTTCGATAATTAGATTTCATTGAAAATATTAGAGAAAATGTAACACATTATATCTTAATCGTCCTCAAACCAGACTTCTTTATTTAAGGATTTCTACTCTCTAACTTACGTTATTATGCTCATGGTTAAACAATTGTGTAAGTGTTCTTACTTATGAATATCGAATTTGCATTTATGATAACTATAACTATAAATACAGGCCAACATTAAGTTTTATATAGTAAGTCTACTAATTGTGTAGTCTATTATATTTATTGTAAAATTAATAATATACAATTATATTGATTAGTCTTTTCGGATAAACAAAAATTTTAACCAGTAGTAAATAATATAGTAGCCGGTAAGTAAATAAATAATAAATTCACGGTATGTATACATATTGTATAACTGTATAGAGCTTGATTAACTAAATTAATTGCAGCACCTGAGGCTATCTTGTGACTTCTTGTAATCCCTTAGTATTGAAATGATGTTTGTACTTTGTAGCATCCCTGAAATATATGGGAATTTACAAAGGTACTGTCTTAAAGTCAAACACACAATATGGACACATACAAGGGAAATGCTTAGAAACATATTGTATTACGTACTGTGTATTGTGTAAGTCTGTTAATAAAATTTTCTTCTATGGATAAATTGTTTGTTTTATCAAAATAAAACACTAATAGCCCAAAATACTGATATTTTACGCGATGGGGAAAAGTCAGGCGGGTAATAGTCTAGGCGGGAATAGTCCGGCACGAAAAGTCATGCTGGGAAAAGTCCAGCGGGGAGTAGTGCGGTGGGTGAAAGTCCTAGCTAAGAATAAAATATCGATTACTTTTAGATTTGAACCTGGACAAAAAATTAGTTCAAAACTTGACAGAAATTCAGAATAGTGCTTTCCCTAAAAAGTCATGTGAAATCATAACTATTATTTGTTTCATGATAATACATAATATACATAGATAATGATAATCAATTTCTACGATCAAATCTATTTGTCATGTGTTCACACAATCTTAGGTAACAATTTTTCAAACTTACTATTAAATTGAAATTGTGTTAATCTTTTTCTCACATACTATTTGTACTTGTCACCTACAGGTACCTTATTGACCGCACTATTTCCAAAACAAAGTGGATACTTCAAGATACTTTCAATGGGGATAACTTACAAAAAGACAGACACGAAACAAAATTAAAAGGTCCAATCAAAAAATTTCGAGACCTTACACACAGAAAACTCAATTAAATTGAAATTTTATATCTATATTTTAGAGCAGGGTTTCCCAACCTTTTTTTTAGTATGTACCCCTTTAACGCTGTGATACCTAACTATGTACCCCCAAATTTTTTAGTTGGATATGCCAGGTAAAATAACTAGTTTTCGTATAATTCTCAATATTTCTTTTGTGAATTATGACGATACATTTCGTTTACGCCTCCAAATTAATGAGTCATGGTGCATGTCTGTACCAAACTACACCAAGTACAATTCTCATTAGAATAATTTTAATTATAGTGGTCGGCAATCCTCGGACCAGTACTGGTTCGCGAAATAATTGGCACAGGGCTGCGAAAAATATTCAATAATTATTAATGAATGAATTCGTGTGACCTCACATAAATAGGTCAATCAAGTTGGGAAGGTAAATTAAAATTTTCTAAACCAAATACCGATAAAATGAATATATTAATCGATAACGATTATAACCATCGGGGACATTTTGATCAAGAGATTCAAAGTCCTGTCTGTAACACGGGCTAAAAAGTGTTACATTATTATATTTTTGTACTTTAATATTACTAATTTACTTTAATTTTACCTGCATAATCAGCGCCCAAGTTCATTCTTTTACAGTCCAACCCAATGATTTCACTCCTGTACAATCCGCACCCCAATGATTTCACTCTTGTACTATCCGAACCCAATGATTTCACTCCTGTACAATCTGCACCCCAATGATTTCTTCCTATACAATCCGCACCCCGATGATTTCACTCCTGTACAATCCGCTCCCCAATGATTTCACTCTTGTACTATCCGCACCCCAATGATTTCACTCTTGTACTATCCGAACCCCAATGATTTCACTACTGTACAATCCGCACCCCAATGATTTCTCCCTGTACAATCCGCACCCCAATGATTTCACTCTTGTACAATCCGCAACCCATTATTTCACTCCTGTAGAATCCGCACCCCTATGATTTCACTCCTATAGAATCCGCACCCCAATGATTTCACTCCTGTACAATCCGAACCCCAATGATTTCACTCATGTGCAATCGACATCCCATTATTTCACTCCTGTAATATCTACACCATAGTGATTTCACTCCTGTACAATCTGCACCCCAATGATTTCACTCCTGTACAATCTGCATCCCATTAATTCACTCCTGAACAATCCGCACTACAAAGATTTCACTCCTGTACAATCCGCAGCCTAAGATTTTATGACTGTACAATTCGCACCCCAATAATTTCACACCAGAATCTACAGGCGTACCTGCTTTTTTACCTGATCATGGGCTTCTTCTGTACCTGAGTACCCGATTGGTTATTTTGAAAATTATTTTGATTTACTGGAGTGTATACTGCACATACTAAGACTTTTGAAATAAAAAATTAGCGAAATTTTATAAATTTAATATATATATTGATCTAAATGTTACTTTAAAACAATTAGGATATTCAACTTATTTTTTTTACTGAAACTTCTAATGTACCCCCTGAGAAAAGCAAATGTACCCCCAGCGAAACATGTACCCCAGGTTGGGAAACCCTGTTTTAGAGATATTCAATTTATCGTTTTAGATTCTGATGAGAAATGTAAATTATAGATATGATCGTTAGTGCTTATTTTATTATAGGCTAGTTTATCTGAATGAGAAATATTTAAAATATTACAAATTTCAAGCAGTTATTTTTTGATTTATATTATGAATGTATATATATAGTTATTTAACAATAGATATTTTCAAATAATCTCTTCATTCATCTTTTTCAAACACTATGCTCTATAAGTATATATAGCACATGCCCGAAAAGGTCAACTCAAGTAGTGGATTTTATATAAGTTTTTTTTTTAGGATTTATGTACCTGTTCTTTTGTACATTATCTCTTATTCAATAAAATAGTATCGTTGTATCATTAATTGTCTTTTCTAACATCATTTATTCGAAAAAAATATTTATGTAACTTTTTTTATAATTATCTCATAATAATTGTTATTCTAATAACAAACTTTGGATTGGTCGGACACAACTTCTTTCTTCGAAACCGCTAGAGAGCTGAAGAATTCACGTCTGATTTACCAACGAAGAAATCTTTTCTTGGCGAGGGATCTGTTCCCATCTTACTTTAGTAGCTACACAGGCAACATTTCTATTAACTTTGGATGTTAATGACTAAGCTAATCTGAAACTTATTTAAAATCATATTTGAATTTGATTTATTCAAATTGAATTAGTGTGAGATAAATTTGTGTCAGCTTGATATTTCTCCATTTGAATTAAGTTGAAAATAAATTATATCCAATGTTAAGCATTACAACATTTAAGATACGATGTAATTTAATTCACTCACTACAAAGCAAATATTGGATAATTTTAAATGTATTATTACAATTTTATGTTACCGGAAATGAAAATTATCTTTTCTTTCGAATGTGGAATGAGAATTATATATCAATTTTTATGTTTTTATAATTCATACTTTATTTAATTAACTTCACTCACAACGATAAATACACTTCATGGGTGGGCATGTTCCTATTTATACGCTAGTACGTTGTTTTTGCTCAGAAATACAGGGTTACCAACCGTCAGATGCGCGCGCACCGCATATATCCGCTTCGTTTGGAAGCGTCACTTGGTCCACTCTTCACTGCGGTACAGTGAAGACGTGTGTGCCTCTCTCTCTCATCGTGTGCTGCTCTACCTTCATTACGGAAATTTTCTACAAGGTAATTATTTGCTCATACTTTATGTCAGTGCTTTGAGAGGTACAAAATACACTTAATACCCATTGCTGTTATTCTATTTAGATTAACAGTTTCTATACTTTGCCTAAGTTTATCTTAGGTGTCTCTAGCGAATAGAATTCGCTTTTTACGAATCAAAGCTGTATTCCGATTCGACTTTTACTCTTCG
The DNA here is from genome assembly GCA_947561585.1 of Caprella mutica. Classification (NCBI taxonomy): domain Eukaryota; kingdom Metazoa; phylum Arthropoda; class Malacostraca; order Amphipoda; family Caprellidae; genus Caprella; species Caprella mutica. Next base: position 646,316 of record CANNZV010000222.1, on the reverse strand, counting down.
GAGTTAGTTACCCGAATCAAAATCTGTATTCGATTCGACTTTTACTCTTCGGAGTTAATTAACCGAATCAAAAGCTGTATTCGATTCGACTTTTACCCTTCGGAGTTAATTAACCGAATCAAAGCTGTATTCTCTTATTCGATTCGACTTTTACTCTTCGGAGTTAGTTGCAAAAAACTAATTCGCGAATACAGCGAATCAAAAGCTGTATTCGCTTATTCGATTCGACTTATACTCTTCGGAGTTAATTAACCGAATCAAAGCTGTATTCGCTTATTCGAATCGACTTTTACTCTTCGGAGTTAATTACCCGAATCAAAAGCTGTATTCGCTTATTCGATTCGACTTATACTCTTCAGAGTTAATTACCCGAATCAAAAACTGTATTCGATTCGACTTTTACTCTTCGGAGTTAGTTGCAAAAAACTAATTCGCGAATACAGAGAATCAAAAGCTGTATTCGCTTATTCGATTCGACTTATACTCTTCGGAGTTGATCACGTGAATCGAAATATGTATTCGCTTATTCGATTCGACTTATACTCTTCGGAGTTAATTACCCGAATCGAAAGCTGTATTCGCTTATTCGATTCGACTTTTACTCTTCGGAGTTGATCACGTGAATCGAAATATGTATTCGCTCATTCGATTCGACTTATACTCTTCGGTGTCAATTACCCGAATCAAAAGCTATATTCGCTTATTCGATTCGACTTTTACTCTTCGGAGTTATAATTACCCGAATCGAAATATGTATTCGCTTATTCGATTCGACTTCTACTCTTCGGAATTAATTACCCGAACCGAAAGCTGTATTCGCTTATTCGATTCGACTTTTACTCTTTGGAGTTAATTACCCGAATTAAATATATCAAATCGAAAGCTGTATTCGCTTTTTCAATTTGATTTCTATTTTTTCCTAGTTTCGTTAAATCGAAAACTGTGTTGACTTGTTCGATTGACTCGAACAAACAACAGAGTTAATTTCGAATCGAATTGGTATTGGTAAGAACTACACAATAGGTTTAATATACTAATATTGTGTTCTTGCCTTTTACAGATGGTTGCATCAGACAGATGTCCAAAGGCAGAATGTGGTGAGAAGTACAGGTCTAGCGGATATCCCATACAAGGCCTACATCACCGTTGTCACATTCATGCCGCTTGTCTTAAAAAGAAAAAATATACATACATATAACCCTACCAAATGTGAAACGTGCAAATCATGGCTCTCAGCAGGCTTTTTTGCCGCAAGCCCCGACCTAGAGGCAAAGAAACGATGACTTGTCTGGAGAAGTCTAATAATCCGTCTCATTCAGAGAAATAAAAAGACAACCACAAGAAATCTCTGGTGGAAAAATAGCAGGAGAGTAGTGAACTGGCGTCCCGAAATCACTAAAATGGATCTAGCTTCAGCCCATCTTAGTGACATTTCAGCAGTCTCATTCTCAAGCTCCAAAACACCTCCTGCTACATCCTTCACTACATCCTCAAACACGTCACAATCTCAGATTTCAGCTGCTGAGGAAGATATGGAATATGGTCCTATCAGGGAGCAACGTTCTGATGCTTCAGAACAACAGCAACCTTTTCTCCCACCTATTGTCTCGACTCCCACTCGCCAACCATTAGAAGTCTCGCAAGTGAATGGAACACTGCAGAATTCCATGGTAGTCGTGAACGATGAACCCATCTCTCATCAACGAAAAACGGCTAAACAAATTAATGAGGGTTTGTCTGAATCACATCTGCAAAAAGATGCAGCCAAGGCGAGTGATAATCCTATAGGTATATTGTCAGATATGTTCCTTGATTTTCAACGCACAATGCTTGCTCAAAGTGCCACTCAAACTGCTAGATTGGAAGCTTTGGAAAAGTCAAAGAGGAAAAAATCACGGAAATATAAGACACGAAAGAGAAGACGAAGAGCTAGCTCATCATCATCATCATCATCCTGATCAAATGCCCCCGTCAGGGGCGCGGTCCCTCCTCCGGCTCCCGACCACCGCAGCCCCTCTGGTGCCGAGCGAGGTTGGCCGCCGACTGCTCCCGCCTGCAAAAAATGCACATAACCCTCTTAGTTCTAAAACCCCTTACTGCTAATTCTACCCCTACTTCTTCCCTCCACCCGTAACCCTACCCCTGTCCCCCCTACCTTCCCCCCCGGATCCCATACCTGCCTACAACTCCTTACATGCCTAGCATAATTTGCCCGACTAACTACCCTCCTACACTTATGGCATTCTATCCTATTCCCATCTACTGCTACCCCCCCCCCCCCCATCGCATGTTTCCATGTGGTTCTTCCTAGCCCCCTCAGTCTCTAAGCTTACCCCACACCTATCACAACTAAACCTAACCCTATCCTCAGCTAACCTACGCATTCTTTTTTCATGCACCACTAACCCCCCCCCCCCCCCCCTAGACTTACATACCTTGTCACACCCTTCCAAGTGACACCTAAAACCCTCTACCTCTTCCCTTCTATCCTGAGCTACTTCCCTATCTACCTTTTCTTCCCGTCTACCCCATTCGTACTTATGCCCCTGCTGCCTCTCCCATAGCTCCAAATGCTCCCTCCTATCCTTCACAATCTTCTTCCACCCATCCCTATCTCCAACTAACCTCTCAACATCCGTATAATCCACACCTGCCTCCCTAAGTAACCTCTTCCAATACAGCCCCGTCTTCTTCTTCCTACCTTTCTTTTTCCCCAATCCTTCTAGTCCCTCATACCACTCCAACACAGCTGCCTTAACCTGCCTATCGTTCCCTATCCTCATCACATGCCCTAACCTTTCTAGTACCCTCACTTCTATCTTAGTCCTAATCGATCTAATCCCTAACCTAGCCCTAACATCCCACATATTCTCCCCCCTACTTTCCATTTGCCTTAGTGGCTCCCCATTCCTATTACTCCAAACATACCTATACTTCCTATCTATCCAACTCTGAAACTTCTTTATATCCTTCCCCCACCAAACCCTAACACTACAATCAAACAATAATCCACTCTCTACACAACCCTCTAAAATCTTACCCTGCCACCTCTTACTTAGCCTAGATCCCTTTAATTGCCCCTTAACCTTAGCCCATAACCCATTTGCCCGTCTAATCCTATTCCTACTATCCTCTTCAGGTCTCATCCAAGATCCTAGCACCCTAATTTCCTCACTATCTCTATCCCCAAAATCTAAAACCTCTTCCTTATCTTCGTTATTCCTCTCCTCAAACTTACCCATAACCTCCTTAATCTTCCTTACTCCCTCTTCTAATTCTACCCCCTCACCTATAATGGTAGTGTCATCGGCAAAGAGTGACGATGTTAAGGTCAGACTCTTTGCCTCCGAGCACCCCTTTTCCCACCTACCTTCTACGGCGAAGGACCCTCCGGTATCCAGTGCCACTTGATTCCCACCCTTTCTCCCCCTAGCTCCCTTCTAGCTTCCTCCGCCTGTCTGATCACCGCTTGGTGAAAAACGTTAAACAGAACAGGCGAAGTTGCACACCCCTCCCTCAAACCCCTAGCTGGCACCCATTTCTCACTAACCCCCTCCTTTCCCCTAACCCTATATTCCGTCGTCTCATGCAAATCCTTAATTACCCTTAAACAATTCCCACCTAACCCATACCTATCTAAAATGCTCCACAAGCAAGGCTTATTTACTCGAGGATATGCCTTCCTCAAGTCCAGAAGCCTTGCCTGTGGTTCCCTATCCCCTTGACCCCCTGTCCTAAGCCTATAATCACTAACATCTTCCCATATCCTCACCATGACCTGGGTCGCGTCTGCGGTCGACCTTCCCCTTCTAAAACCTGCCTGATTTTCATCAACTAACCCTAACTCTTCTACCCACCATCTAAGCCTCTTAGAAATAACCCTAGCTAGAATCCTACTTCCCATAGCTAACAGACACACCCCCCTATAATTATCCCTATTATTCCTATCTCCCTTCTTGTGTAGAGGCACCACTAATCCCCCCTTTAAACCCTCTTCCCACCTACCTGCACTTTCCCTAAACATAAACTGAACCATCCTAACTACCTTTTCCTTAACTTCCCTACACGCATTCCTGATATAACTTATCCTAACCCCATCTTCCCTGGCGCAGAATCTTTGATCTCCTTGATCACCTCCTCTATCTCCTCCTCTCCCAGCTCCTCATTCATTAATTCGTTTGCCTCTTCTGCTTGCCTGCTCCCTCTTAAATCCCTAACTCAACCTAATACTTCTTCTAGTAGTGAACTGGCGTCCCGAAATCACTAAAATGGATCTAGCTTCAGCCCATCTTAGTGACATTTCAGCAGTCTCATTCTCAAGCTCCAAAACACCTCCTGCTACATCCTCCACTACATCCTCAAACACGTCACAATCTCAGATTTCAGCTGCTGAGGAAGATATGGAATCTGGTCCTATCAGGGAGCAACATTCTGATGCTTCAGAACAACAGAAACCTTTTCTCCCACCTATTGTCTCGACTCCCACTCGCCAACCATTAGAAGTCTCGCAAGTGAATGGAACACTGCAGAATTCCATTCAATCTCTCATCAACGAAAAACGGCTAAACAAATTAATGAGGGTTTGTCTGAATCACATCTGCAAAAAGATGCAGCCAAGGCGAGTGATAATCCTATAGGTATATTGTCAGATATGTTCCTTGATTTTCAACGCACAATGCTTGCTCAAAGTGCCACTCATACTGCTAGATTGGAAGCTTTGAAAAAGTCAGAGGAAAAAATTACGGAAATATAAGACACGAAAGAGAAGACGAAGAGCTAGCTCCTCATCATCGTCTTCATCTTCATCCTCCTCATCAGATTCATCGAGCTCACAGGGCAGCTCGGATGAAAATGAACAACAGAGGGCTACCAATCCTCGTGCAGTTCACTGGCAGAGTGAGATCTCTCAGCCAGATCAACAAGGTTTTGCTTCACCTCTTCAACACCAACAACATCTTAGATCCTACTATAGATCTTGATGAAGAAATGACCGACAGCAATTATTCCAAAATTGTCGTGGAGATACGATTTTCACAAAGCGGCTCAACCTTTATTAAATGATATACTGAATAGCCCTCTGGTTGACCATCAAAAATACTCAGCTCATTCTCCAGTGGTTAGTCATGTTGCACATACTGCTTACTTTCTATCTTCCAATATCAGATATGAAGTTAGAAACGGAGCAGAATGCCTTGTGACTTACTTTAAGAGTAAAGAACACTTCTTACCAGTTGATCAATGAAGGGTTAAAGTACAGAAATGCACTATATCTCATCAACTGTACTTCAACATCGAAGTCTCTGACACCGAAGTTAGAGAAGGTATGGTGCCTTTTCTTTTGCGGTCTACAGACAAACCTCAAAACCCTCAAAACATTCAATCGGTATTGGAAAAGAAGGCACTAGGAAGCCTTTTCTCGGTACCAGTTTTGCATGGTACCAGTTGACCACCTCAAAACTCATACCTTCAGAGCTAAACACTCTATTTCATCAAACTGCAATCAAATTGAAACCCTTATCAGAACAGACGGTAATCTATCAGCATCATCCTCCAGCTTCAACCTGATATCTGATGAGGAAAATCTCTCCTCGTACATTTGCGAAGGAATTTGGAAACCACCCAAAATCCCTGATTCTCTCGGAACCTTTTTGAGACCCTTTGATAAAACAGAGGCGGAAAAGGAAAAGGCCCTTCGCCAAACATTCACTCTATCTTGGAAATCTATGGAAGTTATTCGATTTGCTAAAGAGTTTACGCAAGTGATTAGCACAGTCAAACTACAAGAAGTGAAAGAAGAATTTGGTCCGATAAAGGATCTACAAAAACATTTCAAAGGTGCGTCAGCCTTATTCTCTTTAGCTGAACCAGATAGCAACAAGCTACTGCAAACCCAGCTATATTCGGCCTTACATCGTAAACAGGATATAAGGAAAAACATGATTGGGCAATTTGAACCAAAATCAATATTAACGCCACTTCTTGATGACCCTCTTGTAGGTCCCGGTATTTGGTCTGAAAAGGTAATCAAGAAAGCAGTTCAGAACTTTGAAACTGCCAAGGAAAGGCATGATATTCGTTTTAAAACTTATTTAGGCCTTTCAGTCAATAGATATGGGTCAAAAATACACAATCAGTTCAATAGAGGAAAGGGTCTGACTAGTCATGTAAAACAGTCCTTTCGTCAACAAAACTACAACAAACAAGGAGGTTCGGTTACCCATAGAGGTAGAACTTATCCAGCAAAACCTAGTACGAATGACTATCAACAAAGCGGACAAGGTTCTTCAAACTACGGTCACAACAGGAGAACAGGAGGACAACACAAGGGTCAAAAATTCAAACCCAAAGAACACCCTCCTTTGTCCAAGTCAGGATATCGAACAAATGGCAAATCTATTAAACAACAAGCTTGAAAGAGGGTCAAGGCTGCAGTATTTCCGACAACAATGGTCGGAAGCACCAAAAGACATTCGGAACATTATAAAAAGAGGCTATCACTAGACATGGAAAGACAGAACCCCTCCTCTGGGAGTGCCGTCCAAAACCCAGAAACGAGAATCTCTCGAACCCCTCATTCAACTGTGGCTCGACATGAGTGCTATCAGAGAGGTAAAGCTGCAGCCTTGCTTCTTATCAAAGATCTTCACAGTGCCGAAATCAGACGGCTCTCTCAGGTTAATCATCGATCTCAGTCTTTTAAACACCTTCATAGATACTCCTCATTTCAAAATGTCCAACCACGTAGTAGCTTCCAAATGCATAGTTCCTCCGACAATGTTCACTGCGATAGATATCAAAGATGCATATATTCACATCCCAATAAGAGAAAACCTGAAAAAGTACCTGGCCTTCTCTTACAAAAACAGACTCTTTTTCTTTCAAAGCCTTCCATTCGGACTGTCCCCAGCACCTCTTACGTTCACGAGAGTGCTATCATGGCCCCTTTCTCTTTTACACAACGAAAGGGTAAAAGTCCTCGCATACCTCGACGATCTTTTTCTGTGGGATCTCTCACCCAAAACTCTTTCTCTACATACAGCAAAGACAGTCAATTTGTTGCAAAATATGGGGTTCGTGCTGAATTTCAAGAAATCAACTCTTCAACCAACTGCATTAATAGAATGGCTTGGAGTATCGTGGCACGGTCATTGGTCAACAAGGAACATGTAAAATACCGTTGGTGAAGCAAATAGAAATTCGGAAGGAAGCAAAGCGAATTCTATTCTCCGAACAAATAACCAGGAGAAGTTGGGAGGCATTCATAGGGAAAATCAATTTTGTGTGCCAAATACACAAGAATCTGAACACAATTTTCCAACCACTTCTCGAAGTGACTCTCATCAATTCACCATCCCGAAGAGACCTCCTAACAACACTTCCATCGAAACTTCAAGAAGCCTTATCACCTTGGACGAATCCAAGAATATGGGACTTCGAACACATGTTCAATCCACAACTTCCTATAGTTCGACTTTGGACCGACGCTTCAAAGTTGGGATGGGGAGCCGTGAGCGATTCCTTAGGAACAACACAAGGAAATTGGTCAGCGAGAAACAGTCGCCAACACATCAACCTGTTGGAGTTGAAAACGGTTTCCTTAGCAATAACACAGCTGCAGATAAGCAACTGCAGACTGTACTTAGAGATAGACAACGAAGCAGCCAAATTTGCAATATGCAAGAGACGTTCTCCGTCGAAAACTCTCCACCAGGAAATATCCGTTCTACAAGAAGTACTGATACAACAGAATATAGTCATAACCGCGTCGAGAATTCCGACACAACTCAACCATATTGCCGACTCATTAAGCAGAGGTCAACACCTCTCGACAGAATTATCCCTAAAGGAGGATGTCTTCGAACTACTGTCACAGATGTACGGCCCACAGATGTACGACCTGATGGCCTCTCCCAAAAACCGGAAAACAAAAATGTTTGTCGGCCCACATCAGCATCCAGATGCAATAGGCCACTACGTGTTCACGACCAATTGGAATCAGTTCACAAATGTGTACCTGTTTCCACCCGTGAAGCTTCTCCCACAATTAATTCCATTACTGCGAAACTACTGTGGCAGAGGAGTTATAATCGTTCCCTGGCGACCAGGCTCCGATACGCACGTAGATATGCTATCCCTCTCAGAAGATCATATCCATCTAAGACAACCACTAGAGGAAGAAACAGTAAAGTCAAGTCACCTTCTTTACGCATTCAGCAAGTTCACTCGTTGGACCGTCTTTCTTTTATCCGAGCGTGTTTAGAGCAGCGCAGAGGAAAGGAGGCAGCCGAATTATTACCAGGAGCTTTCAGGGACTCTACCAACAAACAAGCAGAGACCACTTGGAAAGCCTTCAAGACATGGCTACCATCAGAAGCAGTTTTTATCACACATCAAATGTTGCTGTTATTCTTTATCCGCCTCTTCGAGGGGCCAAGAGAATTGGCCCCGAAGTCTATCTTGGGTTACAAAAATTCCCTCGCGTGGCCTATAAAAGAAGGATTCAATGTTGACCTTAAACATAAGGATTTTTCTTTATTGATGAAAAGCCTATTTAACAAGAAACCACCGACACCTTTCATCCGCCCACAATGGTCTTTGAACCATAGCCTAGAAAATATTGCAAAAAATTTTCATTCGCCTATTTCACTAATGGATCGGTTTTTTAAAGCCATATTCCTAACTGCATTTGCATCCGGAAACAGGGTTTATGAGATCAACGCCGTTTGCAGAGAAAATACAGTCACTAAGGGAAACTCCATCCTACTACCTGTAAAGAAGAATTTCCTATACAAAAATCAAACCATTAATAGATCACCACCACCAATTACGTTCCCTGGTCTTGGCGATAAATTTTCTTTATGTCCCATTAAAACTCTCAAAGACTATATCTTAGCAACGAATGAATTACCTCACAAGAGTTATCTGTTTCATCATCCTACTTCCGGTAAACCTCTTAAGTCAGGAAGATTGAATTACTGGCTGTCGAAATCCATATCTAAATTTGACCAGTCACTCAAAGGGAAGCCAAATGATCTGAGGAAATATGCCTTCAGCGCATCGTGGTACACCCATTGACGAAATTATTAAGGATGGATTCTGGACAACTGCGAATCCTTTCCTTCAAAAGTATTGTACGCCAATGCCCACTCCTCTTTCACTATGCGTTGCCGGTAGAAAGAGGATAGAGTAGAAATTTCATTTCCTCTAATTTTGAACGGAATTACTTTTTGTTATGTAAAGGACATAATTCATTTTTGTTTTATATAGTAAGGATATTACTTATTATTATATCTTTAAAATGATTTAAAACTTCATAACCATGTACAAATTTTTGGAGATTAAAAATTATGATTTTGTTCATACCTGGTTTTCTTCTCCGACAAGATTGAAAGAATATTCTATTCATAAGTTTTCACACTATAAAATTTGAATATATATATCATGCACACAATGAGGCACAACATTTTTCTGCCTCCACCATAAAACCTAAAGGCATTTGGGGATTGACCCATGAAGTGTATTAATCGTTGTGAGTGAAGTTAATTAAATATTTCACTTGAACGAAGTGAAAGAAGTCTCATTTAATTGACTGAACGAACAACGATACACTGCCTCTAACCTCCCACCAGAAAAAAGACGTGGACTAAGTGACGCTTCCAAACGAAGCGGATATATGCGGTGCGCGCGCATCTGACGGTTGGTAACCCTGTATTTCTGAGCAAAAACAACGTACTAGCGTGTAAATAGGAACATGCCCACCCATGAAGTGTATTTATCGTTGTTCGTTCAGTCATTTAAATAAGACTTCTTTCACTTCGTTCAAGTGAAATCATTTCTGACTTTCCTATATAGAAGATAAAAACATCATAACTTTATTGCACATGAATGGTACATCATCGAAGGAAATTGTTGTAAAAGGCCTTACGTCATCACAAACTGTCTACCAGCTGATATAACAGGTCAAGGAGCAAACTCAACATTGGATAGGACAGCTCCTGGCAGGGAACACTCTCTTCATTTCGATAGCATTGACATCTGTGTAATGTGCACCCTTCTTAGTGGAAAAGGGCAGCCACCAACTCATAGCTTGCTCTATAGGGACAGGCAGGAGGAGTTAAATTATCAGTTCGACGTCGTCTTTTTGACGAAGGAGTGGTGTCAACACCAAAGAACAGGAAAAAGTAGGACAGGGCAGCTTAGTAATCAAGCAAAGTCATTTTCTCTAATGAATCTCGTTTTCTTGTTTTCGATATCATAGGAAAAAGTCTCGTTTCCGGACAGGCAATATATTTAACTAAGATTGTATCATCCCTAAGGTAAAGCTTCCTGCCACTCTTCATATCTAGGGTTGCTTTTCAGTCAGGAGAACTGGCGCACTAAGTATTTTCGCGAAATATACCTTGATGAATTCAAATTGATAATTTATTGTCGTTAATGATCATTTTCTCACAACAATCACCGATCAGTTTCCCAATAAACAAGTGCATTTTCAACATGGTGATTGATGGCACAACCTGTCGCACAGCAAGAGTTGTCAAGAAGCCTTCGAAGACAAAGAAGTAGAGCCGAACAAAATGCTGTCGAAAATTTGTTCTTGATTGTCAAAACCGAGAAACTAAAATGCTGGTAATATTCAGTTCTCATATTTAATAGTAAATTTAGAATTTCTCAGACGAGTTCCATCAATGATTGATATATTATCGAACATTAAAAACTGTGATAGCGGTGATTAAATGAAAAACAAGCGGACGATATTAAATGACTGACAACTAATACAATAAAGTATATATATTAAGTTCAACTATCAACTGTAGTGAATTATAAGGGATATTTACAATTGATATTCCCCGAGGGAACATCGAAGTTTACGAGAAATCCGGCAGCGACATACACAAACACATTACATGCATTGTCACGGGACACACCGAGCCTGTGAATGTGATGTGGTACCACGACAATACACATAACATGCACCTTCTTCATGCATGTATCATCAGTGATGACTCCTCACTAATATTTACGGTCATTACTTGGAGATAACTATGCAGTATTATTTGCATGATGTTAAGATCAAGATATCGATCTTTGTGCTGAAAAATTCTATTGTTTATAGATTTTCTTGTTCATAAGATTTGAGATGTGAAAAGGGTGAAGAGATAAGTCTTTTATCTCTCCAATTACAAATCAATATTCAATTGATTGCATATAAATATATATATATGTATGTGAATGTAAATTGTATAATGAAAGATTGAAGTTATATTGTATATTTTAATCTATTTTTGCAATAGAGAAGATTTAAAATGAAATTGAACACATATTTTCATAGAAGTATGCAGTCAAATGTAGAGAGCACTATAGCAATTACCACTTGTCTCTCTCTTGCATAAATTGATTGTGTTTCAATATGTTACTTTCTGCAACTATATATATTATTTCATAGAAATTGAAAAATGGGATATGTAAGCACATAATTGTAATTAATAGTCATCGTGTATTCACGTTTTTAATCGAAAAAATACCGAATGCTAATTCTAATATCTTGGACCATTTTGTGTAATTATTATTACATGAATAAATTCGAAAACATGTTATTATTATGAATGAATGTTGAGTTACATTCTTCTTTCAATAAAGAAAGTATCATAAAATTTATTTCAAAAGATTGAATCGATGTAATATAATGTACCATCAAAAATTGAAAGTAGCACATATTTATACTTAAAAATATGACGTATTTATATTTATTCATTTATACTTATATAAATTTATTCATTTATACCGTATTAATAGTTTCCCTTAATTCACAATGTACAAATATTTTGACATTTTTACTGGAGATTTTAACTAAGACCTAGCTTTCGTGATATATGTAAATGTATAATTGAATCATTTATATATATACATTATGTGGTTCTGTTTTGAATATCGAGCAAAAATATGAATATATAAAATTCCTTATCTTTCGGATTATGTATATTCACATATAAATAAATATAGATATGTAGAAGCTATTTCATCAGTTTTTTCATTATTTATTTAAATGAAATATTTTTGTTCTTAATAGATAGGCACTGTTTTTAAACTTCCGCTTAAAAACCAAAGACAATATCTTTAATGGCAGATTTGAACTAAAATGATATCTTCCACCATTTAAAGACAATGGTTATAGAGAGAAAGATATTTCTTCATGAAAGTCCTTTAAAGAGAGATCTTTGTATTATTCAATGAAGATATTTTAGTGAGTTTGTCGATTATTAAGATGCCAAAAAAACAGTAATAATTATTTTAGTATTACATTGGAATACCTAATTTGTCTTATTTTATTATATTGTAATTGAAATAATTTAATTTAAGATAAAATATTTGGTGCCTTTGCGTTTTTAACACCTGAAGATTGTTTTTGTCAATTATGAAAATTTATGCAAGGATGCCAATTCAATTTTTTAAACTTTTTTGAAGCTACGTACCTTTGAATAAAACAGCGAAGGCGGAAGCAGCGTGAAAAACAGTAATATTCTGTAGAATTTTGTAATTTTCAAGACAAGGTACTACGGTTTTCCACGAACTACGAGAGCATCAATTACGAGGGGCATCCTAATATTTGTAAATTAATCGTTCATAATGAATGGAAGAGAATTAACCCTAACTAACAGAATTCAAACAAAGAGAGGAGACACAGCGTAAAAGGTCAAAATATCGAGATATTGACGAACAATAAGAAGACACTATTGTAATACACTCCGAATAATACATCAACTTTTCTGAAAAATATTGCTCATGTTTTATATTGCTGAAAAAGTCCAGCTATTCAAATAAATATTGATTAAGTTATTTTCTTCTGTTTTAAATTTTCAATCATTAATAACATATATCGATTACATAAAATCATTTTTATGAACTGTTATAACCTCTGGATGTTACGTTATATTCATCCAAACAGATTTTAAGCGACTGCAATTATCTCTTACATATTATAATTGTTAACACTCAATGATGTCTTTCTTCGTACTCTCAATTTGAGAAAAATTAGACGCACAGACGAATTTTCTGTGGACGATTTTCCGTAATCGAATTTTCCGTGGACGATTATTCGGCCCAGTTGCGAAATACGACTCCCTCCAATGGATAATAAGGGTTTTTGTGTGTTTTTAATTATGGCTGTCACAAAATACGACACCTTCCAAATATGAAAATTATATACGACTCCTCGATCCTAACATGTGATATTTTGGTGATTGAAAAGAGATGGTTGTCACGAAACCCGACTCCTCATGTAATACGAAACGTAAGACCAACTGTTTATACCATTCAATTTAAGTACAATTCAATAAGTACAATTTATTAAACCTTATAATACAATGAAATATCTTTTATTAAACTTTATAATACAATTGAACATCCTTCATGAAATGTTTGAAGCAATCACATAAATAAGTTGGTATAGTTTGCCGTAACTATGATACAAAAATGTATTATATTTATTCTGATTATTATTGAATTCAAATGCTTACATTACTAATACTTGAATGTAAATTAAAAGGAATCGGATTGTTTTAACATCGTCTCTATATAGCTGTCATGGGAAGCGACTCCCTTGAATATCTCCCAGTAGGAATACTAAAGATATACAATTTAATTGCCATGTGAGGAGTGGGATCGAATTTTTGTATTCCAAAGGAGTCGTGTTTCGTGACAGCCATCATTTTCCAAACACCAAAATATCATATTTTAAGATCGAGGAGTCGGATCGAATTTTGTATTTCAAAGTAGTCGTATTTTGCAACTGGGCTGATTATTCCGAGGACGAATTCAAGCACCACTTTGCCACTCATTTAGCAGCAAAATAAATATGTCATGAGCAAAAAGAATCTCAGGCACTAAATTTAATAAGAAGGCTGGCAAGTGATCCTGACAGGAGTACTCAATGCATCGAGTTACTTTGAAAGGAATTGAGCTATTCTAACATTAGTTTACAAAGTTTTATATGACTTTATAAACATAAATTTGTATACATTGTATGTATAAAATAGATAATCTAAGAGAAATTCAATTTCACTGATACTCTGTTAAAAATAATTACTTATAATTAGCTGAGTGACTGTACAGAAATTAAAGTTGTAATTGTACTTATTCCCTTTGCAACAATATTTATTTTTTAATCTAAATAGAAGAGATTGAATCATATCTTACAGCTATCAAATGAAAAGGAAGATTTGTGGTAACATGACGGAAACTCAATTAGCAAATAAATTAGTATGCTAAATGAAATTACAGTAAAAGAAATATATATATAGTAGAAATATAAAAAGATGAAAAGATCGAGAGAACTATTTTTATCAGCATTTAATATTTTCAAGCAGTTATTACACTCGATTAAATAGTTATGTTCTCTTAGTTCTATTGTGTAAATACTTTTTCGTTGGAATGCCAAATACACGGAAATCTTCCACCGCCAACACGAATATGAGACTTGAAATGATGAATAGCATTAAAATGATTATGGACATAACTCTCAAGGCTTTCGTTCTTGTTCCATAGGACGGAGTTTCTTTTCATACCTTTTTGACTAAGAAAAACGTGAATGAAGAATTATTATTATCGAAATTAATTTCATTTTTAAGAGATTGTACGTACCATTGAAGATTGATACAATTCTTTTTAAACATCTCCTTTACTCAAAATGTAGAGCCAATAATTAAAATCTCCATACAACTATTGGAGCCATTACCATGATTTCTTATTTCTCACTTTCCATACATCGATAACGCTAATCGTTCAAGTTCAAATATCGAAAGCTGTACTCAAAGAGTCCTATATTCTCTGCGGTGTTCTTAAAGCAACACAAATGATTGGTGAGTTATTGTGAGTAGAGTTACCTATCTAACCAAATCATTTACATAAGATTCATTTCTATTATTAGAACTGTTGATGTGAAAGAAGATAACAGTTGTTAATGTACAGTTGTTTGAACTATATACGTATATTTATTTTTTACTGATAAAGTTTGCTTGAAAATCATTCTTAAGATAAATTGATGAACATTAGAAGTTAGTTAAAAATATTTTAATTGAATTCATGTAACTTTAATACTAGAGAAGTGAAGGCACCAGGCCTGAGGAAATAAATGAAACCAAATTAAAGAAACCTAAAACCGAGATTAATTATAGTTCTCATTACCATTAACTTTAACTGAATGAATAATTAAAATATATCATGTATAAAAAAAAAACAATAATTGCAACTGTATTTAATAGCCATAGCTTTTACAAGTATCTATACTATATACATAATAATCATGTTCGTAGATCAAGGCAAATTGCTATTGGCATCAAAGTAATCAGAATTACCAGATAAATACCAGCAATTACTTCAGAATATTGAGTTCCAGTACTCTAAATATGTAGTAGCAGAGCGACTATGAACCCCCTCCAACTTTAATTGCTCCATATTAAAACTATCTTTCAAGTTGAATACGTTATTTGATTCTACACTTCGTTTATTTATTAATAATTATAAAAGTTATGATCTTGTCAAACTTTTTTCCACATTTTTAGAATGACTAGAGAAATTCAAACAGTCAAACTCACAAAATATGTCCATAGTAACAATATTCACGTGTATCTTCAAAGTTATTTTCCAATAGAAGAATAGTCCCTTGCTTTCTTATTTATTAAGGAAATGTGCAGTAACAAAATATCTGTTCAATCTAAATAGAAAAATGAGAAGTGATTTTGTCATTGCAATTTATAAAAAATATATAGATAACTTTTTTTAAATTATTGCATTCAAAATTTATTTTCAAATATATAGAGGTTCACTAATTCAAAGTATTGTTAATTCGCTCTAAAATGAGTGGAACACATATACATGTGCTGCTGAAAACGTGTCAATGGTATATTAACTTTATTGAATACATTTTGCAGAATGATTTATAAATTGAAAAATGTTTCCTATTATTTTGTTAATGCTAAAAAATCATAAATGTAATATTATATGAATACAGAATAATTCAATACAACATACGTACAAAAAAGATACCGGAAGGGGACTTATTAGTTCATTTGTGATTACAACATACATTGGCGACCGATAGAAAGTACGCACACCAAACTTTAAAAAAAACGTCGTATCTCAGTGATTCTTGAACAAACAACTATAAATTATATACCAATCGATTCAGCATGATCTCCTCTTTCATATTGATTGAGTTTATTTCAGTTTATGTGATTAAAAATTTAATTATTATCTTAGTCTTTACTATCTTCCAGAGTGTGTCTTTACTATATTTCAGAGTGTGTCTTTACTATCTTTCAGAGAGCGTCTTAACTATCTTTTAGATTGTGTCTTTACTATCTCTCAGAGTGCGTCTTTACTATCTTTCAGAGTGCGTCTTTACTATCTTTTAGATTGTGTCTTTACTATCTTTCAGAGTGCGTCTTTAATATCTTTTAGATTGTGTCTTTACTATCTTTCAGAGTGTGTCTTTACTATCTTTCAGAGCGGTCTTTACTATCTTTCAGAGTGGTCTTTACTATCTTTCAGAGTGGTCTTTACTATCTTCCAGAGTGTGTCTTTATTATCTTTCAGAGTGGTCTTTAATATTTTCCAGAGTGTGTCTTTATTATCTTTCAGAGTGGTCGTTACTATCTTTCAGAGTGGTCTTTACTATCTTTCAGAGAGGTCTTTACTATCTTTCAGAGTGGTTTTAACTATCTTCCAGAGTGAGTCTTTACTATCTTTAGAGGTTTATACTATCTTCCAGAGTGAGTCTTTACTATCTTTCAGAGTGAGTCTTTACTATCTTTCAGAATGGTTTTTACTATCTTCCAGAGTGAGTCTTTACTATCTCTCAGAGTGGTCTTTCCCAGTTAAAATTCGGTGCAGGATAGAGGCAGCGGAGGGGGCGCGCAGGGCCGGCATCACGGCAGGCAGAAGGCCGCGATAGGGCAGCGACAGGGCATTTTTGTCCGCTTTTGGGGACCTCATTCTACGTCCCTCCACTGCACTGAACTACACTGGGGCGCTACCCTAAACTGCTGACACGCACGTCCTAACTACTAATGCGCGACCGCGTAGCGTCCGTAGCCACGCGTGAAACACTAGAGAAAAAATACCCTCATGGCAGATATTAACTGCGCTAATACTGCGCTGAATATGAACGCACACATTCATACTATAAAATATGACGCGTTTAACGCATATATACTTTATATTATGAATGTGACGTTATTCGGCAGCAATATTCCAGTCAATATCTACCATGAGGGTAAAAAATGATCATGATGTCTAAATAGCTAGTTGAATTAATGTGATTGACGTTTCAAGTTAGGGATAAATTTATTTAGTAGGGGCTAAATGTCTGTTTCGGAACAAAAAGGCCATATAATTTAGCTACATCAAAAGAAAATTAAATAGAAGGAACTAAAAGAATCAGTCAAAAATAAAAGTGGCTCTATAAACAATGTCACCTACCACCAATCAGTGACAATGCTAGCTAATGTATGGAAAAAAGCTTCTACGTGAATGCCGTCACCTACCAAGGATTGTGGCGAAAAGAGATGTGGCTATGTCGGATGGAAGAAGGAGATGAAGCCTACGAGCCTACCTCACACAAAATATAAATAAGAAAATGGAGAGGTGATGGGAAATGATGCCTTCCTAATACAAAAATCCCAGACATCGCAGTTGATGAATATAACCTCAGCGTTATTCTCCAAAACTGCGAGTAGCGTTAAAAAAATAAAACATTGCAAAATAATACAATCCAAATTACAACAGTTCGTGGCTGAAGGGACACCATCCCCTTTTACATTTACGATATAATAGACTGTAAAGAGTAGTGATAAGGTTTTAAAAGTAAAGTAGATAGCTTTAAAAAAAATTATTGGTAAACTTAAGCTATACATTGTAAATCTTACTTATATTTTTTTCTTTCTAACTGATTGTCAAGAATTGTAAAATGAGTATCACTTGTTACTGTGAGTATCACTAAGTTTCTATCATACCAGAGTATCACTTACCAGTAATGAAGAACATCATAAACTTAATCTCTTTTAAAATTAATAAAAAATGTAACTATACTTACAAATATAAATTGGGAGAATAGTGAGAGATTAGGTCGCCAACTTTGATAACGTGTTCCTCGGTAATTAGAATGGTCAGGTGTGGGAGCATATGCCCTTCCTCTATGTCCATCCCAATCGCCAGAATTCTATAGAGATTCCAATGGTTTCATGAACTGGTTTGAAATCGGGTCCGTACAGTGTTTCTGAAAATTGAAACGAACATTATAAACAATTCAATGTATAAAACATTTCGTGCTTATAATACTAAATTTATGTTAATTAAACAGCTGATATTGTTGTAATTAATCAACAGATGTATAATAATACTTCAAAACTAACTAGGCACACTGTTGTTCAAAACTAACTAGGCACACTGTTGTTCAAAACTAACTAAGCACACTGTTGTTCAAAACTAACTAGGCACACTGTTGTTCAAAACTAACTAGGCACACTGTTGTTCAAAACTAACTAGTCACACTGTTGTTCAAAACTAACTAGGAACACTGTTGTTCAAAACTAACTAGGCACACTGTGGTTCAAAAACTAACTAGGCACACTGTTGTTCAAAACTAACTAGGCACACCGCACTTCAAAACTAACTAGGTTCACCGCACTTCAAAACTAACTAGGTACACCGCACTTCAAAACTAACTAGGCACACTGCAGTTCCAAACAAACTAAGTACACTGAAGTTCCAAACAAACTAAGCACACTGAAGTTCCAAACAAACTAG
This sequence comes from Caprella mutica, assembly GCA_947561585.1. NCBI lineage: Eukaryota > Metazoa > Arthropoda > Malacostraca > Amphipoda > Caprellidae > Caprella > Caprella mutica. The sequence goes on along the minus strand of CANNZV010000222.1, from coordinate 627,515 downwards.
TCACACTGAAGTTCAAAACAAACTAGGCACACTGAAGTTCCAAACAAACTAGGTACACTGTTGTTCAAAGCTAACTAGGCACACTGTTGTTCAAAGCTAGCTAGGCACACTGTAGTTCATGTCTAACTAGGCACACTGTAGTTCAAATCTAACTAGGCACACTGTAGTTCAAAGCTTACTAGGCACACAGTAGTTCAAAGCTAACTAGGCACACTGTAGTTCAAAGCTAACTAGGAACACTGTAAGTCAAAGCAAACTAGGAACACAGTAGTTCAAAGCTAACTAGGCACACTGTAGTTCAAAGCTAACTAGGCACACTGTAGTTCAAAGCTAACTAGGCACACTGTAGTTCAAAGCTAATTAGGCACACTGTAGTTCTAAGCTAACTAGGCACACTGTAGTTCAAAACTAGGCACACTTTAGGTAATTGCAATAACACAAAAATATTCTAACAAATGAAATTTATAGGTATTACACTGAGCAAGTAACACTTGTAGAGTTCACTTCTAATGTTAGACAATGAATTGTTATATTGCTATGACGTGTGGATGCATTATTGCATAGGTAGTATACTTGTATAAACACATATGCAACAATCCTATATCATGAAGATCCCAAAGACCTAGGTTAATGTTAACTTTATAAATTAGTGGTAAATTTATCCACAGATACTTACCTAGAACTAATATTTTTGGTGTCTTTGGCTTGAATATCATACTTTATAAAAAAAGACTGGTATTGGACTTGGTACTGGTATCAGTTACAAATATGGTATCGTTGCATCTCTTGTCAATTCCATTGTGTCAATTATTTAAGATTGAAAAGAGAGATGAACTTACCCAATACTTCATATTGAATAGCATCATGTCCTCTTCATCATCTAAAGACATGTTATAGTTTGAACTGAATATCCTTGATTGTTTGATAGCTACAAACAAATTTTCTCAAACTTTTCCTCAAACTATTTTCCTTTCAGAATGTATTGAATAAATTATATTCCTGAAAAGAAAAACATTAGTTTTGACATATATAACAAACAGATTCAACAACATATATAAAAATAGCCTAGTTAGTAACAATATCCAGAGGGAGGAATACAGATTATCATAGAACAAACTCACACTTTGAGTTAGCTATGTTTAATTTTTTTAAATGATCACACTCCGTATGAATATGAAAATTAACACAAGAACATAGGTAGATAACTGATAGAACACCAGTTATCTAAATAAATACTGTAGGAGTGATATTAGCCACTTGCATACTATGCAATAAAAATTAAATTTCTAATTAATGTCCTAAACATTTTTGAGTTTTAGCATGACAATATGGAAAAGATATGCTTTAAATTCAAATATTTATCACAGTTTCTTGGATTATCTGACCATTTGAGATACTTTTAAAAATATATCATTGGTCAAAGGACTCAGACTATGACACTGGTGAGTGAGCAAGGATTTTGACTCTGAATAATATAGTATATACGTATAACCATCCAGCATCATCTTTCTAAGTATGGCCACCATGAACAAATAACAGAAACATACCATCTCTGAACTATGATTTAAGCACTATTTTTTTACTCAAGTGCATTACTTCAAGTTGTAATAGGAGCATGCACTTAAAATTTTATACATGTTGCTAATAGAAGAATAGATGAGATAATTAAATTGGGGTGTAACATGTGTGAAGAAATAGTGTCGTGTGTACCTTGCGGCAAAAAAAAGTGATCGTCGTCAAAAAAAGTGACCTCCTGCGGCAAAAGAGTGACCTCCTTCGTCAAAAAAGTGACCTCCTTCGTCAAAAAAAGTGACCTCCTTCCTCAAAAAAAGTGACATCCTTCGTCAAAAAAAGTGACCTCCTTCGTCAAAAAAAGTGACCTCCTTCGTCAAAAAAAGTGACCTCCGTCAAAGAAAACTGCCATGTTTCAGAGGGTGGAAAATTGTAAGCCAATTTTTGAGCCAAAATTTCATAAAGATTCTAAGCCAAGCCAATTTGTCTCATTTTTGAAAATTTCAAGCCAAAATTAACATGGGAACATAGGAATCAATTCAAAATTTAAAAGCCAATTAGACATATCTGAGTTTTGACCTTTTGAAATTTGAGCCAGTTAATTGGCTTTAACTGTCATACTCTGTAACCCAGTCTGCAAAAGATGCATGAAGTTGTGAAATTTATCCGGTGACTATTATGGCCTTGAAATTAGTGTCCTGAATTATCTGGCGACAATCCTAATTAATTCCTATGTTTACATGTAATTATGGAGAGTATTTTGAGATTTCTTGCCATTTTGGAGAGAAATTTAAAAATCTTTGGAGAGAAATTGCTCCAAAAATTAAATATCTGAAGACTGATTGTGCATGTTTTGCAGACTGGTCTGTAACATGGAAGAAAAGTGACCTCCGTCAACGAAAAGTGACCTCCGTCAAAAAAAAGTGACCCCCGTCAAAGAAAAGTGACCTCCGTCAAAGAGAAGTGACCCCCGTCAAAGAAAAGTGACCTCCGTCAAAGAAAAGTGACCTCCGTCAAGGAAAGGTTTTTAGCTAATGTAGCTAATGCCAAAATTTACATGAGAATAGGTACCTAAATGTATTGAAACTGCCAAGATGTATCATTATATAATCTGAATAATCATCATCATGCCATGTTCAAGAGACTGGCAGATTGTAAGCCAATTTCGAGCCAAAATTTAAATATTCTGAGACAGGTCAAATTTGGCTCATTTCTTAAAATTTAAGGCCAAATTAACATGGGAACATAGGAATTAAATCAAAATGTTAAGCCAATTAGACATATCTGAGTTTTGACCTTTACAAATGTAAGGCTGAGGGTCAATTAATTGGCTTTAACTGGCACAATTGTATACAGAGATCTCTTTTTATGATCAAAGTAAAATAATTAAGGTAAATAGGTATAGGGTAGCTTGTATAGGTAGGAGAGAATTCAAAACTATTTAAGAAAATTCAATATATCTAGTAGAGACTCGAGCAAATATCTATCTCCATGACTCCCTTAATGCCCAGACTGTATTTCATGGTAAATTGCACTTGTCAGTGGAATTTTTCCCATTCAAAAATGTTATTTTAGTAAAGTCTGTGGATTTTAGCTATTTATTCCTATGTTACTATATTTTTTTTATTTTTGGTGGCTAAATAAAAAAAAATGTTGGTGGCTCATTCAAATATCATGAAATAGGTAGGTATCATAGGTATGTAGGTTGGTGAATTGTTTTCAGCTTTTTGGAAAATTAAGTGGAATTTTGTTTACCAAATACGGTCTGGTTGTAAATTCAAGTACCATCAGTCATAAATTTGAAACAACATATATTGTAACCGCAATTTCTGCAGTTGTTTAAATGTCCTCACTAGGTGAACTTCTTTATAATAATACTTCCATGAACATGCAATGTACCAATGTTTAATAGGAAATTAAAATTAATATTAAAGTCAGTTCAAACCTTTATTTCTGTTTTGTACCTAATAATGTTCAATAATTTAATCCATATATACGTAGTTATTTGTATTACTGAGTTTATTTGTTTATATTTACAGATTACTCCAAACTAATTTGAAACTACCTATTAATATTTATTAATAACATCAGTTAACTTTGTGTGCCTCTATTGAAAAGAATAAGAAAACAACTGTGCTTTTAATTCTCCATTCCCACCTGACATTGAGCTCCAAAGTCTAATTCGATTTGCAGTATCAAACTAGAGAGTATCAATGGTACGGGATCTCGTTCCAGTAAAATTCGAACACTAGGTTCACTTAAATACGAAAAGGACAAAAACCTATGAATCCTACATATATCAAATTCACTACATGTAGGTATCATAAACATTATAACATAATTCATCTTTCAAAGTTTTGAAGTGTTAAATAAGTTGGAAAACCTGTAAATAACAAGTAAATCAGTGAAATCACTCCTAAAATAGTCTAAAGCGATACACATGCATCAGGCATGAAGCATAAGGATGTTTCTAAGTTTAAAATCTTCACTAGGAAACAAAATTTCTCCTTTAAATTATCTTAAATGTGGCGACCTGGATCCATTTTCTCACTAAACTGGCGACTTTCCTGCCACGCTTTAGAACATGGCTTTCAATCAACCTAATAGAACGTACGGTGGGTTTAAATGGTACCTTTTAGATACTTATCAATATAGGCTATAGCTACTGGCAACTTTGTCTACAGTGCACACTTTGAAACATGGCTAAGGTATGTCTCAGAGTGTGTGAACGAGTGGACCATTTAAAATAGAAGCCAACTAATTTGCTTTAACTGACAGTCTGACATCGATAGTACTTTATAATTTGAGTCACCTGTGGGTAAAAGAGCTACATAGATATGTAGCACCGTCACTAGCTGTAAGTCTGTAACCTATGGAACTCTTAAGTCACTAGTCACAGTGGGAGTAAGTAACTGGGACATAGGCCTATGTGCTATTTAGAGTACAAGTTACAGTGCATTTCCTGATACCTATGTGCTAGTACATTATACATAGCTAGCTCATAGGTAGGTGAAAATTAATTTATTGTTAGGTAGATAACTGGTGTCATGAGTAGGCACCTACCTAGGAAGGTAGTGAATTTCAACCAGCGATAAAACCAAAAAAAGTACTAATTTATAGCTAGGCTATAATATATAGCCTAGCTATTTTTTTTTTCAATAGGATACATTAACCACTGAACTCTTAAATATTATACACGTGATAGATACACAATTTCACTTTCACCAATAAATTATTAACTCAAAACATTAAATCACCACAGAACCTTATTTTAAACTAGAAACTATTCAAAAAACAGCAGGTTCAATGGTTGTCAATAAAAAAAAATCCGATATTTTTCTTTAGAACGTATAGCTTTTTATACAAAATTGTTATATATATTTCGTTTTGCAACCCTGTTTTTAATAATTTCTGCATGGAAATAATTTTATCTTTGAATAATTATTAAGAATGACCGATTTTTTCAATAATGATTTCGTGTTATTAGATATTCTTGTATTCCAATATACCTATTTAAATGGCGCGGATGAAGAACAATACATGATTAATGTTATAATATTATTCGAATATAATTTTAACTGGTTAGTTATTGCAATTATTTCCCTACTAATAGTGAATCGTTGTTAGATGATCCAAATTAATTTTCTATACTAACTATATATACCTATATGCAGTATGCACCATACACAATATACATATTGGAGTAAACTTATTAAACTAAGGCCAATGTCAGCTTGTTTATAAGAATGTCATTATATATTCCATATATGATATATTTAATATATTCTCACATGCCAAAAGTTTAATTCAACAAATAATAACCTATATCAGGGTAAATAATTACCTAATAGCTTATAAATAGAAAACATGATATGCAATGGTAGTTTAGTATGCTTATAATTTATCTTTATAAATCATTTTATCTATAATCAAGCATCAGCACTTTGATATTTATGGTAATTATTTAAGAATGTCGCCTGTAACTACGATTATCACTCAAATGTACTCATGGAAGTACTGTTGGCACCTACATTTTCTGCTGAGCGCTGCTTAGAAATGATGAGACTGCCGTAAAATACAGTAAAACGTCCGCTATACTACACCGAACTTTAACTGGGTTACTATTTTTCAGAGAGGTCTTTACTATCTTTCGGAGTTGTTTTTACTATCTTCCAGAGTGAGTCTTTACTATCTTTCAGAGTGGTCTTTACTATCTTTCAGAGAGGTCTTTACTATCTTTCAGAGTGGTCATCACTATCCTTGAGAGTGTGTCTTTATTATTTTTCAAAATGTGTGTCTTTACCATCTTTCAGAGTGTGTTTTTACTAACTTTCAGAGTGTGTATTGACTATCTTTCAGAGTGTGTCTTTACTATCTTTCAGAGTGTGTCTTTACTATCTTTCAGAGTGTGTTTTGACTATCTTTCAGAGTGTGTCTTGACCATATTTTAGTACTTATCTTTACTATTTTTTAGAGTGACTCTTTATCCTCTTTTAGTGTGTATTTAAACTTTTTTGTGTGTCTGTTCCCTGTTCTAAAGTGTGTCTTTACCCTCTTTTACAGAGTTTTACTCTCTTTCATTCAAAGTACTTTTATCCCCTCAGTGTACCAAGCTATCCAAACTCTCACCTTCCAAAGATTGTTTTGTTTGTTTTGTTACTCTCAAATTAGCTGCCTTAAATTTTGGGAGTTGAACTCAAGCAGTGGATGTAAGTCATGAACTGGTTAAAAACATATTAATTTGAGAAATAATTCTTGAGTTACCCATACAAAGTATACCTTAGTAGCAAATTGTTTCAAACTAGTCAATTATAATTACTTTAATTCTAGAAGACAAATTATTTTTACCAATCTTCTGCTCGTGATCGGTGATTATAATCGATAATAAAGAGACAATCGGGAAAAAAAAACACATATCATAAATGTAAAACATTTTTAATTTATAATTTTTCACCGTATCTTCTAAGCAAATACACCAATTATACTATCTGAAGGAAATGCGATCAAAATTTATTTAATTTTACTCAAATTTCAAAAGTGATTATAATATATATATTATATTTGCAAAAAAATTCACAATAAAATAATATTACAGAAATTGAAATGTTTCATATAAAATAAAATAGCACTTTATTCATCTGCACTAAATTCACAAAATGTATATTAACATCTGCTCTGAATTAGCAACAGTTAGAATAACATCTGCTTCTTAATTCACAACAGGTATAACATTTGTAATATATTCACAAATAAAATGTAGCTGAACAAGTCATATAAAAATCTCATTTGACAAAATTCATCACATTACAAAGCTGGAGATCAAACAAAGATATTTCCTTATCTCCAGAGCTGGGCGCGCGAACCTTTTTTTAGGTTCCGAATCCGAACCCGAATCTTCGTCGATTTTGGGTTCCGAACCTCCGTATAGCGAACCCAATTTGGAAAAGTTGGTCCGAACATTTGTTCCGAACCAAACATTTAGTCCGAACCTCTGATTTTTAGGCAATTAGGGCAACCTATATAAAAAAAAAGTTTTTTCAACAAGATACTAACTATTTGTCAGAAACAAGTTACAACGAGAAGGTTTCACTCTATGTAAAAAAAAAAAAGTCTTAACCTGATTTTTAGGCAATTAGGGCAACCTATATAAAAAAAAGTTTTTTCAACAAGATACTAACTATTTGTCAGAAACAAATTACAACGAGAAGGTTTCACTCTATGTTAAAAAAACACATGTCTTATTTATAAACCTACGTTACTGTATTTTTACAAGTTGTCAGTTTTTGTACTAAACTAATGTGTACCAAATTTCAAGTAAAAATATTGAATATATAAGGAGAAATAAATACATGGGTATATAAGAGATTGGCAACTGGGTGAGCTGAACTGTTTATTGGATGGAGTGTGAACCAATCATAGCTCGCGCATTTGTCTCTACTACATAAAACGTGGACACATTCTTGCGTATTGCGTAACCAATCTGTTTTTCTACGTTGCCACACGTTACTAAGGTACAATTAATTCCATAATTTACTCTGATTTACGTTGATACGTAAATATTTCACTTTTGAATTAAAAAATATAGTTGGTATTTATGTAGGAACAAAGTCAAGAAAGGCCAGTAAATTTAAAAAATGTCATGAATTATATAAAGTAATTTAAAAAAGATATGCCTATAAAACATACGTCAAATTCATTAGGGTTAATATAATAAATTTATAATAATAATTATACTGTGACTTCATATGACTACATTATAGAGGATTTGCACTGGTAGAACTGTTATTTCATGAAATACAACAAATTTAAAGAATATACTAAATAGGAATAAGAGATTCATAGAAAACTTACGAATATTTGTGTAGACTAACCTAAATATGTTCACTATAGAGGTAAGTTCGCTATACTTATACCGGATTTTACTATTCAGCGTGATTCACTATACAGGAGTTCACTATAAGGGAGTTCCACTGTACTTACTATACTTAATAAGTTAGTATCATTGAGTATGACTGAATGAGCATTAAGTATATTTAAAGTTCCCCTCCAGTCTCCACTCCAATATGCAGTTTAAGTTGTTATTCTGAATTTTCTTCTGACCTCCGAATTTCATGCAAAGAAAAATTAAGACCAACTCTGTCGTCAAAACAATGCAAGACAATGTATCCATATTGAAGTATCCAATTATCTAATTAAATAATTTTTAAGTTTTTACTATTAGTTTTCAAATTTTCATTTATATTACAACATTTTTGATTAATCCGATCTAGAAAACTGATGATATAAAACGTTTTTGCATTTTGTTTGAATATGAAAGTACTATAGATACAATACGTTATACGGTATTCCAATACTCTATTTACTTAACTTTTTCTTTTATTCAATATATTAGAAAGGTCAAACAGTGAAGATTATTGTGAATATTTCTCTAAGTTATATTAAAACTTATATACATATAATATTATAATACCTATATATGAATTATAATCAATTCAATTTTAAAGCAAATAGCCGAATACTTGATCTTAAATTATCTGTTCAGCCAACCTACTTACCCGTCAAAAATTTGCTTATTTGAGTCATTTCAATATATTCTCTTTTAAAAACCTTCATTTGATATTTACTTATACATTATTACATTAGTAAAAGCAAAAGAAAAAATTATCATTCAAAATAAAAGTAACAAGCTAAGACAAGAAACAAATATTTATAAGATGTTATTGTACGAAGCTTGGTGTGCGCAATTATTCTCGCACATATTTGATCTCGCTAAGCCGCTATAAGAGTTACAGTTAACTGATTATTATGAAATATTCACCCTTAATTATGTACTGAAAAGCACTCTTGCATCTAATGCCTGGAAAGATCTCTGATATATTCCTAATATTATTATAGATTTGAATTAATGCTCATAATATGAGTATATTACCATTTATCACCTTCGTTTTTGTCTAATCGTATGTATTTATGCGAAAAATTAAACGATTGAAAAGACAGCTTAAAAATCGGTCTTGAATTTAAGTTATTATTATTTTTCCATGAGGACTGGTTAGCCAACGGCTAAGGTACTAGGGTAGGGTGTTATGTAATGTTACCTAATATATACGTTTATAACCTTACCTATAGTTCTACATGTTTCAAGCAATTTTAATTGAGATTTGAGGGAACATAATCCGTTATTAAAGAATTAACTTGTTAAGATTATTATAAAACTTACCGCTATTCAAGAAAGGATGAATAACGTAATGGAAGAAGAGCGGAGAAAGACGCATGTTCTTCGCTTCAGTGTTAAGCAGAAACCTAGGTATATAATAGTAGCCGAGAGGTACGGTACATGTTCAGAACGTAAAATAATTAAATGAACAAGTCAGTTTTCCCCGGGAACGGAGGTTCGAACACTGAAGTCCGAACCGTTTTTGAAGAGGTTCCGAATCCGAATGTCCGAACCCATTTTCCAGTCCGAACCGGTTCGCGAATAAAGGTTCGCGAACATTCTTACGGAACGCCCAGCTCTGCTTATCTCATTATGTCGATAACATGTAACATTTCTGAAGTTTATTCCCCAGGTAGATTGTTGAGAGAAGAGATTTATTTGATATCAAAGTTAAGAAAATCACCTATTTTTGTTATGTCTTCAGAGAACTCCTGAGTTGGTGTGAAGAAAAACTTTGAGAGATTGAAAAAGTTCAGATTTCATGACACTTATTCTCCTTCATTTAAACTCTGGAGTGAATCCTGATGGAGATTTTTGTAGAATTTAATGTAATTTTAACTAATTTTAGTGATTAGAGTTTACTCCCTTCAATGTTTTGTATACTAGTTAGTTAGTTCCCCAGTAAACATTTCCAAGATAACGTACAAAAAGTTTCATTATTGGTGTGACAACTATAAGTCAGTGTGGGTGGAGGGATTGTATGATTGATGGAGGGGGGGCTTGTGAAAGATAAAGTGCAGTAACCTGCTAAAAGTGGCTTAGCCTCCCATTTTTGGTAGATATCCTCGTCGTTGCCTTTTGGGACCTTTGAGTACTCTGGCAGGGACAAAAAGCTCCCTTATTTTGCTTCTATTTTTTATTTTTTTTGTTTGTTCCTGTAGTTTTTAACTTCATTTTGTTTACTCCATTATCTCGGTAATCTCCCCCCCCCAAAAAAAAAAAAAAAAAACACTCACAAAAAATCTATAGACTCAATAGGGCTGGTCCTACAGAAAAAATTATAGAATCTGAAATATTTAACTCGAAATTACCTTTTATTCAAGAGAAAGAAAAATTAAAAAAATGAGAATTTATTGTAGCAATAAAAATAAATGAGATCGAAATTCAATAAAAGCTCACTTGACGATCTAGGTAATTTCGAGCCAAACATATTATCTTTCATAATTTTGAATGAACAAATTACTTGTGCAACTTCAACGATTCGGAGCATTTTACACCTTATGTCAAGATCTCATCTATGTCGGACGAGTATTATTGGTAGCTAGCAAAACCACCAAACAACCCCCTTAACGAATCTATCACCTCATTGAAGGATTCTCTATGTATCAACACATGCAGTTCAGAATATGTGAAGATTACCTATTCTATTTTCTTCTCAGTTCATTACGGTTATTTTGCATCTCTGAAGTACTTTGATAATTAATTCAGCTAATCCTCGTAGTAGAAAAACCTGGCAATAGATCAAGATATTTTTAAAACTGTATTGAAAAAAAAACATCATTCTATTCAAAACATAATTACACATTACATGGACTCTTACTAAATTAATGTATTACTCCTATTATATGATATTTATTTAGATACAATTTATAGATGAATTTGTGTCAGATATGATGGCAGAATCTGTGTATGATATGATGGCAGAGTCTGTGAAAAAAATAAGTGAAAAATAACAAAGAACTAGATACAGTGAACACTACTGTTTGATTTGAATTGATGATATTATGCTATTTTTATTAAATAAAACAAATCATATTGTTTCAATTTGTGTTTCCCTTCAAATTTGTTATTCTAGTCACCATTTAAATTTTGGTAAAAATTATAGCTGTTGAAAAGTGGATGTCGCCGTTTCACTTTGGGTTGGTCTACCACAAATCTACAAGGCTTATTATTATATGTGTCATATTCTAAACTTGAATAATGTTACATGGAATTGCCGATTTGAACAATTTTGGTTCTAATTGACTCCATATAATTTGCAGTTGAAGATTTAAACAATAAGTAATCAATTATTTTTCAATCAGCCAATGGGGAATATTCACAGTCCAATGACAAGATTTGTAGGCATTTTAATTCGTCCAACAAGGTGAAAGACTGATTCATTCAAAAGAAAGCGAAATTTGACAGAGATGGCTGGGGACCGTACTTGGTTTTTGAAAATATTTTTAATAATGAGGCTACTGTTCTGAAAATTAGTAGCCTAATGTAAAATTGAATGTTCTATCGTTTTTGTTCGTGGAATTTTTTTTCGATTAGACCCATAGAAAATAGTTATTTGAATTTCGAAGGTATTTCTATTTTTTTTTTCAAAAACATACTCCTTTTACAATTTTGAAGCTACGGCATTGAGGTTTTTTGCATTCGATTCTCCAAGAGATTATCTACAAAATAATCTTCATTGAAATTCGATTTTCGAATAGGTTTTCGAAAAAAAATGGTGAAACATAATTGAATGGAATTTTTTTTTTGGAATTCAAAATTTTTAAAATAAATTCTAAAATTAAAATTCAAAGGAAACCGTTTTGTAGAGAATTCCCAGGAAAATCGAATGCAAAAAACTCCAAAGGCGTAGCTTCAAAATTGTAATAGAAGTATGTTTCTGAAAACAATATTTGTCTGTATGGAGAAGTGCTAGGAAAACTCATTCAAAGTTGCCTCCCACCTAGCGCCGGTCTGACACCCAACACCTTCCCATATGAGATATCGAGTGCCACCACAGATCATTGAATATAGGAAGATGTCGCACTACAGTATTTTCAATTTTCTAGCGACACTTGGCACCGGATTCGTCCGTACCGTGACGTATACTTGGAGTTGCCTACGATTGATACATTACTTATTTTTAATTATTCAAAAACGACATAAAGAGAATGGTATTTAACCTAATATGCTATTTAAGATCAAAATATTCATTTATGATATTAAACTGATAATAAAATTACATATTTTTAAGTAATAAAATTATTTCTGTTCTTTACATGTTTTGTACGTGTGTTCAGTATGAATTTGGAGCCGCGGAGCGTCGGTTTATTTCTGATGCAATATCGTTAGCATGCGGACGTGCTCTGTAGTCTGACACTAAATTTAATAATTATTGTATCTTTCATAAATATTAAACTAGTGTGAAATGGGCAATGTAGGAAAATGTTCATTTATCAATAATTGTATCAATACATTTAGAGATCGGTTGTTTTTGTCCAGAAAACATGATTACAATCTGTGGTTAAAAACTTGCACAATGGCGTTGAGACTGAACAGTTAATAAGTTACTATTCAGTTTGCTCGAAATATTTTAGTTGCGACTTCGATTCTTGTTTTCTATTTATAATAAATATACGTTTAAATATAGAACTTAAATTAACCTTTCTTCCTGAAAATTAAAATTTACATCACTACTTTGGTTTCCCCTTATTGGTAGTAAAAGAAAATGTAGCTCTGACCGTTATATATATGTACATATACTAGTTTGTTAGTACGTTTGTAGTACATATGTGACGTCACGGTACCCCTCTCTCTGATTGGCTGATATGCTCGCAGTTAAATAATTATTTGGCCACTAGCGTCCACGTAGCAGTGAAACATCTTCCTATATTCAATGATCTGTGGTGCCACTGAGCAGAATTACGAACCAATACCTATGCTTTATGATCTGAATTGGAGGTACTTTACCAGATATGGCGAGATAATTAATTAATACGAATTATTAGTGGCTGATAGAGAGTGTGTAATGCATCTTGCGACTCCCCAATCCTTGCCTCGCCCCCCTCCCTTTCTCTCTCCCTCCTAGTAAATTATAGTGACTCTAGAGCTCTTCAAACATCTGGAAGTGTACTAAGTAGTTATTTACAAAATAAGTAAAATGAAAAAAATATGTAATTTTCCTAAGTCCTGTCCCCTCAACTTATTTAGAAAACATCTTCAATAACTTCAGGAATTAATTTGCAGCCTATATTTTGAAAAGGAATATTGTTGTTTCAAACATAAATAGGGTACGTGTTTTATAAACCAAATAAAACCCCTAACATTTGGAGTCTATTCTGACCAAGTTTGATCAACTGATGCAAAGTTATTCAAGTTTAGAATCGGGACAAATAAAAAAACACCATTTCCTGATATTAGTTTCTAACTAGAGTAACTAGACCAAGCTTGGAACATAACTCTGATCAACTGTATACGAGGAATTGCTGTATAAATTAAGTTCATCGCACATTAAAATAATGAGTTTATTGATTATTTCAGGGAGTTACCAGTTATTTTTGAAACTATTAACCTATTTTTATTTACAAGATCAATGATCATATATGTAGCTTTCTTTTTAAATAATTATTTGCATTGTTATCCTCTATTATAACAATAAAAAATCGTAACAATTACTGCAGGTTTTCTGATGACAGCGCATTTCACGCATTTAAATCATAAATCTATTTTTTTCCCATTGTCATACCATGGATAATTATCATCTGTCACACTACATAATCCTAACCAATTACCTAATTAGTGACTAATTAGCTCCACTATTTCTTTCAATCGAAAATTGTTTAATATTTTACGAGTTCTCCTGCTACACAAACACATTTTGTATCAGGAATTACTAAAAAGTTGATTAGAAGTTGAGACGGTGAACGTCGTGGACTTAGTGAGATTTCTCTGAAAGTCGTTAATTACTTCAGAAAAAGTGGCAGTGCTTATAATCCTGAAAAACCTACTAATTGATGTTTGACCATCTCACGGTAGTCATTCTTATAAATTATGATAAATAAATATACAAAATAATTTACTGAAAAATTTATTTATAAATGTTTTATATCTCAAATTTCTCATTCTTAATTTGAGCTAAATTTCGATTTGAGCTAAAATATGCATATGATTCTAGAAGCATCGTAGAAAAACAGAAATGAGAGAACATTTGATATGTATTTAGTTAACAGCTTAAATTATTAAAAAACATTATCTGTGTTAGTTATAAGCTTTGTAATTAGCAGAAAAAATCAATTATGGGTTATGCTATAATTATTCATTATATTGTATGAATATATATTTCATTCAAAATATGAACGAAATATATAACCATCAAATTAATTGGTATCTGTAAAATAATTGAAAGAATAAGGATTACTGTTATTTACTGTTTTTTCGAAAAAAATATAGCGTTAATATTAGTAAATGGTAAGTTTTATTATCTTTATACCAATAGTTTCATATGCATACATACGTTTTTTCTTTATCTGTAAATATTCCATTTCTAATAATTCCCTCTCTTTTTCTCTGTTTGCACAAGAAGTTCTCACCATCTGATTTTCTACACAAATTGAATGGCATTAATCTCGACACCTCAGAGGAAGATATTTCCCTCACCGGTTGGTATGGCAAGAAATTCCATAAATTGCTATGGGGAATTGGGGAGGGAGTGGAATTGGGCAATATTAGTTTCCAATAATTTTCAATAATTAGTAGACAATAGTCCTTAAAATCTATATACGCCAAATAATATTTTTGTATGATTTAAATAATTGAGAAATATAATAAGGATTTAACTAAAATATTTAATTTACGAACAACCTTTACTTCAATAGAAATACCATGGTGAGGCTATATCTAACAAACAAAACATGTAAATAGTCCCAATCACTTCCAAGCAATCATTTCTCAGTGGAGTTCTATTCGCATGATTTATGTAGCGATACTTCACCATTCCATCACCATCTGATTACGGTGTTAGAGGGTGGATCTGCAAAGTCATTCAGATGTCTCCATCAATTACTATCAGTGTAATCACTTCATTGATAGTCAATAGTCAAAGACCTGACGAAATGACAGTCATCAGCTTAATGTTAATTAGTCAATCTATTCAGTCTCAGCTTCACAGATGCTGTTATGACAGTTTGAGATTATCGAAATAATTGAAGGTTTAGAACATCAACCGGTGGTATAAAGTATTGCAAATAATAAATATAATAATCAAAATACAGAATTTCGGTGCTATTCAAACTTGAAGTTTCCTTGAAGGTTTTACGAAAATAATTCTAAAATTAGAAAATATTGTCAATTCTTAAATTGACAATATTTTCAATTTCGTTCATCTATTTAAGAGGAATTTCTGACAAATGAACTAGTACATTAATCTTGAAAATTACTTATTTGATATTTGTGTGAATAATATAAATAATTTATCAAACCTTCGATTGCATCATATCGCTTATGCTTCCAAAAGGTCTTTGAAATGGTATATCTCAACAGATGAATTATTCCCACAAAATTTCTCTTACAGAAGTAAACACTTCATTCAATTAGTCTAAAAAATTAGCAGGAATTGTGCTTCTAAGTCTAAGGATAAAAAGGAACACCAGTACTGGAATGTACATTTCTTTAAAAAAACAGGACGTTTCGATAGTCTAGCTATCATTATCAACTAATATAAAATCTGTAATGGAACATAAAAAATAAAAAACATACACTAATATTTATTGAACATTAAAAAACCTAACTAAAAATTAATTAAAAGTTAAAGGATAAGAACTGTCACTATTGTTTAAAATAGGTTGGCGTTTAAAAATGTGAAGTGATTCTAAAATTCTCAACTCCTTAAAATTGTTTGCACTACCTAAAATTTTAAAATGATCTAATTTGATTGGAGAGTCGCAAGTACTCTCCGTGTGAATTCTAATTGATGAATGAGGTGGATTGCAAATTGGTCTATTAGTTCGAAAACTCCTCCCAGCATGCTCCGCAATCTTCATGTAGAGTGGCCGCGACGTCATGCCAACGTACTCTGACGTGCACTGCACGCAACTAAAGGAATAAACGATTGACGAGAGCATGCCAAGAGGAAGTTTATCTTTGTAATTAAAAAAAGAGCCTATTGTAAATGAATTGGTAAAAACAAATCTAAAAGTTACATCATTAAAATATTTAGTAAAAAGAATGGAAAGATCTTGTTTTAATTTGACAGAGTGGTAGCCTAGATATGGTAGGGATGCATATAAAATGTTTTCAGCGGGTGGTACAGTATAAGTGCTATTAAAATTCCTATCTAAAAACTGCATAAGGATTTTATTAAAAAGTGAAGTACAAAAGCCATTGTTATTAAAAAAAGAGCGTAAAAAAGAAATCTCCCGCTTAAAAAATGAAAAATTGCTACTAATTTTGCATGCCCTGAAGATTAAAGTTTTGATGCTATTGTATTTAAAAGAAGTGGAACAAAAACTATAAAAACTAGAGCCTAAACCTGTAAAACTAACTTTTCTAAAAACTGAACTATGGAACTTGTTATCCTGCCTATGAATATTACAATCTAAAAATGATAAAATATTATTTTGCTCAAGTTCAAAGGTAAAATTTATACTGCTATGCTTGCTATTGAGGTAAGTTAAAAATAGGGGAACGTGAGATTTATCTTTAAAAAGGAGGAAAGTGTCATCAATATATCTTTTGTAAAACAAGGGTTTAAAATTAGAGGGGCAATCTGCAAGCCAATTTTGTTCATGATGGCACATAAAAATATTTGCGAAAGTAGGACCTAATGGGAGTTCAATTCAATTCAATTGATTTGAAAAATTGGGGATTTTTTTCTGAAAATGTGGTATTGCATTTTCAGATGCGGTTAATAAGTTCGATAGGAATTAATTGTTCAATTATAAAGCTGATTTTCCTCACAAAAATCTATCTAGCAAATAGGAATAATATTCTTTTCATATTTTTAAATTAAATCATCAAATAACAAAAAGCTTTATATTTGAGTTAAAAAAAG
This sequence comes from Caprella mutica, assembly GCA_947561585.1. Lineage (NCBI taxonomy): Eukaryota > Metazoa > Arthropoda > Malacostraca > Amphipoda > Caprellidae > Caprella > Caprella mutica. Next base: position 610,542 of record CANNZV010000222.1, on the reverse strand, counting down.
ATATTTGGTTGAAAATTTCATGTCGAAGTTAATAAATTTAACTGATTCTATTTATTAATAATGAGTTACTATAACTATTGTTTGTGGGCAACTTTTTTTTCAATTTTCTCTTATTGTGATTATAACGCTGACCAATCACAAACTACTAATATTGCATTTCTTTTTTATTGAAGGCATCTCTTTACAAAAACAGATAAGTAATTAATAAAGGGTATATCTGTTATTTTTTTACAATAACAGTTATGATATTATTGACTTTATAATGAATACAGTTATTCAACAGTGTACGTAGTAATATGAAGAATTAAAAGAGTTGTTGAAATAAGTAATTCTTCCTTTATTTTAATCATATTCTATAAAAGAAATCATCTATTGAAGCTTATTTAGTTTGCATCTTAAATTCCAAAAAAACACAGGTAATGATATGGAATCTTTATATGAATTGATTATTATTCTTGTTTTTCGAATCAATAATTTAGTATATATTAGATCTAGACACAAAATAAAAAAGTTTGATAGGGCAATATATGAATATTGCCTACTATACAACAACAAAAAAGATCATAATATGATTATGGATAATATTGATTCAATTATTGAACAGTATTTTAAATCTTGTTATTGAGTACATTAATATCGAAATATACAAAACAACTTATAAGTTAATAGTTATATATTACCATTTTTATATATTTTTAAATTATATTGTAATATGTTTCATCAGAAATTAATATTCAAACATTTCGTAATTATGTTTTTATTCCGTGAGATTGAAGTTACAAACGCTAAGCAATGTTAATACTTAGATTATATGACATAATTAATTATTTTATTCCCAATTGTTTTTAATTAAATCATATGTTTTGTGTCACAAAAGAACTATATAATTACTAACTCTTGCAAACTCACATGATGCAACAGAATTATCTATTTTGAGTTATAGATATAACAAACAGTGATAGCATTTATTGAAACTGCATTATGATGATTTAATATTTTTTTGTATAAATAGTATAATGAAAAATTGTTGAAATCATTAATTCTCTATGTTGTTATAATTTATATAAGTTTTTTGAGAAATTTGCAAATAATAATGCTTTATTTTATCTTAAAAATGATAGTTGATTCAATATGTTTTACATTATTTGAAATCATAATCCCTGGTTTGTTTGAAAAATATTTAAAATATTTTTGTTACTAACTATTCAAAGAAGCAGTTTAATTATAATTTCTCAGTCATTAATTCTTAATTATTGCAAACCATCAATCATCCTTTGGCTGTCAATGTTGTATAGAGTGATAATTATTTGACAAATTACTCCTTGTGAGATATGAAGTAAAGTGTCTCTGAAGATAAGAAACATATTTTAGAAGATGATCAACCTAATTTGTCAGTGTCAGAAGCTGCTGTCTGCAGGCAAGAGACAAAATCGAAAAATAGTTTGATATTTTATTGGTAGATTATTACTACATAAATTATCATCTAAAAATTAATAATCTTATAAAAATACCAATACATTCACTATGATAATTATATTAATTATAAATAATTGTAAACAGATTTTTATGTATGTCTCATGATAACTTACGTAAAATCAGAACCGTTCTCTTTGAAAATATGTGGTTGATCACAAAAATATGACAAATATTTTTTATATGAAACGTATACATATAGGCTTAAACATAATATAATAATATCAACTCACTCTATATATTTAAATTCAAACTCTATTACTCTTGCTCAATAGATTTATTGCGTGCCTCCGGAGAAGTCTGTGAGACTGATGAGAACAAAAATTGAAAATTACATTTTAAAATGAAATATCGAATATCGCCAGAATAATTATTACCTAATTGATGGAATGTAAAGTAATTTTGGAAAAAGCATTGCAGTATTTACGAATAACGGTTATCATTGGGATATAATTATTGTATCAATTCGTTTATTAAGGATATCATATTTTTAGTACGATTTGAAGGAACATTATGAATCTATCATGAATCTAAAAGAATGTCGATAAGTTTCATATTTCTTCTTCTAAAAACAATTACATCAACGCTTGGTTTCCATTAAAATATGACTGGACGATCTGCATATTTATTCTAAATTCTACAGTTTGGATATGAGATCCTCTCAAATCTATGAAAAGTTCCATCAAACATCGACATCTGACAGCTCTCGCCAATTAATCTCCATCTAGCTTTTATTTGGATTTTGAATAAATTTTTATGATAAATTTTGTGCAGGAGTATTGAAAACAGAATATTAGAAATAAGGAAAATAAATAATTCGACTTATTGATATAAATTGTTTTCATAATCAATTCAATCAATGAGCACCTAAAAATTGTGTTTGAGGAGATTGATTAGTATTTAAAATGAAGAGACACAACGGAAATAATAAATTGTTTACTTCCGTAAAACTTATCAATTATAATCTGAACAAAAAATTAAACTAAACACTTAATTTGAAAATAAAACATAGTTTATGTCCAATTCTCATTCAATTATTGATTCATTCAGGTGCCACAAGGACATGGAAATTAATTTGTTTCTATATTTGGTAAGAAAAATTATAATCATACATTGATGTTACGTACCGTCGCTTCTTATGGAAGGGACATTTTTTGGGCGATATTCTATTGTCGACCGAATCTCAATCCGTCTCTTGATTCTGCATCACAAACCAAAGGAACGGCATCAATTACTAATGCAGCTTATCTTTCAACGGGGAAGCTTTGAAACTTTACTGTTATGTTATATTCAGTAAAGAAAATAGTTTCTTCTGTTAATATATCATGCTGATAGTATAAATTTAGGCATCAGAAATCAATTCAGGTACTTTAAATACTCCGGCCCTCTTTTTTATTGTATCACATTAGATTTTTATCAATCTCCAAGCGAGGTCTTGAATAGTATTTTAGTCATTGTTAATCATATTAAACAATATATATACTTGATGAGCAGCATAATAAGTGTTTCGTTGAATTACTTGGTGAATTACACACTTCAATTCTTAGAGGGCTATTAAGTTTGATCATCCTTTTTAGATAGATTACTAGGCGCTAATTGTAAAGATGAGGAAAAATTTACATCTAATTTTTATGGAGTTGTCAATATTATGGTAATAATCTTCTTCTTCTATTAAGGATTCAGTTTATTGTGGTAAGCCAAAGTAAATTAGCTAATTTTTCCAGATTCTAGTGCGCATCAAGATTAAAATCTCCACTGATAAATACTCTTGCATATTTTGTGAGTCTCAAACCTGATAATATTTCAACTGTAACTCTTGGCATACTTTCCCACTTCGAATTGCAATGATGGTATCGAATTGATGTTTCTGTTCGATTTTGAGATTTGGTTGGTTTATCGGTTATAATCTAAATGGTATGGGCTGAAAGTTAACAATGTCTAATTTAAAGTTTTTTTTACACCAAAATAACATTGTGAACTAGCCCACTTTCCGTGCACTGTGTGAATCAAATGGCGAGTTGTAGTTCATTTGTGTCTATTCGGCACATTAACCAATTTATCGGCCTATTCAATTCCAGCTACACCAATCTTATGATATTCCCTTTAATGCCAGTATTTATGTCTGTGCTGTCACAACCTACAGCTTAAATATCTTCTTAGTTCTGATCTTTCATTCTCACTTTTATCTCCTTCATTGATGATTGTAGCTGTACAAAATTTGGGTCAATATCGCATTCACTTTCTGTTCAGGATTCTGAAAACAAATTTATCAATTCAGTGTCATAAGAACGTAATTAAGCACATACTCTAGCCTATAGGTCAGGCTATGATATTATGATGTATAACAACGTGACTGGCATTGTGACTAGATTATTTGACCCCGTTATTTGACTATATTGGATGACGCACTTATTAAAATATCATTTCAATATTATGTAGGTTTGCTACAAGATTCTAAAATATATTCTTTAGTTCATCGTTTTCACAATATTTGTGATGTAGAAGTGGCTGCAGCAGTTGTCATTTGAAGTCAATTTTGAAGAGTCCAGTAGGAAATATGTTGAAAGTGAAAAAAAAAGGAATTTACACATTATTTATCATTATAGGAATACTTGTTGATACTCATTTATAAATGTTCTTTTTCAGAGTCCAGCGAATTTATTTATGACAAACGTCATTCATGTGAGTTTAAAACTCACTTTCCAGCACCAAGACTCGCATTAGATTCTCATTTGCAGTATTGTTGAAGTCTGACTTTCACGAATTATGGCCACTTAATTCGATTGAAGAAGCTGTAACACCAAATTTAGCACGCTTGTTGCACTGGAATACTTAGTATTTCTTGTTTAATGAATGAAAATACAGGAATCTGTAAGAATAACTATTCAAAATGGAACGTGCAGATTATGATTTGCATACATAATATACTAAGCATATAAATGTCATATTTCAGACTACATACTTGGTTCAATTAAATGTAGTTTATGATGCACCTCGTCAATTTAATAGGTAGCAGGATATCGAATTGCTAAAACTATTTGTCATATAAATTTCTCTTGTTTTATAAAGCCGCAGCTAAAGACTATTTATCATTCATTTGGTCGTTATGGTGGGCCTAAAAAAATGACTTAGTCGTATAGCACCAAATTTTACAAAGTGGAAGATGGATAAGAATGAAGAAACTGTACTACAGTTTGATTGTAGTTGCATTTTGGAGATAGTATAGACGCGTTGTATGGATAATGTGTTTATTTAATATATTTAAACACAAAATTACCTTTACAAATATATTACTGAAGTCGGGCAATTTCTTCGCGTAATAATATAACAATAGCACTTTATAATGCAGTGCGATAGAGACCCAAATAAGCTTTCACCTCATGGGTAAATTGTTTAATATAATGCTAATCAAACGAATAAATATTATATAACTAGATATAATATAATAATGATATAAATTGATCATCATATTAATGAAATTCTTTCGGTGTAAATATTCTAACGGGACAATGATTGTCATATCTAAAATATTTCACATTCATATTCAAGGGCATTTTTTAAGAAATAAAATAATTATTATCATTCGTTCGATCTGACTAATCATGCATAAATAACTTCATCAATTCTTATGAAATTATCTGTGTGTTTACTGCTTCAGTAAACAAAATTTGGGAAAACCATACCAATGTTTAAAAGGCCAATCCAATTATTTTTCTTCTTCAAAATGTTAAATTATAAATTATAATTAAACTTAATCAGTTTTTTAGTCTTAATTCTAAGTAGTTATTATCAATCTCTTAAATGCCAAACTTTTTACATATACGTTAAGGCACAAATCATGTTATGAACACGTTTCAATATAGTCAATCTCGTTTTCAAGATTACTTCTCTTCGATAGCGTTTGAAGAGATTCGAATTATTGATTGGGAGAATAAAATATTCTTAACTTAGTTCGCCATGAAGAAATGTACATTAGAAATATTTCAATATTTTATTATAGTTTTCATCAATTTTAAATGAATCACTAATATTTGATGAAATTTTAAACAAAATTAGAAGAAATTTAATAGTTATGACAGAAGTTATAAATTTGAATCTTTAACTTTGTTAATAAATGGATGACAATTTATATTTTACAGCTTCAATAATATTTTGAATTTAATTTCACATGTCAAATAAGAATGATTTAATCATAAAAATAATATAATGGAAGAGTTTCTATCTCATTGCCGAATTATAGATTCATAATTTTTATCATTTAAGTTAATCATTTCCCAACTATTGTATTTATATTTATACAGCTTTTTCATATTTTTTATTAATTAACAATAATTCCATAACTTATATATCATTTGCATTATTTGAATTATATCCATTCCTAGTTTTCATCTAGTTTCACTGAAAATAAGATTCTAAATTAACCTAACAAATCAGCAAATAATTGCAAATCGACAGGAGATACATTACGTCTTATTACAGAAGCTATAATGGTACACAATTCACAAATACCTTCGTTAAATTACACATGTAACACAAACAGAACATTCTTAATGTTGATTCTAACCTAAAATACACTGCATCATCAAATTAACGAATCAGATTATTTAAATTCCTAATATAATCTAAAATTCACATCTGTCTGGTTATTTCAAGCCTTCGTCAAACAAAATCTCATGAATAATTATAAAGTTAATGCAACCTTCTTGAGTGACAGTGAACAGAGAGTATACAATTTATTATGTAAAAATCCACGGTACGAAATTCCTGCCTTAAAATACACTGAATACTTTTCTAATTTGTATATTAAAACAAAAAAAAAAAAGTTATGCACTAACATACAATGAATATCAAGATTTAGATAAATTTTATTTGTAATAAATAGTCCTACGTAGCTCGCATAACATTAAACAAATTAATTTGAACATTATGAATCACATTTCATTTCAAAGTGAACTTTGTACGACATTCAAATTTATTCTCTTTTATTTACACTGTTAGACATCGTAGCCTCATTGTTTTTTAAATTTACTTCACAAGAACACATGAAAAAAGATTAACCTTGTATAGTGTAAACTAAGTAAAATATATAATGTTGTATTTATTAAAATAAATCATATTTAAAATTACGTAATTAATCTGGGTAACTTGAGGTAAGTTTGTGTAAATCAATGGAAAATTAAATTGTTGAATTGTTGTCATTCGTTTCTTAATAAATATTCAGATAAATATTCAAATATTTACATATTTCACCATTTTTTCTGACATTCTAAACTTCGCTTCTAAGATATAATTTCCCGCATTATTTAGGTCTAGCAAATAAAACAAGCCCCCACGCTCCAAAATATATAATACGTTGCCCACAGACTTTCTATATTTCATTTCATTTATTGTTGTTCTAATGAATTATTTTCCTCTTGGCTACAGGCATGAAATCGGTGTGTGAGCGGAGTTTCGAAAGTATATGTATAGAAGAACAAAGTATAGAAGAACAAAGTATAGAAGAACAAAGTATAGAATAACAAAGTATAGAAGAACAAAGTATAGAAGAACAAAATATAGAAGAACAAATTATAGAAGGACAAAGTATAGAAGGACAAAGTATAGAAGGACAAAATATAGAGGGAAAAAAAATAGAATGACCAATTATAGAAGGATAAAATATAGAAGGACAAAGTATAGAAGAACAAAGTATAGAAGAACAAAGTATAGAAGAACAAAGTATAGAAGAACAAAATATAGAATGACAAAATAAAAAGGACAAAATATAGAAGGACAAAGTATTGAAGGAAAAAATATAGAAGGACAAAATATAGAGGGATAAAATATAGAAGGATAAAATATAGAAGGACAAAGAATAGAAGAACAAAGTATAGAATGACAAAATATAAAGGACAAAATGTAGAAGGACAAAGTATTGAAGGACAAAATATAGAAAGATAAAATATAGAAGGACAAAATATATTAAGACAAAATATAGAAGGACATGGAATAGAAGGACATGATATAGAAAAACAAAGTTAATGAAGACCAAATATATAGTAGAAGTACAATAAAACGACATAGTATAGAGGCAATCTTTTATAAAAGGACATAGTATAGAGACAATCTTTCATAAAAGGACATAGTATAGAAGAAATCTTCTATAAAAGGACATAGTATAGAGTCAATGAACTTTAGAAGGATATAGTTTAGAGTTTATAGACTGTAGAATGTCATAGTTCAGAGTCAATAAACCATAGAAAGACGTCATTTTCAACGTCATTTATAAATTCACTTGCGGACAGTGCTCCGCGGCCTACATTGGCGAGACAAGGAAACAATTAAAGGTTCGAGTTTGTCAACACAGAGAGGTTTCCTTTAGAAACCCCTTCACTGTTTTAACTAATCAAGAAAATAGCAAAATTTTAAACCATTCACATGATAATAACCATCAGATTTCGGAAAAAGATTTCAAAATTTTATCAACCTGCAATAGTTACGATTTGAGGACATTAGAATCCATTTTTATTTATGAACAGAAGCCCCAATTAAATTCACAAGGGGCTTCTACAGAATTATCTATTTTAAAATGATTTATTTCTTTTATATGTAGATAGTTTTTTCTGAGTTCATTGTTTATTTAATTAATTGTAACATTAGAAATATATTTTAGTAATGCAATCTAAGTAGATGGCACATTACTGGAATCTACATTCTACAATGCTTTGTTCTACCTTTATGTACATAAGATTGTTATTGATAATTGAATCTGATTTCATCTACTAAAGACATAGAAACTACATGTGTTAGTCATGGATGCTATTGTTTGGTTCTATATAAGATGTCAACATTGTAAGTTCTTCACCTTTGACATTATTTGCTGTTTTATTCAAAGGTTGTAACAGTGGTCTTATATTTTAGAATCTACCCTTATTTACCATAATCTCTGCAATAAAAGCTTCTCGTTATTAGACTAATAGTGTCTATTCTCATGGCAATAGAAACCTGTAAAATTCGATAATCAGGCAATTAAGTTAGACTTAAACTTCAATTTATGACCAATATTATTGTACATAGAAATAATTGAATATTGTAGAAAATGAAAATAATTACGAGAAACACAATCATGCTGTATTGAAATTGGCTCTGTTCACAATGATAGTCAAGCGATTTCAAACTGTAAAGTCGAATACGTTTCAAAAGATTCTAGGCATCCCCTTCAAAACAACAATAAAAATGGAAAAAAAAACAATAAGTATAAATTGAAATCTTTCATGAAAGCACAGTTGTAAGATGATTATTAACAATTAAAGTTAATTTGAAATCAATAACTACATCGAAATGAAACTTACAGAGTGAAAAAAATAATTATTTCACATATGGTAACTATAGTTACCACACTAAATATTTTGTTTCATGTAGTTTCCAAATATAGAGTTGAAATAATTCAGTTCACATGGCACAAAAGAAGTGCCTCTGTCCCTCCATATCACAGTAAAATTTAAAAAAATAGCATCATAATATAATGTTCAACTTATGATTTACTGAGTAGCAATGTAGATATCAAGAAATGAACACGTCATCAATGAGATTTGAAATTAAACTAAAGCCATTCGATTCAACCAAACATTGTTGTACTTATATTGAACATTTATTAGACTAAAATGAAACTACTGAGCATGATAAAACTGACAACCCATTGTATTTATGGTTTTTATGGGTTATTAATTAAGGTTAATTAACGGGTCATTAATTTAACGTTAAATATAATGTAATGAGTCACGAATATATACTCTACGGTAGTGTAATATTTTATCTAATCCCAGTAAACATTGCAACGTCGGCCGTATGCTAGCGTGCATCGGTAACCTTACGGCAATGTTGTGCATCGGCAAATTGATTCATTTCGACATCGACACAACGTCGGCTACTCAACATGCGGCCGTCAGATGGAAATTATTTATTGGCAATTCAGCCGCTTCATATATACCTATTATATGCTTCAGGCCGCTTTCCATTATATAACTACTAGTGTACTTAAACATAAAAAAATGGGATATCAATAGTGAATCATATAAATAGAAAAAAAATATTAGTAGAAAAAAAAAGTAACTGCATAAGTAGAAAACAATTTATAAGTATAAAATATAAATAAGTAAAAAAAAATGTAGTAAAAATACAAGTAGAAAAATGTACGTAAAAAATTAAAGTAAAAAAATGAGTAAAAAATTAGGTATTAAAAAATGTTTGTAAAAAATCATGTAAAAAAAAATTCTGAAGATATTTTTTTCGGCAGCTAAAGAAATATTTAATCCAAAAAATTATTGTTTGAAAAATATTAATGTAAAAAAAATTATGTAAAAAAATTATGTAAAAAATTATGTAAAGAAATGTATGTAAAAAATGTATATAAAAAAATATGTAAAAAAATTATATAAAAAAATTATGCAAAAAAAATGAGTAAAAAATATATTTTAATATGTCAGATATAGTTACACGTTTTGTTCCATTATTCATTAGGTACTATTATTTACAAACAAAATAAATATACGTTTTAGTTACTCACATAATATTCTGTGATGTATTAGTTCTTTTCGTTCACATTGCGAACTTCTTCATAAAACAAACATTAATTTTGGAAATAAATTTGCGTTTTAGATATCCCAGACGTAGGTATTTCACAAACCATTTGCTGCACAGTGAATTATATATTATCCAGAACGTTCTTTTGAAAAGACCATAATTATATTGATATCGATAATTAAAATATTCTTGGGAAACTCGATCTCAGATTTTATTTATTGATTGAAATTATCCAGTACAAATTTTGTGAAATACTTTGGTAACTGGATGTAAATAATGTTATCTATACCTAGAATTATTAATTGTGAACTAGGAGAGTCGACATTATTGGAACAATGCGAGTCCAGTGTATATGCAGCAGCGTCACCCAACTTCAGTCTAAATCTGTTATACACCACCAGTTGAAAATTTAATAAGTACCTACCATAAATTTATTAATAAGACTGATTGTATTTTCGTATGAGTTAGAATTAGGTACCAATGTTATCGAAATATAAAAAAGTGTAGAACCTAGAGCCAAAGAGAATAATCAACTCAGTTCTTCTACCTAACACTAATAAGTAAGTGCTAGGTGCTAGGCTTTACTATTTTTAAGAGTCAAACATTAAGGAAAAACCTATGTACCAACCTAGCATGTAGGCAATGACCGTTGGGTCTTGAGTTTAGATAGCTACCTACAATCTCTGTTATTTTTCAATTAATTTATAATGAAACTCATACCTGTAACCTATCTACTAGGGTGGAGCGTTTTTTCAACTTTTTCGAATTCGAATATGCATTAGTGTGGATTTTTTCGAATTCGAATATGCATTAGTGTGGAAAAGTTGTTGGCATACTTAGTTCGAATGTATAACAATTTCTGACCTTTCAGATGTCATCTTCATCTGCCACAAGAGCTTCGAAAAATTATGAAGAACTGGTGGCCATTAAAAAATTCCCAAAAAAATTAATTTTCGTCCATCAATTTCGCATTAGTGATAAAGTTCATTATAATTAGCTTTCAAATTTGAAATCATTGTTACATCAACTTCATCTGCCACCAGAGCTTCGAAAAATAGAAAATTTGATAAAAATTACGTGCCATCAAAAATTTCCCAAAAAAAATAAATATCGTCTAATGATTTTGCATTAGTGATAAATTTAATTTAAAATGTTTATCATAATTAGCACTCAAATTTGAGATCATTGTGACTTCATTTTCATCTGCCACAAACAGAATGAAAATATCGTTCAATGGTCGTTTTTACATAAATTCAGATAGGAAATAAACTTATGAATTTATTCCTTTTCACCTCAATCGGCGATAAACTGATGTAACCATTATTGTTTTAACACTACTCTCAAATTCCAAGCTTGCAACACATGATTTTTCACTGCAGCTTGTGCCTAAAAATTGTTTTCATAACGAATGCTTACAGATATCCAAATGACATTTGTGTACATTATCAAAATTGGTTAAGTATAGCCCTTAGTTTTTTCAAAGTATTTAAAAAAATCCAGATCTTACCAGGTGCAGGTGGTTGTACATCGAGTTCCAACCCACCCCTCCCAACCTCTAAACCAATGATGAGCAACGTACTCCTTATAACACAACAAAAATGGAAATTTAACACTCCCTTCAATTCCTCCCTTCAATTTTTGCTCTTCTGAATCCATCTCTTGCCTTTTCTCCAACAACTGAAGTCGAGGCTTCTGTGACCATCTTGATGTACCGTTCCACAGCTTTAGTATGGCTGCAAAAATGAGTAATTGTTTGAAACTTTTCTCTACCCATTAAATCACGCTGCAACTCTTCTGTACTGATGAATCGTGTTGATGGTGGCTCTTCCAACTGCCTATCTTGGCAATTTATCTTCAGGTGATGAGCAGTTGCATCGACTTTCTCAAGAAGCTCTCAAGTCGGTTCAAGATTTCATTTTTTTTTATAAATGATACAATCATCCAGATACTTGCCAAAGAAATTAAAAAAAATTAGTAGGAAGGGTAATCAAGAACAATGCGTGTTTGGTCCATTTGGAGAACCTTCTTCGTTCAATTATTAGCTATGAAACCTACTCGAATTGGGGTTCGATACACCTGCCTATCACCTTAAGATAAATTGCCATGATAGGCAATTGGAGGAGCCACCATCAACACGATGCATCAGTACATAAGAGTTACATCGTGATTCAATGGATACAGAATAATTTCAAACAATTACTCATTTATGAAACCATATACTCAAGCTAGGAAACGACACATCAAGTTGGTCACAAAAGCCTTTACTTCAGTTGTCGGAGAATTGGCCAGAGATGGATAAATTAAATCAAGATTGAAGGTAGGAAGAAATTTCCAGTATTTGAAGGGAAGAAATATTTTTTCCAGTATTGAAGGAGAACCTTGCTCATCATTGGTTTAGAGATTGAGATGGGTGGGGTGGAACCCGATGTACAGCCACCTTCACGTGGTTAGATCTGGATTTATTTCAAAATACTTTGAAGTAAAAAACTAAGAGCCATACGTATCGAATTTTGATAATGTACACATATTTCAATTGGATATCTGTAAGCATTCGTTATGAAAACCATTTTTGAGCACAAGCTGCAGTAAAAGATCATGTGTTGCAAGGTTGGAATTTGAGAGGAGTATTCAGAACAATAATGGTTACATCACTTTATATCGCCAATTGAGGTGAAAAGGAATAAATTTATAAGTTTATTTCCTATTTGAATTTATGTAAAAACAACCATTGAACGATATTTCCATTCTGTTTGTAGCAGAGGTAGATGAAGTCACAATGATCTCAAATTTGAGTGCTAATTATGATAAGCATTTTTAATTTAATTTATCACTAATGCAAAACCATTAGACGAAATTTAAATTTTTTGGGAAATTTTTAATGGCACGCAATTTTTTCGCAATTTTTCGATTTTTCGAAGCTCTGGTGGCAGATGAAGAATAAGTAACAATGATTTTAAAATTGAAAGCTAATTATAATATATCTTTCTAATGAACTTTATCACTAATGCGAAATTGATGGACGAAAATAGATTTATTTAGAAATTTTTTAGTGGCCACCAGTTTTTCAGAATTTTTCGATTTTTCGAAGCTCTGGTGGCAGATGAAGATGACATCCAACAGGTCTGTAATTTTTTATGCATTCAAACTAAGTATGCCAACAGCTTTTCCGCACTAATGCATTTTCGAATTAGAAAAAGTTGAAAAAACGCTCCACCCTACTACTTACCCACTAGATATGCTATCCGTTCTGCGAAATAGTATTTTATGAAGAGTCATGCCAAATTGTACCTAGGTATTTGATGGTAAATTTGGCTGTCATCATGTCAGCCAAATTTACTCTGCTTTATTGTTTGGTCCTAATTATTAATAACTACCTAGTTGGAACCGGAGTCCGGAAAACTGCCAGGCGGAAAACTGCCGAAGCGGAAATCTGCCATGCGGAAAACTGCCAGGCGGAAAACTGCCAGTCACTTAATGGGAATTTATGTATTTTTTTACTTTTATTATTTAGTTATAAACACATTCAAAGAACATTTTAATTAAAAAAACGGCGTCAGCCTTTCGTTAAGGGATTAAGGAGACATTCATTTTTACAGTAATAAAAAAATAGATATTGGATTACTTAATATCCAAATGAAAATTATATTCCAACAAAGCTACCTTATTAAACACACAGTAAACCAAACTTCAGTACACATAAGGAAGTAACAATTACTATTTTATACTTATTTGTTATGTCACGTACATTTTAAAAAACATGTTAAGTAACGTATATAGTCCCTTGTTTTTAATTCCTATATTAATGTCAGCAAGTATAACCTTTGGTTCAGAAGCAAACGTTAAACCCCGCGTACTTATTTGTGATTAATAGCTAATTAGATATTCTCATTATTATTAATCTTAAATTATACAATAAATTAAGTGTATGTTAAATCAACATATATGTATGTTCAATATTTATTATATTTACATTTTTATTCTCCATGTCAATTGCACAACTCTTTCATTTTTATAATATTCCTTTATATGTAACAAGTATTATTAATTAATGTACAATCCAATTCGATCGAGTGAAATTGTCAGAGAATTAGGTACTATTGGTAGCTAATAGTAGTTTAATAATCATAGATGTTGTGTTTCTCCAATTATAAAAAAAATTAGACAGTTAGCGCGTTATGAACTGATAATTTAAAGATACGTTGTGTAAATAAATAAATTGTTCTCTGTCCCTAATACTAATATTTCTTTGTTTCTTCTTTTAGTATTTTAAACCTTTTCTAAGAACGATTTTAGTTTTTAGTTTCTATATTATATTTCATTTATATCTTTAATATTTATATATTTACATATTTTTCTAATAAACTGTCTACATTTAATTATTATTTTTGTTTTGTATGCTAAGTAAAAATGAATGTTCATTAACTCCTTACCGTTGGGCGAACAACATTTTTATAAATTAAAATGTTATTACTGACTAAAGTCATTAAATTGCCAGTAAATGACTGGCAGCTTTCCGCCTAGCAGTTTTCCGCCTGGCAGTTTTCCGCTTCGGCAGTTTTCCGCCTAGCAGTCTTCCGCCTGGCAGTTTTCCGCCTGGCAATTTTCCGTGTACCTTGGAACCTTAAGGTAGATATTATTAGTGTTGCTGCAACTTGATGTTCAACAGTTCATGAAGTCTAGACTCTAGTCTATAGACTATACTCTGTAACTAGATACCTATTTAGTGCACTGAACTGTGAAACTTTTTATTCCTGCTTTTCTAAGACTTCTGACTTTCTAAGAATCTGGAGAAAAGATGCCATCAATTTTCTCAAATTTTGGCTAATCCTCCAACATTTCCCATGCTAAAAAGTCGTCTGACATGACAAGAAACTTTATTTTGGACAAATATTAATGCAATATGGTATCTGTGACTGTGTCAGAGGACTTTTTGCTATATATTCCTATATAGTAATTACTAATTATTAATATTATAATAGTATATACCAATAATACCCTTAACCAATCATCTTGCTACTTATTTTAGAAGGTAAAATGTTGGGGCCCGGGCCTTGAACGAATCAGGAGGATTAGCCAAAATAAGGGAAAATGTTGGCATGGCTGATTTTTTGCTGGTTTTTATATTTCGCCACTTTTTACAGCTAGAATAGTAGAAGCTGGCAAACTGTAAGGCAATTGCCTATTTTGAGCCTAATCTAAATATCGAAGAATTTCTGAAAATTTACATGGGAACATAGAAATTAATTCTAAATTTTAAACTAAATTAGTTATAGGGTCCTGAGTTATGACCCTATGAAATCATGAAATGTACCAGACTGCAAAAGATTGGTGAAGTTGTGAAATTGATCCGGCGACTTTTGAGGCCTTGAAATTAGCCTTATGCAATATCCGGCGAGAATTTTCCTATTAATTCCTATGTTTACATGTAATAATTGAAGAGTATTTTGCGATTTTTGGACATTTTTGAGAAAAATCGACTGACAGAGTGATAGTGCATGATTTGCTGACTGGGAAATGTAAGCCAAATATTTGGCTTTGACTTACTCGTCATGAAACATGACCAAAAGTCGAAGGAGTTCACTGTTGAGTGCACCCAATACAGACTGAGCGTCATGGACACTGGACACCAACCGCAGCCAAACTGTATTTCATAGTAAATTCCACCGAATTGTCAGTGAAATTTTTCCCCTTTGAAAATAATATTCTATAATTCTAGCAAAGTTTGTTGATATTTAGCTATTTATTCCTATGTTACAATTAATTTTTATTGGTTAATATTTTAGATTTATTATAGTTTTTTTTGTTCATCCCTTCATAGATACGAATGAATTTCTACATTTCTCTTCTTTCGATTGATGTATAGAATAATTTAATTTAATGAATTCATATTGACTGTATTACAGATTTAAAACATCCCAATTTCAATGCTGACCTTCTATCTAATTGATTGTTGATATCTAGTTCTTTTTCAGCTAGTTGATATTTTAACCAACTTAGTCTATATACTCGAATTGATACATACAATATTTAAAGTTAATACCAACGTAGCATTTATCAACTTCATTATAGAAAATAAGATAATTGAATAATCACAATCTTCCGTGGATTCAACTCAATATTAAGATAAATAAACAGCTTCATTAAGACTGCACCATGTTAACCCCATCGATTTTAGTGCATATTATCAAATTTCTTCTTTTTGCTGAAAAAGAGTAGTTAGGTAGTGAGCTTTCATGTCCCAAATTTTTGTGACGGTACGACCACTTGAACGCCCCCCCCCCCCCTTCCCTAGGAGGGTCCAAAAGGTGGGGTTGGGTGAGGGTCAAAATTCATGATTTTTTAGTTATTTTATTTTTGAACAAATCGTTCTGAAATTCCTCAAGAATATGTAACTTCGTAAAATAAACACAATTTACTCATGTATTTTTTCGATTTTGGCTTTTGTTTTCGGAAAAAATAGTAGTTTTTCAATTTCAATTTTTTTTTTTAATTTCAAAAGACGATAAGTGTATGAGTGTATATGCTAGAATTTAAAACGAAGAAAGTTTCAGAATCCTAGGATCATATCGAATGAATATTAGAGATGTTTTTAAAATTTCCATCTGGTTTTTCTTTTAAAAGCCTTTTTTATGACTAACTAAATGTTTCGAAAAAAGTAAAATAAATTATTTTGAACCGCGATAAAAAGAGAACAGAGAGAAAACTTTAGAGAAAACCATTCATTTATTCGTTATGAATGCTCCAAGGATTCTAAATCTGTCTTTGGTTTTCCTGTAGTGTGAAAATTCATTGTTTTCTCGTCTTTTTTAGTTGGAAAGTACAATTCATTTTTTTTATAAATTTCAAAAGACGATAAGTTAATGAGTTAGGATGGAGCGATTTTCAACTCTTTTTCTGTTTCAAATTGTAATAGTTCGGAAAAGTTGTCAATGGATGTAAAAATGATGTGTGCAAAATATAAAAAAATATAAAAAATATTTGGGGTGAGCGCCGGTATTGTGAAAATTAGAAAAATTACCCATAAATCACATATTTTGCCTTTTTTCAAAATAATATGATCCTTAGAGGTCTTACTACTTCAAAATAATAAAAATAAAATATATATTAACATCTACTATTGGCCCCACATTGCTAATAAAAATCGAAAAAACACATATTTAACTCTAAATTTTTTATCATAATTATTCAATATATTATGTTATGTAACTCTTGGCTAATTTTCTTCATAAATGTATTAATAATATAAATATACCACTAATCAAATGCCTTTATAAATAAAATCACCCAGAACTCACCACGAGGAGTTCGATGCATTTTGAGGACCACCCTATCTACTCAGATCCGCACCATCATGAATGGAAAACAATCTACATTAGATTAATATAGAATCAAGTGTTATTAAGATGGGCTTGATTGAGTTTTACATGTTGTCAGACTATCTCGAGCTGATGTTCCAGCAACTGAAGTTGATGCCTCAGTGACCAGTTTTATGTGCCCCTCAACTGCTTGATTGTGGCACGGAAACTGAAGAATTGAAGATGAATTTTTCCTATATGAAGTGTTATCAATTACACCTTAAGTTGAAAGATGCAAGGTAAATGGAGGCTCTGACCGCACATTTAGTTCCAATCAATCAAATCCCAATAACATTAGGCCAAAACATGGATTTTTGGAACTTTGATGGATCTTAATGAAATTTGTAAAAAAAAAAATTAAAAACTACATTTCTTCCAAAAACTAAAAAAGTTACACGATTAAAATATGTTTCATTTGCAAAGTTTCTTCTACAGTTGAAATTTCAGAACGATCAGTTGGAAAATAAAAAAGTTCTTCCAAAAGTGAGATGGCCCGTCTTATGATATTTTTATATTTATGTCATTTATGGAATTTATGACGGTATTATAGGTAATTCACAGGTAAAATATAAAAATCAAGCATTTATATCCTATATTAATCATAGAATAACATGAAAATAGTCTTCAAAATTCATCCATAATGATAAAATTGACATTTTACTTTATTATTTCATGTTTTTGAGTCTCCTGCAAATTGTGTAATTTCCAAATAAAATGACAGGAGGTCAATGAGTTTTAAAGCTACAGGATAAACAAAGACAGTTTTGGAATCCTTGGAACATTCCTAACAAAACTTATATAGATCTTTTCCAAATTCCTTCCTTGTTCTCTTTTTATCGTAGTTTAAAATCGAAATTTGGATAATTTTGAAAATTTTAGGTAGTCATCGAAAAAAATGCTACTTAAAAAAACAGGAAGGAAATTTGAAAAAAGAACTCTTTAATTTTGTTCGAAATGTTCTAAGGATTCTAAAACTGTCTTTGTATTTATTCTAGCATTTACACTCATACACTTCTCGTCTCTTGAAATTTGTAAAAAAAAAAATTAAATTTAAAATCTACATTTTTTTCGAAGACTTAAAAGCCAAAATCAAAAAAGTTACATGAATAAAATGTTTTTTTTTTTTTGGCGAAGAAACATATACCATACAGTTTTCACAACGATTGATCCAAAAATAATAAAGTTTTCTCAAAAGTGGGTTGTCCCTTTAAAACTTTGAAACTTTTAAAATTAAAAAAATAAATCAGTACTTAATATTTGAGGGGTCAACCCACTTTTGAAAAAACTTTTTTTTATTTTTGACCAAACCATTTGAAATTTGTATGGTATATGTATTCTAAAACTGTTTTGTTTCTTCTTGTAACTTGAAAACTCATTGACTTCTCGTCTTCTTTAGTTGGAAAACACACAATTTACAGGAGACTCAAAAACATGAAATAATTAAGTAAAATGTCAATTTTATCACTATGGATGAATTTAGAATGCTGTTTTCATGTTATTCTGAGATCTATATGGGATATAAATGCTTAGTTTTGTATATTACATTTGAATTACCTATAATACCGTCATAAATTCCATAAATGCAAATAAATATAAAAATGTCATAAGAAGGGCCATCTCAACTTGAAAGAACTTTTATTTTTATACTGATCGTTCTGAAATTTCCATAAAATATATACCTTGGCAAAAAAAAAAATATATATATTCGTATAACTTTGTCGATTTTGGCTTTAGTTTTCGACAAAATGTAATTTTTAAATTTAATTATTTTTTTTACAAATTTCAAAAGACGAGAAGTGTATGAGTGTATATGCTAGAATAAAAACGATGACAGTTTTGCAATCCTTGGAACATTTCAAACAAATCTGAAGAGGCTTTTTCTAAATTACCATCTGTTTTTTCTTTTATAAGCATAGTTTGATGACAAACTGAAATTTAAAAAAAAATACAAAATTTTCGATTTTGAACTGTGATAAAAGGAGAACAAGGATGTATTTTGAAAAAGCCCTCCGTAAATTTGTTCGAAATGCTACAAGGATTCTAAAACTGTCTTCATTTTCATTCTAGCATATACACTCATACACTGTGGTGATGCAAACACATCAATATTGTGTATGCATAACTGCTATCACGAACCTATATGATTGTGTGTAAGTAACATTCAAAGTTAGTTACCAATCGGCTCGCATGAGATACACATCTTATCTCAAGTCTTAGTTAGTGAGACCATTACTTGTGAGTGTTTTAGTGAAGTTAAACAGTGTATTTACAATTGCTTGATAATCGAATATATTCTCTTTAAAGTTTTATTCATACTAAGTTATTATCCTAAATACAGTTAAGCGTGGACCAGAGGCCTGAGGTCGGAACCATATTGGCAAGGTGGTTCTAGGGAATGGGACCATGAGTATTTAGTAGAAAGAGATATATTGAGAAAAAGGAATCTGAAAATAAGAAACAGAGTAAGATTCTAATCACAGGTAACCCATATCGTGGACCGTTAGAAGGTTTCACAGTTGATGAGATAACCCACAGGGGGAACCATCACAACAACACTTATCGTCTTTTAAAATTTGTAAAAAAAAATTAAATTGTATTTTCCAACTAAAAAAACGATAAAACAATGGGTTTTCATGCTACAGGAAAATCAAAGACAGTTTTAGAATCCTTGGAACATTCATAACAAAGAGATTGATAGTTTTATCAAAAAAATCTCTCGTTCTCTTTAAATCGCAGTTCGAAATCGAAAATTTTTGATTTTTGTTTCCATCATCAAAAAATTTTATAAAAGAGAAACCAGAGGAAAATTTGAGTAACCCCTCCATAGATTTAATCGAAATTTATTTCTAAAATTGTCTCCGTTTTTATTCCAGTATTTAAAAAAAAATCTTAATTGAAAATTTACATATTTTCCGAAAACTAAAGCCAAAATCGAAAAACTTACACAAATAAAATGTGATTCTTTTACAAAGTTATTCATGTAGTAGAAATTTCAGAACGACCAGTTCAAAATAAAATAGTTAAAATATCATGAATTTCAACCCTCACATGACACCCCCTTTCGGACCCTCCTGGGGGGTGGTTCAAGTGGTGGTACCCTCACAAAAATTTGGGACATGAAAGCCAGCAATAAAAAAAATTGATAATTTGCACCAAGATCAATGTGTTTTTTTTAAATCTTTAAGGACCATGGGAAGAAATTTCAGAATGCAATAGAATTTCTTTCGATATTTTAACAGCAATGGAGACATTGAGCTCAAAAGAGATTACATCTTCAATCTAGATGGGTACTAAAAGAGTACTATCACTGAAAAGTGGTTTTGATTCACACCTAAGCTTGAAAACAGTAGCAAAATATCTCATAGTGAGTCAATTTAAACACAAGACTATTTCATTGACAGTCATTGTGAGTTCCTATAATACACTATGTAGTTGTTTTAATATGCGTTGAAATTTTCAAAAAAGTTACTTTACACTCTCAAAGTCCGTTGATTCAATCCATGAATGAATTTAATTAACTAATTATTGGTGTCACACCACGTCATAATGGTTTTAACCCTAATGAGAATTAGCGTGAGTATTCTAAATACATCCTTCTCTAATTGCTTTATATCTTTCGAGTTACTCCCTTAAATTAATCAGTCTTTCTTGACTTAGTTTCTAAATAAATACCAACTATTTTATTGTTTTTAAATCTTCATGTATCGACGTAAATCACATAAATTAGGAAATTAAATGTAATGTGGTGACGTGTGGCAACGAGGTTGTTACAACTTGGTAACAGCTAATCACACATCAGTCCATATATTTTCATGGAGAACACATACACGCTTGAGAAACCACACCCCTGTCTTCCACCCGATCACAGCCTTGCTTATTCAGTTGCCAACGTCTTTTATACATATGTATTTATTTCTCCTTATATATTGAATATTTTAACATATGAAATTTGGTGCACATTGGATTAGTATATATACTAACAACTTGCAAAAAAAAAGTACCGTAGGTTTATAAACATGGGTTTCTAAACACATAGTCAAGCCTTCCAATACTTTAAGAGAAGAGAGTAGGTTGGGGTCATAGATATTAATTTTGTATTTTGTCATAGTCTTATATGACTCAATTGTCTCTCCATCTATTTGAGTAAACAACAAATTAAGTATCGTATTGAAACCAGAGATTCTGAACTCCCCATTTTACTCTTGTGAATATGATTTACAGACGTAAAGTCAATCAATGAATTGCATCCATTTTTTTCAAGAAATGGAATATTTTCGTAGCTTTCAATCAAGAGTAGAATATATGATCTGTTTTCACCACAGAAAATTGTTTGTTACACCACAAATTGCACAGTACAAGGCTTCAGTAATAATCGCTTTTAAAACTCTTTCCATCCTGTTATTCACTCATATTATTAGCAATCAATTCAATAATTGTTTATTTTCGTACAATTGAATTGGCATTATATTTATGGACCAAATCTTCTACTGCTATTATAATCTCACAGGCTTTAGTTTCACAATATTAGTGGTATGAAAGAGGAAATGGGAAGCGTCTTTGGAGGCAGAGTACATTAATCCATTTAATTCAACACACATTAAGATAATATTGTGATTATAATTCGCTAAATGGCTGAGCTTCTAAACTTACTGTGGAGTGTGGAGATTATATTCCTAGGTACACTCAGAGAAATTCTGATGCATCCAGGTGTTTCGAGTTCATCCTATTGCTTTATCTCTAAAGTAAGATACTTTAGTGCATCAAACTAACTATAGTTTGGAGGCACTACAGTGCTTTAGTTCGATACACTTTAGTGTCTCAGCTATAAGTTTGTTTAAATGATGAGGAAGTTATAAAATTAATCTCATCATATTAGTAAACTTAAAAACTGCAAAGCCATCGCATCTATGGAATTTACTTCTCTTGCTTTCAGGTAAAATTTAAGATAAATATGCTTGAGTTTTTAGGCGCCATACTTCAAATGAATACACTTTTGAGAACTATCCTGTTACCAAATATTACCATATATATGTGTCCTGTTACAGTGAGGTTAGTTATAAGACGATACATTATTAATGAGTATAGTGTTGAAGAATTATTTCTTTGATATGTCTTTTCCGATGTTAGAATGTTTAGTTACTGGACGTTTTGTATCTTGACGTTTCGTTACTGGACGTTTTGTATCTTGACGTTTCGTTACTGGACGTTTCGTTACCGAACGTTTCGTAAATGGACGTTTCGTTACTAGGTCGATTCTTCTTTTTTAATCTGAAATGAGTATAAGACTACAAATTATACATTATAATTATACATTTAAATATGCATTTTTTTTACCTCGTCATTTAAAAAAAATGTTATTACGCCCGGTAATGAAACGTCCGAGTACGAAAAGTCCGGTCACCATGATTAACGAATAAATACTTAAATAGTAAATTACCAAGGCCATCTATAGTTGATCAGGCCAGATTCCCGAAAATAACAGCTGTTCAAAGTGGTCCTAAAAATCAAAACAAATGGCGAACTTATAGTCTGCATCCGTATTTATAATTGGACTATTTTAAGCCACTTATAACTGTGTAATGATGAAATAAACTAATCTATTTAATATTTGTCTATATACGCAGAGCTCGATGGCGTTTCAATCAAAATGGTGGTTTTACTCACATCGTAATGCAATTTAAACCAATTTAGAGTTGTCTGACGAAAGTTTTAATGGAGAATGAAAATGTTGGCAAAGGCATAGAATTTTTTTCCCGAATTTTCATCTGTAACTGATAAAATTTATGTATATAAAATTGAACTGGCTGAACATGACCATATAACAGAGTATGCCAGTTAAAGCCAATTAATTATCTTACATTTCAAAGGTTAAAACTTAGATAGATCTAATTGGCTTGAAAATTTGAATGAATTCTATGTTAATTTAGGCTTGAAATCATCAAATATGAGCCAAATTGGCTAGGATCAGAAGTAGTGCGAAAATTTTAGTGTAAATTGGCATACAGTTTGCCAGCCTCTGAAATATGGAATAGGTAGTGCTAAAAAATACTAAATTACCACTTAATTAGGTATATCAATCGTAATTAACATACTATGTAACTTAGTTAACATAACTACACAAGTAGAAAGGTTGAATCCTATCAAGTAGGTGATAATAAGTTCATAATTAACTCTTAAATCTCTAATTTGCCTCCATCGCCTGGCAACTCGCTCAGTTAAAAACCACGTTTATATATAGTATGATTAATAAATTCACATAAATTTGATGGCAAATAATCTGGAACATTCCTTAATTTATATCATAGAAAACACAAGGCAAAAAAAACATCAAGAAGAGTGCAATGGCATAAAAACCGAAGAAAATATGTTGCGCGCCATCTTTATCCATTAATTTTAGCGACAGTAATTAGATATCATTGAACCACTTTGAACAGCTGATTGAACTATAAACGCCATGATGAGCTGGCCTGATAAACTATAGACGGCCATGCAATTACCCTGAGAACATGAAGTATTTTGTACAAATAAATAATTCGGAAGTTATAACAAACTGTAGATGATTTTTTGCAAGTACCATATCGGCACGTATTTCCAAACGTAAATTCCAAAAAAGTGGAGTCAATTCTGTTTATGATTGAAATCAACTATGCTTTTATAGAGACGAATTTTCGTTTGATGGAAAAAAGAATATTTGGCTGTTTGACAGACGAATGTTCATTGTTCAACTGAAAAAGAAGAATGAACACCTCTTAGAAATACAAATTTTCGCCTGATGTAGATACGAATTTTCTTCTGATCTAGACACCAATGCTCAACTACATATACATTACAGTCATTAATAAATTAATGATGGCATTCATCGTTCTGAATATGTTTTATTAGAGTAAAAGTGTTCATTGAGGTTCATTATTTTCAATAAGGATCTTATTGAACCGTATTCACGGTTTCTTATGAGTTTTAGAAATACTTTAAATTCATATGCCAATAAATAAAAAGAGTTTATACAGTATGTTTGTTATTTCGCCATAATTGAATTAAAGTGTTCAGCTTTTTTAATAACGTATTTGTTTCTGAATTTCAAATAAAAATATAATTTGACTATCCAGTATATTTCATTTTAGTGTACAAATACTAGTTTCCGTTATTCATAATCAAAATTATTTAAAATACCTTGCATTGAAATTCTATTTGGCTTATCTAATTTTGTTACTTTACATATTTCCTTTTAACATGTATCAAAGTAATAACCTGAAATTAATAGCTTATAATGTAACCACCATTCTGTCTAATTAATTTCTGATCGATAAAAGGCCATAAGCTATTGGCAATGAACTTTGCAAGTCATTGCACAAATATGCTGAGGTAAAGTTTTTTGTTTCTACTATAATTAATATTCCTAGATCAACAAATGAATATTAATTTTAATGAAATGGGAATGATATAAATTCATTTACTCCTGTTGGGATGTTTAGTTCCCATTATTAAGTTAGTGTTAACGTATTTTTCTTCTTTCAGAGCTGAAATTATTATTATTATAAGAATATTCACCAAAGTTAATTTATGAAGACTGAGAATTGAAGGTTGAAATGAGTGAAACATTTGCGTAGAATAAAGCTCGAGCTATATAGTAAATTGTACCTTAGTACTTTGTGTTAGTCAGATCGACTAGTGAGTCCAGACCTGAGTTGAAGAGGTGATCAGACCGAACAACTATGAACTTCTTCTTAAAAGGAAGGGAAAGGTAGGGAAAGATTAGCAAAAAGGTGATCTGCTAATCTGTTGAAATATAGTTATTATAAGATATTGACTGGTTTCTACTAGTGTAAGTAGTAGGCTTTATATACAAATTCTAAGTGTCATAAAAGCCACCTGGTGGTTATAATCGTTTAAATGATTATTAGTTATAAATATCTAATACTAATTATTTTTAATTGATTTAATTATTCTAAATTAAATGATTAAAATATTATTAAGTAATAATAATTTTATCAGCAGTGGTAAAATATTTCAATATTTGATCAGTTGCAATGATTATGATAAAACGTGCAGTAATTGTCAACTCATAATTAGGTTCGCGTAATTAAATGCCTTATTTGAAAAACTGAGTAATACAACATGTATTGTACAATTGTATTGTACTATTGTGTTATATTGTATTAATGTATTGTTATTGTAACAGCAGCAATGAAATCTTGTTGTCAACTTTAGAACGTTCTAACTCTTAAGACAAACGTAAGGTGAATGACAATTGAAGAGTAACTTTGATTAGTGATCTACGCGAGAGTTGTATAGTGCTCTACGCGCGTAGATCCCTCAATAATTATGCAGAATAACACCAAATGTAAAGTGCTCTACGCGTGTAGATTACTATAAAAACGGCAAATCGTGACACGAAAAGTGATCTACGCGCGTAGATCACAGGCGTTGCAAGTGAGTGAAGTGAAGAGTGATCTACGCGCGCCAGTGTTATGCGTAGATCATTATTCACTGTAGGTGCTACAGCGTGTGAAGAGTGCTCTACGCAAGTTATGTTACGCGGCCTCTGATTGGTTGAAATCCATTTTCTAAAATATTGCTCATTCATTGAAAACTATTTCAATGGTGGACTGTGATAGAGGTAACTATAAAAAATTAGCTTTATATTGAGATTATAAATGTAAATTATTGTCAAAAAAAATATATAGTTTATAATGAAAAATTTATGTACGGAGAATTATCATTTTTCTTTCAATTATTATAATATTTTTTTGAATATTTAGTGTTAACATGATTCATAAATATTAATTATTAAAATTATAACTAGACACCTTGTCAGCTTCTCCAATATTCACCTCCTAATCTATCCATCGATTAGGAGGTGTAGTTAGGTATGTAAATAGATACCCAACTAATCTGGAATCGTACATGTATTTAAAAAAAATTACACTCATTAGTTACGTAATGAGCATTAGCAATAATTCAATTAACATTATAAGCTGGTACCTAATACCTGATTGCTTATCATAAAGTAATTTAAATGCACGAACACAAAACAATTACTACCTCTTGTTATTCATTCATGAATAACAAAATACAAACACTATTATTTCTCATTTATATATTGTATATCAAACTATAATTATTTTTAATAAAATATCGTAATATTCATATAGTATACCTACCTACTGTTAGTGCAGCAACAATACTATTTTGATATATTCAATAAAACTTATAGGTTCTGGATGTATTCAACCATTTATAGATACTAATTTAGCAACCAATAATTTATCGATTCAGTAGGTACATATATTTTCAATCTACCTAATCATTGATAGGTTCAGATAATAATAACGTGTTGCATTTACTGATAATTTAGAAATGAATTAGGTAATATAAAAATAATGTAAATACAATGAATCAGTTTAAGTAATTAAAATATGTTTAGTGCATAGTGACAATGACACTAGTCATCTTTTGAATCATTGAAATACTGATTATTCTAAACCTAGGTATCTGAGAAAACTAGGTTTCAAAATTTCAGTAATGTAATGCAAAGAAAAAGTGATAAAAAATAAATGGTAATGTTAGCATGATAAATATCCAATAATTAATAAAAATACTGCAATATTATAATGTTATTTACGTATCGAATAATAGTGGGTATTTATTATTTATTAATAATATAAATACGCTCAAAAGACAAATATAAGGAAGGGGAAGGGGTTGACAATATATAAGGAAAAAGGTAGTGAATGATAGGTACACTGAGAAAACAAATCTACAATCAAAGTACGTACTAATATTTCTTTGTTAACTGCTAATTTATTTATAACAAAATATTATATTACTAATGCAAATCGTGTCTAGTTTTGATTCAGTTAAAGGCGTGAGCACATGTACGTACGAATGTTCTTGTACAGTCACTTTCACTGACGATTTTATCGCACGTTATACTCATGATTAAAATAATAGGTATAATAATTATTAGTGTTGCATCCAGCTATGGTTAAATATTAGTTATAATTAGAAAATATATTTAAGTTCTAAATTATTTTCAACTATGGAAGTTTATAATCTTTACATTTTTGAATGAGCTAGGTTGATGTGCAATGTTTTTTATTCTATTATTAGGTTCAGGTAAAGTAATTAGCTTCATAGTTAGCTAGGTACATATGTAAGAAATTGTATTTCTTTCAATTTTGTGTGTACGATATAATTTTTGAGGTTTAGTAATATTAGTATTACCTAGGTAACAGTTTGTCAGATGGTATTCAATTTTTGCAATAAAAACTAATTTTTTCTTGACAAGGCAATAATAATTATTTATCTTTAAACATTGATCAAACATAAACATAGATCACACTGAAAAATTAAATTATATTTCTTCAATAGTACTTGTATCCCCATTATTACATGTATTACGTACCTCAATATATTCATCATTCCCATTACTCCACTACTCTCATTTTAACGATACATTTAACTTGTATGTATGTAAGTGGCACATTAGTGACACTTTTTCCACGTCAATTTCATAAGCTTCAAAATACATTCAAATTTGAATAGGTACTACCTACATGAATGAATCTTTCATAAAAAAAGGGAGTTTATAAAACTTATTCTGATATATATACTGTACCATACGTCATTATCAAATATGTGTACTAATTCATGATTATCTGGGGTAAGTTGCGAATTATTGGACAGTTCCACATTTTCGGACAAAGGAGAAAAAATAAACATTCCAATAAAATATATTATATACTCTTTATTTTAATAGGTATTAGTGATAATTATCCGGATACCAATTATATATATGACCGAAAATGTGGAACTGCCTGATAATTCGTAACTTAACCTCACTACCTATGTCAATTTATTAAATATTTTACAGCTGAGCACTGATAGCGCAACGCAATACAAAATACTTAATTCAGTTAGCTACCTAGACCAATGTTTGAATATTATAATATCTCTTAATAACTTATTGACGAAGAATACCTTCCTATTGGTTTAAATATTTGAATTGAAGATTTTTTGTACTGATGGAAATTATTTATATTATATTTATATTATGTATACTTAGGAACCAATAGATTAAAGAATATTTGCAATTACTATTTACGAAATAATACGGTCAGGAAATTTGAAGTTGATAATATATAAGTACTAGTTTAGTTTAGGTTACTATTCATTGGTTCGACGCACCATTAGTTCGGGGCCTCATTAGTCCGACTACTACTTAGTCCGACGCCATATTAGTCCGACACTTTTTGCAAATTATATCTGATTTAACAACAAATATATGCCCCCCCCCCCCCCCCCCCCCCCAATTCCCCTGCCAGGTCATTAAATAATCATTTAGTGTGCAGTAACAACAAACTAGCGGATTCAACAAGCTACATTAAATGATAAAATACAATGAATCATTGCATCTTACGAATTCCTATATTAGAAATAAAGTCAACTTATAAAGGATTATTGAAGGAATGTAAAGTTTAAAAAAACGAAAGAAAAAAAATTATTTTATTATTTGGATTATTTTTTTAATTGAGTATATCTATTTAACAATCATTTTTATTTAATAAAAAAAAAAGAAATAACACAGAAAGTTGTAACTGTCACAACTTGTG